>WNGS01070640.1:7845-23909 GCA_020271785.1 Procambarus virginalis | reverse complement strand
TAGGAGTGAGGAACTAATACAGAGATTCAGGACAGCCATTGAATTAGTTAGGAGCAAGGGAGGAATCCCGATCATATGTGGCATTCTCCAAGAAAGGGAGTGGGAAATGAATGGATGTCGAGGGCACTGGTGTCAATTGCCGGCTGGAAAGATATTGCAAATCAAATGCAATATCTTTCATAGACAACTGGGAACACTTCTATGGAAGAAATGAAATGTATGCTCGTGATGGGGGATCTATCGAGAGATGGGGGTGTTGCTGTTTGCGAACTCGTTGGAAGAAGGGGTTAGAGGTGTTTGTTTGGTTTAAAACTGTTAGTAGATAGAGGTAGGGAATTGATTTGGGGAAGGAGGTAATAAAAGTAGTGTTTGTGGGAGAAAGGAATTGGCAAATGATCAGGGAAAGAGAAGGGCCAAAAATAACAATTCACTTAGGGTATATTACACAAACAGTAGAAGTCTAAGAAATAAAATTAACGAATTAAATGCTCTTGTCTGCAGAAAAACTAGATATTATTGCACTTACCTGAAACGTGGATGAATGTGATAATAGAGAACTATTAGCTGAATATCAAATAAATGGATTTAAACTATTTCACACAGATAGATATATTAGACGAGGAGGTGGAGTAGCCATATACGTTAGGGACAATTTGAAATGTGGTCTCAAAGAGGGAATCAAAACTGAGTCACACACCAGAAACTATTTGGATAGAATTAAACGAAAAAGCAAATAATATTATAATAGTAGTTATTATAGGCCACCAAATTAGACAGAATGAAGCAAAGCATCTATGGATGAAATATCTAGAGAATCTAGCTAACAGTATTTATGTCATGGGTGACTTTATTTGAGTGGAAAAACTGGTGAAAAAATGGAATAGTGGAAAGCGAAGCAGAAGATTTTCTAGAATTAATTGACGATTGCTTTCTTACGCAAAACATTAAGGACCAACACGGGAAAATAATATTTTAGATTTAGTGTTAACTAACAGGGAAACACAAATTAATGACATCGAAATAGGGAGTGAGCTAGGGAATAGTGATCACAAAGAAATCAGATTTGGCATAGAATGGAATAGACCTGTAGGAGAAAACTCTGTTAAAGTGCCAGATTATCGAAAAGCTGATTTTAATAGCTAAGAAATTTTTGGGTCAAATTGATTGGAAAGTCTTGGGTATGGGGTGTGGGCCGGTCTTGGAGCGAGACATGAACCCAGCGATAGGTGATGTAAATGGGGATTTCGATGTAGATTCAATTTATAACGTATTTAAGATTATTCTAAACAAAGCACAGGAACGTAGTATACCACACAAATTGAATAGATCGATTACTAATGACCCAAAGTGGATAACAAAGAATTTGAAGAATCTTATAGGTAAAAAGAGAGCTTGGTACAAAGGATTAAAAATGGGGAGGTCACTTTAGAACAGAAATTCGTACAACTAGTTAGAAATGTTAAAAAGAGATAAGGAAAGCAAAAAGAAACTATGAAGTTCGTATAGCAGGGCAAGCAAAGACAAATCCTAAAGGGTTTTTTCAGTTATATCGAACTAAGACTAGGGAAAGGATAGGTCCATTAAAAATGAGACAGGTCAAATAACAGATAGTGATGAAGAGATGAGTAGTAGTTTTAATAAATTTTGTATCTGTATTTACTAAAGAGGAACTTAACAATATGCCTTCAGCCAACAAGTCTATGGGGTGGGGACGAGGACAGGTTGACGAGTTTAGCAGTTACCAGGGAGGATGTTCTGAAACAAATAGTAAAACTCAAACCAAACAAATCCCCAGGGCGGATGAAGTGTTTGCCGAGTGCTGAAAGAATGCAAAGAGGAGCTTTGTGACCCACTGTCAATCATATTTAATAAATCAATAGAGTCAGGCAGAGTGCCAGTTTTTTGGAAAGTTGCTAATGTGATACCAGTTTTTAAGAAAGGAGATAGATCACTTGCGTCTAACTATCGACCAATTAGCCTAACGTCTATTGTGGGAAAGTTACTCGAATCTAAAATAGCAAATAAATTCGTCTTCATCTTGAAAAACATAAATAATAATTGAGTCGCAACATGGTTTTATAAAATGCCGTTCATGTTTAACAAATTTGTTATCTTTTATTCTGCATAGTTGAGGCAGTTGATAGTGGTAAGGATTGTGATGTGTGTACCTTGACTTTAGCAAAGCTTTCGATACAGTGCCACATGAAAGACTGATTAAAAGATAGAGGCTCATGGTATGGGGGTGCTATATTAAGCTGGATTAGGGCATGGCTATACCAAAGGAAACAGAGAGTTAGTATAAATGGAGTCAAGTCAGAGTGGGAAAATGTTGTAAGTGGAGTGCCTCAAGGCTCTGTCTTGGGACCTCTGTTGTTTATAATATATATAATGATTTAGATTCAGGTTGAGTAGCAACATTTGCAAATTGCCGATGATACGAAATCGGTAGGGAAATAAATTCGGAGGGGACTCACTATCACTTCAAGTTGATCTAGAAGGTTTTGAAATGGTCAAAGGACTGGCAGATGCAGTTTAATGCTGAAAAATGTAAAGTTCTGAGGCTAGGTATGATGATTACAAGATACGAGCTAGATGGTGTTAAGATTGCGAAGTCGGATTGCGAAAGGGATCTGGGAGTTATAATTAGTAAGAATTTAAAACAAAAGGATCATGCATAAATGTTCGTAATAAGGCAAATAGAACACTCGGATTATTAATCGCAGCGTAAGTAACAAGACACCTGGTGTGGTTCAAGCTATATCTGCTCTGGTTAGGCCCATTTAGATTAGTGCAGTTCAGTTTTGGTCGCCATATTATAGAATGGATATAAATTCACTTGAACGTGTCCAGCGTAGGATGACTAAGTTAATTCCCAAATTAGAAAATCTTTCATATGAAGAAAGATTAACAAAGCTTAATTGCATTCACTGGAAAGGCGAAGAGTTAGGGGTGACATGATAGAGGTTACAAGTGGATGAATGGACATAACAAAGGGGATATTAATAGGGATTGAAAGTATCAACACAGGACAGAACGCGAAACAATGGGTATAAATGGATAAGTTTAGATTTAGGAAGGACTGGGTAAATACTGGTTCAGAACAGGGTTGTTGATTTGTGGAACCAATTGCCGCGTAACATTGTGGAGGTGGGGTCCCTCGATTGTTTCAAGCATGGGTTGACATGTATATGAGTGGGATTGGGTGGTTATAAAATAGGAGCTGCCTCGTATGGGCCAATAGGCCTTCTGCAGTTACCTTTGTTCTATGTTCTATATGATACAATCATATGTTGCTGAGGGCAACATGATTGTATAATTAGAAAATGACCTACAGAAAACGCTCTACATGTATACTGTGATGGGTCAGTAGCTAGGGATGGGCCAGAGTTACAGCCCCGCTCCTGTGCCAGGTAAGTCCACTACGGGCTCACCATAGCCCGTGCTGCTTGAAACTTTTTGTTTCCAGTAGCTGAATCTTAAACAACAACAGCTAGGGATGGGAAGGCAGGATGTGGAGTCTTGATCAGGGACAAGGCACAAGACAAGGCAGAGATCAGGGAGTACACTGACATCGGCACTGTAGATACTGTTATTGGACGCCGCTTGACTGACAATGTCTCTTCAACGCAGGCTGAACTCCAAGGTGTATTAGCAGGATTACAGGAAGTAGTCAAATGTGGTACAAATGCAGGCGATGAGTCACAATAACGTGGCTAAAGTAGTCGACTTGAGAATGGTCCAGGACGGGCCGAAACGTCGTCGTCCCTTCACCTTCTAGTGTGTGGTCTCGTCAACATTTGGAAAAAATGCCTGTTTTATTATTACAGTAGAGGAGCATTGGAGTCTTTAAATGGCAGACGACCAGTATACTAGAATTTTGTGATCAAGTGTAGAGACAATGTTAACAATATTCAATAACAATATACATCAGGTATATTACACAAATAGTAGGAGTTTAATAAACAAAATAAACGGTTTAAATGCTCTTGTCTGTATAGAGAAAATAGGTTTTATTGCACTTACCGAAACGTGGATGAATGTAGAAAATAGAGAACTATTAGCTGAATATCAAATGGATTTAAACTATTTCACACAGATAGATATATGGCTACTCCCCTTCCTCGTCTAATATACGTTAGGGACAATTTGAAATGTAGTCTCAAAGAGGGAATCAAAACTGAGCCACACACAGAAACTATTTGGATAGAATTAAACGAAAAAGCAATAATATTATAATAGGAGTTATATACAGGCCTTAAACACTTAAATTTAACTTAACAGAATGGAAGTGAAGCATCTATGGGATGAAATATCTAGAGCATCTAGATCTAACAGTATTTATGTCATGGGTGACTTTAATTTGAGTGGAATAAACTGGTTGAACAAAACAGGGAATAGTGAAGCAGAAGATTTTCTAGAATTAATTGACGATTGCTTTCTTACGCAACACATTAAGGAACCAACACGGGAAAATAATATTTTAGATTTAGTGTTAACTAACAGGGAAACACAAATTAATGACATCGAAATAGGGAGTGAGCTAGGGAACAGTGATCACAAAGAAATCAGATTTGGCATAGAATGGAATAGACCTGTAGGAGAAAATTCTGTTAAAGTGCCAGATTTTCGAAAAGCTGATTTTAATAGCCTAAGAAATTTTTTGGGTCAAATTGATTGGAAAGTCTTGGGTATGGGGTGTGGGCCGGTCTTGGAGCGAGACATGAACCCAGCGATAGGTGATGTAAATGGGGATTTCGATGTAGATTCAATTTATAACGTATTTAAGAATATTCTAAACAAAGCACAGGAACGTAGTATACCACACAAATTGAATAGATCGATTACTAATGACCCAAAGTGGATAACAAAGAATTTGAAGAATCTTATAGGTAAAAAGAGAGCTTGGTACAAAAGGATTAAAAATGGGGAGGTCACTTTAGAACAGGAATTCGTACAACTAGTTAGAAATGTTAAAAAAGAGATAAGGAAAGCAAAAAGAAACTATGAAGTTCGTATAGCAGGGCAAGCAAAGACAAATCCTAAAGGGTTTTTTCAGTTATATCGAACTAAGACTAGGGAAAGGATAGGTCCATTAAAAACTGAGACAGGTCAAATAACAGATAGTGATGAAGAGATGAGTAGTATTTTTAATAAATATTTTGTATCTGTATTTACTAAAGAGGAACTTAACAATATGCCTTCAGCCCAACAAGTCTATGTGGGTGGGGACGAGGACAGGTTGACGAGTTTAGCAGTTACCAGGGAGGATGTTCTTAAACAAATAGTAAAACTCAAACCAAACAAATCCCCAGGGCCGGATGAAGTGTTTGCCAGAGTGCTGAAAGAATGCAAAGAGGAGCTTTGTGACCCACTGTCAATCATATTTAATAAATCAATAGAGTCAGGCAGAGTGCCAGAGTTTTGGAAAGTTGCTAATGTGATACCAGTTTTTAAGAAAGGAGATAGATCACTTGCGTCTAACTATCGACCAATTAGCCTAACGTCTATTGTGGGAAAGTTACTCGAATCTATAATAGCAAATAAAATTCGTCTTCATCTTGAAAAACATAAATTAATAATTGAGTCGCAACATGGTTTTATAAATGGCCGTTCATGTTTAACAAATTTGTTATCTTTTTATTCTAGCATAGTTGAGGCAGTTGATAGTGGTAAGGATTGTGATGTTGTGTACCTTGACTTTAGCAAAGCTTTCGATACAGTGCCACATGAAAGACTGATTAAAAAGATAGAGGCTCATGGTATTGGGGGTGCTATATTAAGCTGGATTAGGGCATGGCTATACCAAAGGAAACAGAGAGTTAGTATAAATGGAGTCAAGTCAGAGTGGGAAAATGTTGTAAGTGGAGTGCCTCAAGGCTCTGTCTTGGGACCTCTGTTGTTTATAATATATATAAATGATTTAGATTCAGGTTTGAGTAGCAACATTTGCAAATTTGCCGATGATACGAAAATCGGTAGGGAAATTAATTCGGAGGAGGACTCACTATCACTTCAAGTTGATCTAGATAGGGTTTTGAAATGGTCAAAGGACTGGCAGATGCAGTTTAATGCTGATAAATGTAAAGTTCTGAGGCTAGGTAATGATAGAGTTACAAGATACGAGCTAGATGGTGTGAGATTGCGAAGATTGCGAAAGGGATCTGGGAGTTATAATTAGTAAGAATTTAAAACAAAAGGATCAATGCATAAATGTTCGTAATAAGGCAAATAGGACACTCGGATTTATTAATCGCAGCGTAAGTAACAAGACACCTGGTGTGATTCTCAAGCTATATCTTGCTCTGGTTAGGCCCCATTTAGATTATGCAGTTCAGTTTTGGTCGCCATATTATAGAATGGATATAAATTCACTTGAACGTGTCCAGCGTAGGATGACTAAGTTAATTCCCCAAATTAGAAATCTTTCATATGAAGAAAGATTAACAAAGCTTAATTTGCATTCACTGGAAAGGCGAAGAGTTAGGGGTGACATGATAGAGGTTTACAAGTGGATGAATGGACATAACAAAGGGGATATTAATAGGGTATTGAAAGTATCAACACAGGACAGAACGCGAAACAATGGGTATAAATTGGATAAGTTTAGATTTAGGAAAGACTTGGGTAAATACTGGTTCAGTAACAGGGTTGTTGATTTGTGGAACCAATTGCCGCGTAACATTGTGGAGGTGGGGTCCCTCGATTGTTTCAAGCATGGGTTGGACATGTATATGAGTGGGATTGGGTGGTTATAAATAGGAGCTGCCTCGTATGGGCCAATAGGCCTTCTGCAGCTGCCTTTGTTCTTATGTTCTTATGTTCTTAATACTAATGACCCAAATTCGCTTAGTTACTTCCTTGACCAACTTACCTAATTCATACCCATTGTTTCGTGTTCTGTCTTGTGTAAATACTTTTAATACCCTATTAAACCACACGTGTGTGTGTGTGTGTGTGTGTGTGTGTGTGTGTGTGTGTGTGTGTGTGTGTGGATGCGTGTGAGAAAGAGAGAGAGAAGGAGATCGTCAATAGACGGTCAAAAAGCCTTCTGCAGTTTTATTTTTATGGGTAGACTAGACAATATTTTACATGTATTAACACTGTATTTGAGGTGAAATAGATTCTGGCAACATTACCTGGGTCAATATACCTTCTGCATTTACCTTTATTCTACGGGTAGGCCTCAGCTGGTGGTTTGGGGAAGGGGAGTGAGGAGTGAGGCGGGTCACTATATGACCAAGAGAGCTGTGTTAGCAGTGTTCACATCAACGCTGACACAGTCCGTCTCTCTCAGTCATTAACTCCTCCAGCGACCACTCCAAGTGTCCCTGCAGACAGCCACGATGGCCGACATGTTCCCTAAGGAGATGATCATTCAACTCGCAGTCGTGGGAGGACTTTTGCTGTTTGTAATACTCTTGCACTTGCTGTGTTGCTTCATTGACAAGGTGAGGTTGTTGCAACATCAACAAATTACCCGGACACACTGTGAGAGCTGCATTATTTGATTTGTTGGGTATAAATAGTCCTGTTGTTAACTATGTTAATATCTTGTTTAGACTACAATGTTAATGTTCATGTTTTTGTTTTCAGGTGAAGACTTCATCAAAGTCATGTGGGCAACAGCCTAATTCCTACTACAACTTCCAGAATGTCTTGATAACAAACTCTGATGGGCTCAAAGGCTCCTGTCAAGAGTCTGCTTGGCCCCTTGGCCAGACACACAATGTATAATACAACGCCCTGAGTGTCGCCAGCAGCTCTCTGGATGTGCCGAGGCCTCAACCAACATTTACCACCTTCCAGGTTAAGGCTCCTGTCAACACTTCAGAGGTCATGTCACCGGCCTCTCGCTGCCCGCAGTCAACAGCCCAGAAAGTGCCCACTTTGGAGGAAATCTCTCTAGTTCAGGAACTCTCTCTGTTCCACGAAGTCTCTATTCCTGGGCCAGCCTCCAGAGGACATTACTATGACAGACAAGACATCAATACCTTTGAGAGACATGACCTTGGTAGAGGTACATCCTGGCAGCGACCAGCTCCACCAAGCGACCAGGGCCATAGTCAGGCAAGCCCTGGCTCTGGCACGTCACACTGCCTCGACCAGATGGAAGCGGCTCTAGTGTCCTGTCTATCAAGTGTTTCAAACTGTTGTTTTCCACATTAAGTATGAGTGGAAGTTACTCCTACTGTAGTCTACACAGTTTACTCCAATAAAACATGAACATAAACCCAGTTTATAATTTATTTTCCCATCATTTAAATACTTGTTAAGGGAAGCAATAATATATTATACTTCATTTATTAATAGATCTTTTTTATTCTGGAGTGTCTCTGTAACTGTACAAATTGATGCCGTTACTTAATATTTGACAGTCATGCAGTATTTCATTGAGATTTTGAGAAAACAGTTAAATATTGAAGTTCTGAGACATAGATATTGAAAAACTGGTAATTAGATAGAAGTAGATGGAGGTAGTAGGAGAGTTTGTCCTGCCAGGGGCGGGGCAGAAACATGCCTCAAGATATCACCATCAAGGAAGATGTCACCATCAATGAAGAGAGTAGCACAAGTACTATTCGAACTACGCGTCCAGCGTCGTTAGCTTCCTTGACAAAGTTAATCCCGCAAATTAGAAACCTTCCACATGAAGAGAGATTGATTGATTGATTGATTGATAAAGATTAAGCCACCCAAGAGGTGGCACGGGCATGAATAGCCCGTGTGGTACATTTTTTCTGTAATAGGTAATTTTTTTCTGTAATAGGTCTGTAGGTTCGCCCTCTGCAACATGGTATCTTCAGGCAACCAAATTAGAAAGGTTAAATATCCCAAAAGGAATCCACAGGGAAATAGCAGTTAGGTTATATAGACTACGTCTAGGTTACAGATGCAACTGGGAGATTGGTGAACCCCGACAGAGAGAGTGCATCTTCTGCCAAACTGTCACAGAAAAGCCATTACTTCACTATCTTCTGGAATGTGAAGCAACCAACGACCTTAGAAGAGCTTTAAGAGTCATTAAGGACTATATGACCAAGAGAGCTGTGTTAGCAGTGTTCACATCAACGCTGACACAGTCCGTCTCTCTCAGTCATTAACTCCTCCAGCGACCACTCATAAGAACATAAGAACAAAGGCAACTGCAGAAGGCCTATTGGCCCATACGAGGCAGCTCCTATTTATAACCACCCAATCCAACTCATATACATGTCCAACCCATGCTTGAAACAATCGAGGGACCCCACCTCCACAATGTTACGCGGCAATTGGTTCCACAAATCAACAACCCTGTTACTGAACCAGTATTTACCCAAGTCTTTCATAAATCTAAACTTATCCAATTTATACGGAAACGCGTATATACGGAGCCACGGAAACGGGCAGAAACAGGTCTCCAGCTAACACCAAGGTGGAGAGAGGCAGAAATACAACACAATCTTTACGCTGTTGTTGTTGTAGCTACTCAGAACGAAATGTCGATGTAGCCCGGGCCGGTAATTCACGATAACCTTGTTACTGTGATATTTGGGGTTACAGTTTTCAATTGAGGTGGGGTGTCCTCCTTTTTCCCTGTTTCCTTTCTGCTTTTGTTTTAGTACACTGGCTTGGTGGTTCTAGACGCAGAATGGTCACTAGTGAGTCCCATTCCTCAACGGTTTTTCTAATCATTGTAGTCGCTGTGGAATGTGCATCTAATGCAGCTGCTGTCGTTGGATTAATGTTGAGTTTAGCAGTCAGTCAGGTGCTGTCACAGTGAGAGGTTGTGTTAGCTGGAGCTCCGATTGTACATAAGAACATAAGAACAAAGATAACTGCAGAAAGCCTATTGGCCCATACGAGGCAGCTCCTATCTATAACCACCCAATCCCACTCATATACTTGTCCAACCCGCGCTTGAAACAATCGAGGGACCCCCACCTCCACCACGTTACGTGGTAATTGGTTCCACAAATCAACAACCCTGTTACCGAACCAGTATTTGCCCAAGTCTTTCCTAAATATAAACTTATCCAATTTATACCCATTGTTTCGTGTTCTGTCTTGTGTTGATACTTTTAATACCCTATTAATATCTCCTTTGTTATGTCCATTTATCCACTTGTAAACCTCTATCATGTCACCCCTAACTCTTCGCCTTTCCAGTGAAGGCGATATTATTGTAGTAATATTATTACAGCAATAATGGAAGGATTACTGGTCAATCTAGTTGGAGATCTGAGGACAGAGCTGGATTCGCTACGGGAGGAGGTACGTCTGCTGAAGCAACATCAGGAAGAAACAAAGGAGGCCTTTGTTGAGACCAGTATTAAGAAGTCCTCGTCTTGGCAAGTTGTGAAAGACAGGGGGTCTTAAGAAGACCTTGGCAAAACCGACAACTAATAGCCTACACCTAAGGACTTTTCACGCATTTCATGTGTTAGAGGACGAGTGCTGTGGTGAACCTGTTGTTCAACGAGGAGGCAAAGGCAAAGCAACGAGGAGCATTGAAACGCAGGTCCTTCAACCTGCTCGAAAGGAAAAGGGATAATCGAAGCGAATTTTGGTTGTCGGAGATTCCCAGGTGAGGTATTTAGACAGAACGTTTTGTGCCAGAGATAGGGGGAACAGATTAAGGGTGTGCTATCTGGGAGCTGGAATTGGTGATATTGTTGGAAACATGAATGATATTATGATGGGAAATGGGAACAAACCCATTATTTGTATTAGTGCAGGGGGTAATGATGTTGGAAGAGTTAGGAGTGAGGAACTAATACAGAGATTCAGGACAGCCATTGAATTAGTTAGGAGCAAGGGAGGAATCCCGATCATATGTGGCGTTCTTCCAAGAAAGGGAGTGGGAAATGAATGGATGTCGAGGGCACTTGGTGTCAATTGCCGGCTGGAAAGATATTGCAAATCAAATGCAATATCTTTCATAGACAACTGGGAACACTTCTATGGAAGAAATGAAATGTATGCTCGTGATGGGGTGCATCTATCGAGAGCTGGGGTTGTTGCTGTTGCGAACTCGTTGGAAGAAGTGGTTAGAGGTGTTTGTTTGGGTTTAAACTGTTAGTAGATAGAGGTATGGGAATTGATTTTGAGGAAGGAGGTAATAAAAGTATGTGTTTGTGGGAGAAAGGAATTGGCAAAATAATCAGGGAAAGAGAAGGGCCTCAAAATAACAATTCACTTAGGGTATATTACACAAACAGTAGAAGTCTAAGAAATAAAATTAACGAATTAAATGCTCTTGTCTGCACAGAAAAAATAGATATTATTGCACTTACTGAAACGTGGATGAATGTTGATAATAGAGAACTATTAGCTGAATATCAAATAAATGGATTTAAACTATTTCACACAGATAGATATATTAGACGAGGAGGTGGAGTAGCCATATACGTTAGGGACAATTTGAAATGTGGTCTCAAAGAGGGAATCAAAACTGAGTCACACACAGAAACTATTTGGATAGAATTAAACGAAAAAGCAAATAATATTATAATAGTAGTTATATATAGGCCACCAAATTTAGACAGAATGGAAGCAAAGCATCTATGGGATGAAATATCTAGAGAATCTAGATCTAACAGTATTTATGTCATGGGTGACTTTAATTTGAGTGGAATAAACTGGTTGAACAAAACATGGAATAGTGAAGCAGAAGATTTTCTAGAATTAATTGACGATTGCTTTCTTACGCAAAACATTAAGGAACCAACACGGGAAAATAATATTTTAGATTTAGTGTTAACTAACAGGGAAACACAAATTAATGACATCGAAATAGGGAGTGAGCTAGGGAATAGTGATCACAAAGAAATCAGATTTGGCATAGAATGGAATAGACCTGTAGGAGAAAACTCTGTTAAAGTGCCAGATTATCGAAAAGCTGATTTTAATAGCCTAAGAAATTTTTTGGGTCAAATTGATTGGAAAGTCTTGGGTATGGGGTGTGGGCCGGTCTTGGAGCGAGACATGAACCCAGCGATAGGTGATGTAAATGGGGATTTCGATGTAGATTCAATTTATAACGTATTTAAGATTATTCTAAACAAAGCACAGGAACGTAGTATACCACACAAATTGAATAGATCGATTACTAATGACCCAAAGTGGATAACAAAGAATTTGAAGAATCTTATAGGTAAAAAGAGAGCTTGGTACAAAAGGATTAAAAATGGGGAGGTCACTTTAGAACAGGAATTCGTACAACTAGTTAGAAATGTTAAAAAAGAGATAAGGAAAGCAAAAAGAAACTATGAAGTTCGTATAGCAGGGCAAGCAAAGACAAATCCTAAAGGGTTTTTTCAGTTATATCGAACTAAGACTAGGGAAAGGATAGGTCCATTAAAAACTGAGACAGGTCAAATAACAGATAGTGATGAAGAGATGAGTAGTATTTTTAATAAATATTTTGTATCTGTATTTACTAAAGAGGAACTTAACAATATGCCTTCAGCCCAACAAGTCTATGTGGGTGGGGACGAGGACAGGTTGACGAGTTTAGCAGTTACCAGGGAGGATGTTCTTAAACAAATAGTAAAACTCAAACCAAACAAATCCCCAGGGCCGGATGAAGTGTTTGCCAGAGTGCTGAAAGAATGCAAAGAGGAGCTTTGTGACCCACTGTCAATCATATTTAATAAATCAATAGAGTCAGGCAGAGTGCCAGAGTTTTGGAAAGTTGCTAATGTGATACCAGTTTTTAAGAAAGGAGATAGATCACTTGCGTCTAACTATCGACCAATTAGCCTAACGTCTATTGTGGGAAAGTTACTCGAATCTATAATAGCAAATAAAATTCGTCTTCATCTTGAAAAACATAAATTAATAATTGAGTCGCAACATGGTTTTATAAATGGCCGTTCATGTTTAACAAATTTGTTATCTTTTTATTCTAGCATAGTTGAGGCAGTTGATAGTGGTAAGGATTGTGATGTTGTGTACCTTGACTTTAGCAAAGCTTTCGATACAGTGCCACATGAAAGACTGATTAAAAAGATAGAGGCTCATGGTATTGGGGGTGCTATATTAAGCTGGATTAGGGCATGGCTATACCAAAGGAAACAGAGAGTTAGTATAAATGGAGTCAAGTCAGAGTGGGAAAATGTTGTAAGTGGAGTGCCTCAAGGCTCTGTCTTGGGACCTCTGTTGTTTATAATATATATAAATGATTTAGATTCAGGTTTGAGTAGCAACATTTGCAAATTTGCCGATGATACGAAAATCGGTAGGGAAATAAATTCGGAGGAGGACTCACTATCACTTCAAGTTGATCTAGATAGGGTTTTGAAATGGTCAAAGGACTGGCAGATGCAGTTTAATGCTGATAAATGTAAAGTTCTGAGGCTAGGTAATGATGATTACAAGATACGAGCTAGATGGTGTTAAGATTGCGAAGTCGGATTGCGAAAGGGATCTGGGAGTTATAATTAGTAAGAATTTAAAACAAAAGGATCAATGCATAAATGTTCGTAATAAGGCAAATAGGACACTCGGATTTATTAATCGCAGCGTAAGTAACAAGACACCTGGTGTGGTTCTCAAGCTATATCTTGCTCTGGTTAGGCCCCATTTAGATTATGCAGTTCAGTTTTGGTCGCCATATTATAGAATGGATATAAATTCACTTGAACGTGTCCAGCGTAGGATGACTAAGTTAATTCCCCAAATTAGAAATCTTTCATATGAAGAAAGATTAACAAAGCTTAATTTGCATTCACTGGAAAGGCGAAGAGTTAGGGGTGACATGATAGAGGTTTACAAGTGGATGAATGGACATAACAAAGGGGATATTAATAGGGTATTGAAAGTATCAACACAGGACAGAACGCGAAACAATGGGTATAAATTGGATAAGTTTAGATTTAGGAAAGACTTGGGTAAATACTGGTTCAGTAACAGGGTTGTTGATTTGTGGAACCAATTGCCGCGTAACATTGTGGAGGTGGGGTCCCTCGATTGTTTCAAGCATGGGTTGGACATGTATATGAGTGGGATTGGGTGGTTATAAATAGGAGCTGCCTCGTATGGGCCAATAGGCCTTCTGCAGTTACCTTTGTTCTTATGTTCTTATGTTCTTATATGATACAATCATATGTTGCTGAGGGCAACATATGATTGTATAATTAGAAAATGACCTACAGAAAACGCTCTACATGTATACTGTGATGGGTCAGTAGCTAGGGATGGGCCAGAGTTACAGCCCCGCTCCTGTGCCAGGTAAGTCCACTACGGGCTCACCATAGCCCGTGCTGCTTGAAACTTTTTGTTTCCAGTAGCTGAATCTTAAACAACAACAGCTAGGGATGGGAAGGCAGGATGTGGAGTCTTGATCAGGGACAAGGCACAAGACAAGGCAGAGATCAGGGAGTACACTGACATCGGCACTGTAGATACTGTTATTGGACGCCGCTTGACTGACAATGTCTCTTCAACGCAGGCTGAACTCCAAGGTGTATTAGCAGGATTACAGGAAGTAGTCAAATGTGGTACAAATGCAGGCGATGAGTCACAATAACGTGGCTAAAGTAGTCGACTTGAGAATGGTCCAGGACGGGCCGAAACGTCGTCGTCCCTTCACCTTCTAGTGTGTGGTCTCGTCAACATTTGGAAAAAATGCCTGTTTTATTATTTACAGTAGAGGAGCATTGGAGTCTTTAAATGGCAGACGACCAGTATACTAGAATTTTGTGATCAAGTGTAGAGACAATGTTAACAATATTCAATAACAATATACATCAGGTATATTACACAAATAGTAGGAGTTTAATAAACAAAATAAACGGTTTAAATGCTCTTGTCTGTATAGAGAAAATAGGTTTTATTGCACTTACCGAAACGTGGATGAATGTAGAAAATAGAGAACTATTAGCTGAATATCAAATGGATTTAAACTATTTCACACAGATAGATATATGGCTACTCCCCTTCCTCGTCTAATATACGTTAGGGACAATTTGAAATGTAGTCTCAAAGAGGGAGTCAAAACTGAGCCACACACAGAAACTATTTGGATAGAATTAAACGAAAAAGCCAATAATATTATAATAGGAGTTATATACAGGCCTTAAACTTAACTTAAATTTAACTTAAACAGGATGGAAGTGAAGCATCTATGGGATGAAATATCTAGAGCATCTAGATCTAACACTATTTGTGTCATGGGTGACTTTAATTTTAGTGGAATAAACTGGTTGAACAAAACAGGGAATAATGAAGCAGAAGATTTTCTAGAATTAATTGACGATTGCTTTCTTACGCAACACATTAAGGAACCAACGCGGGAAAATAATATTTTAGATTTAGTGTTAACTAACAGGGAAACACAAATTAATGACATCGAAATAGGGAGTGAGCTAGGGAACAGTGATCACAAAGAAATCAGATTTAGCATAGAATGGAATAGATCTGTAGGAGAAAATTATGTTAAAGTCCCTGATTTTAGAAAAGCTGATTTTAATAGCCTAAGAATTTTTTGGGTGAAATAGATTGGAAAGTCTTGGGTATGGGGAGTGGGCCGGTCTTGGGACACGAACCCAGCGACAGGTGACGTAAAAGGGGATTTCGATGTGGATTCAAAATATAACTTATTTAAAAATATTCTAAGCAAAGCACAGGAACGTAGTATAACTTACAAATTGAATAGATCGAATACTAATGACCCAAATTCGCTTAGTTACTTCCTTGACCAACTTACCTAATTCATACCCATTGTTTCGTGTTCTGTCTTGTGTAAATACTTTTAAACCCTTTTAACCCACGTGTGTGTGTGTGTGTGTGTGTGTGTGTGTGTGTGTGTGTGGATGCGTGTGTGTGAGAAAGAGAGAAGAAGGAGATCGTCAATAGACGGTCAAAAAGCCTTCTGCAGTTTTATTTTATGGGTAGACTAGACAATATTTTACATGTATTAACACTGTATTTGAGGTGAAATAGATTCTGGCAACATTACCTGGGTCAATATACTTCTGCATTTACCTTTATTCTACGGGTAGGCCTCAGCTGGTGGTTTGGGAAGGGGAGTGAGGAGTGAGGCGGGTCACTATATGACCAAGAGAGCTGTGTTAGCAGTGTTC
>WNGS01070636.1:105732-130863 GCA_020271785.1 Procambarus virginalis | reverse complement strand
GCGGAATGGGTAACACCTGGCAGGAAATCTAACTAAATTGTACAGTCCACTTAAATTACTTAAAATTACAGTCCATTTATTAATTCATAAAATTATAATTAAAGTAAATAATAAATTACATTAAGTAGTCAAATAAATTTGCTAGAATACTCCCCACTGTACAACTAAATCACTGTACTACTATACCACTGAGCTACTGAACTAATACACCACTGAGCCGTGTAACATTGTTCAACTTAGCCACTGTATAATTGTACCACCCAGCTACTGTTCTATTGTACCACTGAGTCACTTTACTACTGTACCACTGAGCCAATATACTTCTGTGCTACTTAGTACGGAACTAATATACCACTGAGCCTGGACTAATGGACCAATCCGTCACTGTACTAATGTACCACAGAGCCACTGTACTATTGTACCACTCAGCCACGGTTTTACAATACCACTGAGCTACTATATGTACCACTCAGACACTACACTACTGTTCCCCTGAGTCACTTTACTACTGTACTACTGAGCCTCTATTCTACTGTACCACTGAGCCACTGTACAACTTTGCTACTTACGAATATACGATTAGTCTCTGTACTAATGTATCACTCAATCACTGTACTCTGTACCACTGAGCCAATGTACTACTGTACAATTGAGCTAATGTACTAATATACCACTCAGCCACTGTATTATTGTACCACTGATTTACTGTGCTAGTGTACCACTCAGTCAGTGTACTGCTGAACTACTTAGCCACTATATTACTGTTCCACAGCTCTACTATACAACTGCTCCACTCAGTCTCTGTAAAATTGCACAACTGGGACACTGTACTGCTATACCAATAGGCCACTTTACTACTGTACCACTAAGCAACTGTAATACTGTACCACAGAGCTACTATACTAATATACCAGTGAGCCCTGTATTACAAAACCACTGAGCTACAGACCTAATATAACACTGAGCCCTAGAGTACTGTACCACTCAGCCACTGTACTACTGTACCACTGAGCAGCTTAACTACAGTACCACCGAGCCATTTTACTACTGTACCACTGAACCAATGTATTACTGTACCAATGAGCTACTGTATTTACCACTCAGTCACTGTACTACATAGTCTCTCTACTACTGTACCACTGCGCTACTATACTAATGTTCCACATAGATACTGAACAAGTGTACCACTGAGCCCTGTATTACTGTACCACTCAGCCAGAGTGCTACTGTACAACCCAGTCATTGTACTATTGTATCACTCAGCCACTGAACAAGTGTACCACTGAGCCCTGTACTACTGTACCACTCAGCCAGAGTGCTACTGTACAACTCAGCCATTGTACTATTGTATCACTCAGCCACTGAACAACTGTACCACTGAGCCACCCAAATTACTTCTGTAACACGGAATCACTATGCCACTGTACCACAGAACCACTATACCCCTGTACGACTGAGCCACTTTACTTCTGTACCACTGTACAGCTGTCCCACTGGGCTACTCAACAAATATACCGCTCAGTCACTGTACTACTGTACCTTTCAGCTTCTGTAATATTGTACCACTGAGCCACTCAACTACTATACCACTAAACCACTATTCCACTGTACTATTGTACTACTGTACCACTGGGTTACTCAACTAATATACCACTGAGTCCTGTACTACTGTACTACTCAGTCATTGCACTACTGTACCACTGAGTCACGGTACTACAGTACCATTTATCTACTGTACTACTTAGCCACTGTACTACTGCACCACTGATCTACTGTACTACTGTACCACTAAGTCGCTAAACTACTGTACCACAGAGCCACTGCACTAATATACCACTGAGACCTATACTACTGTACCACTTGAGTGAGCTGAGAATTTCTAGTGTAATTTACAGGCAGTAACATACAAAAAATAACATTATACAATCTGTGTCAATATAATATAATCCAAACTGCCGCAGCGACACACAAAGATACAAGTCATACCCATATCTGAGACCCTAGGCCCATGGGAAGAGAGTGCTAGAAGATTTCTTAAGGATCTTGGTTCCAGGCTCATTGACACTACACGAGGCCCCCTAGAGCGGCCAGTTTTCTCTTCCAGCGCCTTGGTGTCGCGATCCAGAGGGGGAGTGCCCGCTGCGTCCTCGGTTCCTGCCCGGCGTCGGAGGAGTTCGAAGAAATCTACAGCCTCTAGGAAACAAACTTCCTCTTATTTCCTCTTTATGTTATTAATTTTTTGTAAACAATCAGATATGTAACTGTATATTTGCATAATAAAGTGTACAACATAAAAAAGGGGGCGGTAGGAGAAGTGAACACTCATGTATTCAGAGTTAAATGACAAGTTTCTCTCTGAATGCTCTGTGTTCCCTTCTGAGGCTGTGGGTCCCTACAATTGCACTAGAGGTGGTACCCCTTTTATATAATCCAACTGCAGTCATATACTTCAGGCACCACTTGACTGGCTCAGAATGAGGCACAGTCCCGTGCACATGGCTCCCTAGAAAACACAATACTGAGGATTTCCCACTCAACCGGGATATGAATGATTGACGTAATGATTTAATTAGGCCAAAGCCACAGAAAGAGATTACCAGTCCATGTCCTCTATACCACAGCTCCCCAGGGGGGGGGGGAGAGGGGGAGGTACAAATGACTCCCAAAAACATCGCGTTTATGCCTGCATGCAGCCCGCGTTCGGACAAATGCGTTCAAGCGCTTTAGGCCTAGTAATTTCCTTACTAGGCTATCTCGTTAAAGCTAAACTTCACTTACTTAGAAACAGTTAAGCAAAATCTGCTGATTATTACTGGGGCAACATCTAGGTAAATGAATCCGTACTACCTAAATATATATAGGATCTAAGATAGGCCTCCTCACAGGCTGGGGGTGGCAGGCCTGGCCTTGCTCTGTCTGACGCCAAATGCACACATGACTTGAGAGTTACATGCCTGTTACACAAGACTACTGACTTAATATACCCTCACAGGTAAAGGTATATGCAACACAGTTTACATAAGGCAAGCGTAACTGAAATACTGACAAACACAATATTAACACTCAGCCACTGTACTACTGTACCACAGAGCCACTGTACTACCGTCCCACTGACATACTACACGAATATACCACTGAGCCACTGTACTACCGTCCCACTGACTTACTACACGAATATACCACTGAGCCACTGTACTACCGTCCCACTGACCTACTACACGAATATACCACTGAGCCACTGTACTACCGTCCCACTGACCTACTACACGAATATACCACTGAGCCACTGTACTACCGTCCCACTGACCTACTACACGAATATACCACTGAGCCACTGTACTACCGTCCCACTGACCTACTACACGAATATACCACTGAGCCACTGTACTACAGTACTACTCTATCACTGAGCCACTCTACTACTGCATCAATAAGCCAGTGTACTACAGTATCACTGAGCAGGTGTACTTCTGTATCACTAAACCACTACACTGTTTTACTGAAAAGAAAACACAGCTGTTTCACTGAACAAATTTATTACTAAAGCACTGAGCCTTACTACTAACCACTGAACTACTGTATTACACTACCACTGAGCCTTTACTACTAACCATTGAACTACTGTATAACTCAACCTCTGAGCCATTACTACTGACCACTAAACTACTGTATTACACTACCACTGAGCCTTTACTACTGACCACTAAACTACTGTATTACACTTCCACTGAGCCATTACTACTAACCACTGAACTACTGTAACACTGAGACGCTGTACCAATGTTACTCAGTACTATTGGGCTATCACTAAACCAGTAATCGACTGGCTCAATAAACTACTGAGCAACTGTACTACTCAGCCATTGTACAACTGAGCCATTGTACAACTGAGCCATTGTACAACTGAGCCACTGTAATGCTGGCTCTAAACAATTCTTCTAAACAATTTAATGCTTATAAACAATTCTGACTGTTCCCTCAATCCGCCGCAAAAAGCTCCCTACAGTGTGTGGCTCAGTTGTTGTGCCTATAATCTTCAGAAATTGAATGTGTCTGTTAAACCTGATAAAACTGTTCACTATATTCCCCCTTGGAAAGATGTGGAGGTCTCTCTGCATTATACCCCCATCAGTGTAAAACAAATGTATAACACTGACATTTTGAGATGTATAACATTAGAAGCTATTGACAGTCATCTTCAAATTCTCAAACCGACTGAATCCTATGCCTTTGCTGATGGCTCTGTGCAGTTAGGCACTGGTAGAACAGGTTGTGCATGTGCAGTGTATAAAGGGAATGAAAAGATCATGACTAGTACACAGAGATTGAACAACTGGGCAAGCACGACACAGACCGAGCTATTGGGCATTTATCTAGCCACTGAATACCTGAAGCTCAATGGTGGTGGAGTTATTTTCTGTGACTCTAAAGTGCTCTGCAGTCCTTAAATAACCCATCACAATGTATGTCGGACGTAGCTTGTAATATTAAATGGAATGTAATTTTTGCCAATGATAATAACTCTTGTATAAAATTTGTGTGGATCCCATCCCATGTTGGAGTTGGAAAACATGACTTCGTAGATCGATTGGCCAATGAGGCTTGCAGGAAAGAAAACATTGATTATGACTTTGGACTATTTAATGCAGTTATTAGAAACATACAAATTAAAGAAATTAATTCAGATTTAGAAGAACTAAGAAATGCACAGAGACCTGAAAGCTGCAGTATTAAAACTTATGACAAGTTTTGTAATAATAGGTATTTGTATGGTCAGCACAGTAACCGAACCAGGCAATGTGATGTAGTCATTGCGCGAATTCGCCTTGGCTATAGACACATCTGGCAGGTTAGTGAGGCTGAGCCACTACCAGAATACTCAGATTGTAAACTCTGTGATAAACCTTTAATGCATGCACTAGAACACTACATTGATGAATGTGAAACCGTAAAGGACTTTAGACCTCCTGGCCTCTTGTACCACCAACTGTGTAACTATTTTATTGACTCAGGTGTTCTGGACGACATCCTAACAATTTACCCAAAATTTGCTTGTCCATTTTAAAGAATGAAGAACAATTTTTATTTATATTACTTCTAAGCTGCATCACTTATGAACCCATCCCTGCCCTTGTGTGGCAGTGCACAATAGAAAGTTTTTTCACATATCCATACATTAAAACATTGATTGTAACCATGATATATATGTGCTTCAGCCTACAGTTTAGACCTATTGTCTTATGTATGACCCTCTGTCCTGCGTGACAGTGAATACTAGCATTATCCTCACTTTAATAAGACTCAAAATCCTCAGAATTGGCAAAATTGTAATTAATTTTGTCAATAAAGATGTTAATAATAATAATAATCTCCTGGTCACTCTGCGAGCCGCACATATTACTGTTAGAGTATATCTGTAAATATCTTTTTTTCTCATGTGTGCATTTAACGCCACGCACTCTATGGATCAGCTCAGGGTCCCACCTCACTCGTAGTCCCTTGTACTCTCTGGTAGCCTCGCCACTCACAGTTTGAGTACTTCTCTCTCGTAATCTTGAGCTCTGATCCCTGGTCCTCAAACTCACCCATAATTTCAGTTCGCTCTCCTCCTCCACCATTTCCTCCTTAACGAGTGCTTTGGCCTGGATTCATATCCTGGATGAATCCTTACACTCAAGTAAGGTCGATAGAAGTATTTCTGGCCCAAAATGGCTAGAGAGATTGCTCATTATGTTGCTAGGTGTTTAGTCTGTCTACAGCATTAGGGTCACGTCATGGGAGCAAACACATTCTAAGTGTACCGAACGACTAAAGGGGACATTTGAATGGTATCGGAAAAGTTGTTCAATGTCAACCAATATTTTTAGACTAGTTGTATATGAAAAAGGCTGCAATTGTTCCAAGTTTCAGTACTACATCCTAAATAGAAAGGGAGATTTTTAATTGTTTTATTTTTTTGCAACGAATTTTACACATTTTCAAGTTTAAATATATAACCACACCTTTCAGATATAATCATTCTATGACACTTTTCTGACACATTAGCATATAATAAAGTATTCCTAGTTGGGGATTTTCCAAAACATCTTTAGTTTTCAAACAAATAGTCAAAGTTCCCCCCCAAAATTATGCAAATATATCATGTTTATTGCTATTTATAAAATCAATAAATGTACTTAGGAAAAAACGCTTCCTCGGTATTTTAGAGACATAAACATTACATATAACGTGTAATTGTCATGTAAATTGAATAAAAAATGAAAGATATATTCGAACGTTTATGTTACTTCAAAATAAATAAGAAAAAATAAAGTCTAAGGTGTTGCCATCTGTGACTTGAGGTTGACATCAACCAATTTCCTCCAAAATTGGCACCCTTACAGATAGGCATACTTCCAGTCAGGTGCATAAGTTTCATGCAAATAAACAAAAGAGAGAGATAAAATTTAAAAAAAAGGCAATTGTTTTAATTACATTTTTTTAATAAAACTAATTATAATATTTTTTAATATATGCTATTGTGATAGCTGAGAGTCATAAACATGATTTCAGTTGACACTTGTATTTGATAATCGTTTTTGACCATTATGGATTAATTTTGACACCTACTTCAATATATTTTTCTCCCTTCCTATTTGTGCTACGATACTGAGACTTGGACCAGATGAAACTCTTTTTATATAGAACTCGTCAAAAAGTTTGATTGAAATCGAACCAGTTTTCATTTATTGCATATTAGGATCGTAAACCATTTGTTGACAAATTTTGC
Organism: Procambarus virginalis; assembly: GCA_020271785.1. Lineage (NCBI taxonomy): Eukaryota > Metazoa > Arthropoda > Malacostraca > Decapoda > Cambaridae > Procambarus > Procambarus virginalis. The sequence goes on along the minus strand of WNGS01070636.1, from coordinate 124,094 downwards.
AGAAACAGATAAAGAGAACAAAGACATGCTCGTAATGGTTAAAAAAAATCCGTAATTGTGAATTAGTTCCTATCCAGGACAAAACCATTTACAATAGTCAGTGCATTTATGATCGAATAATTTGCAGATGCAGTATGCACAGTTATCCTTTCGGACACTAATTCTGAGTTCAGCAATAGTATACTACTAGTTTGTAAGCCTTATTTAATTTAAAACGTACTAACAGTAAAGTAATAGATGATTTGTGAGTAACCTTGAATTTTGATAGAAGTAATTGGGATGAATTTATTCCATGTGTCATAATGTACATATAAATTTATTCCATGTACAGTGTGCCATAAATTCTTCAATTAATGTATCAACAGAAGACACCCCTCATGCTAATCTTTATGGAACATATAAGAACCTTGCAAATAATTTGATAAATGTACCTTCTGCCTCTTTGTACAAATTCGAATGATTACCTTCAAGTAAAGCATAGACACATGAAACTAGTTTTCAAGGAAATACGAGAACACTTATATAATGCAACACCAGAGTTTACTTGAGTAAGGAATGTATATGCTAAGCCAAGTAAGATAACTGTAAGATCTATAGCAATGGTCCTTAACCAATATAGATCTGGCACTATGTACAAGCTAGCTAAGAAATTGTTTGGTCCACATAAGGCTGTAGAGCTTATTAATGGTAACAAAAACAAATTTAAAAACTTGATAACATGAGAGTATATAAATGAACACTTAAACCACATGATGAGCTATGATGATTGTGGGAGAATGTCCAGACAGACCCCTCTACTGGGACACCACCTCTCGTGGTTGACAGACCACTTGACAGTGTTACCTCGTACTAGCACTTACAATCATATATCCAGACCTTTAGTCTCAACTGTGCAGTCGCCACACGCCCACTGTCGATGAGATAACTACCTAGGTGAGAGCTAATAATTAATAATAATAATAATAATAATAATAATAATAATAATAATAATAATAATAATAATAATAATAATAATAATAATAATAATAATAATAATAATAATAATGATAATAATAATAATAAAAATAATAATAAAAATATTAATAATAATAATAGTTTATTTGCAAGAAGGTACAATGGGTTGATGTGATTATGTAAAATTGTTATTTTTATATTCAAGCAAAGTCACTAACACAAAGTTTTATCTGGTTTTGACCATCAGTCACAGACAGAGATGTATAGTACTCCATTCACCTGGGCTCTATGAGACTCGAACCACAGACCATATGCATATGAGGCCGAAGCGTTTTCGACCTTTCCTTATTAAGATTACTCAATAGCTCGGTTGAAAGAGCTTTGGCCTTACGCGTGAGGGGGTTCGCGGTTTGAGTCTCCTAGAGCCGAGGTTAATGTAATGTTTATTTCCCGGAAGTGTGGATGACAATTTGTATGTATAGTGTTCTTGATGAACCATGTGTTGACATTCGCAGAATCTATAACTAAGTATACTTCAGCGTGCACTTAACAGTTATTGTTCTGTTTCTGAATAGAAGCAGATTGACAAGTAGATGGATGGATAAAGGGATAGATTTCATCCATACAGAGTATGGATGAATAGATAAATAGGTTGATAAATGGTTGGATGGATAAGTGGACGAGTATATACATTGGCAGAGGGGAGATAGACAGACCCGGGCACCGCCGAATGCTTCCCCAGAAGGTATTGGTAAGAGAGACAGACAGACAAAGACAAACAGAACTGATATTCAAACAGAGTGACAGATATACAGAGTCAAAGACAGGGAAAGAGAGACAAGGATAGAGGCAGATACAGAGAAAGACAAATAAAGAAAAACAGACACAGAGAGAGGCAGACTCAGACAGAAACTGAGAGACAGAGATACAGTAGATGAGTTGATACATAGATATAGGTAGATAGATAGATAGATAGATATATAGATAGATAGATAGATAGATAGATAGATAGATAGATAGATAGATAGATAGATAGATAGATAGATAGATAGATAGATAGATAGATAGATAAATGGATATTTGGAGCAATAGATGAATAGATTGATGGATATGGGACTAGACTGAGAATGGATGGATGGATAGATTAATTGACAGATGGATATATGGAGCAATAGATGAATAAAGTGATGGATAGAGGAGTATACTGAGGATAGCTGGACAGATAGATGGATAGATTTACAGATGCTTTGAGATAGATAGAAGGATGGATATACAGATGGATGAATATGCAGATAGATAGATGGATATACAGATGGATGGATATGCAGATAGATAGATGGATAGGTAGATAGATAGACAGATGGATAGATAAATATATGGATACATAGATGGATTGATGGATGGATGGAGAGACAGTGATTACAAAGATAAATGGATACTTAAATAGATGGATACATAGATGAATACATGGAGGGATGGATACATAGATAGATGGATACATAGATAGATAGATACATAGATAGATGGATGGATACATTGATGGATTGATCAATTCATATAGATAGACAAATAGACAGACGGAATTATAAATTCAAATAGATAGACGTAATGATAAATTCAATTAGATAGATGTAATGATAAATTCAAATAGATAGATAGATAGATAGATAGATAGGTAGATAGATAGATAGATAGATAGATAGATAGATAGATAGATAGATAGATAGATAGATAGATAGATAGATAGATAGATAGATAGATAGATAGATAGATAGATAGATAGATAGATAGATAGATAGATAGATAGATAGGAGACAGACTCCAGCAATGTCTGGTAACCCGTAGCTACATATAAAACGTCATTAACGCAAACTTCAAAAGAGATATCCTGGACCCAGATTCACGAAGCAGTTACGCAAGTACATACGAACATTTTTCCTCATTCTTTGACGGATTTGGTTACATTTATTGAACAGTTTACAAGCATGAAAACTTCCCAATTAACAGTTGTTATTATTGTTATAAACAGCCTCCTGGTGCTTCGGAGCTCATTAACTGTTTAATAATTGTAAACAAAGCCGCCAAAGATTGAGAAAAGATGTACAGGTTCGTAAGTGCGTGCGTAACTGCTTCGTGAATCTGGCCTCTGAATTTTTAGTGAGATTCTTTAGAGTTTTTAAATCAGAGGCCAATTTTACAATTAAAAAATGTAATCCGACATCATGTCTAAAATTTTACTGATGAAAGTTTGATTAAAATACCATGTGGAGAGAAGCAGATAGCTGATAACCGTTAATAATAAGGCAAAGTGGAGACTCAAAACCTCAAGTCAACAAAAAGTGTTGATACATACATTTTTATTATTTATTTTATTATCTGTACTCATCAAGTATAACTGGAAAAAAGATGGAAAATTGTATAGCTTAAAATATAGTCAATAATATCTGGCAAGATGATCTATAAATGGCAACAATGAATTAAAAATGGTCAATATTAAAAATATATATTCATAGTTTTTAAATAATTTAAAACAATGTTATATTTCTCAGTTCAAGTGCCCTGCAGACCATATATACTGTTCTCACTCTCATGGGACGTTCGCCGAAGTCCAAGAGCAACAAAAGCGTCAATGTCTTCATAAATATGTTCAGCTGGATCACTACATGAGTGGTCCCGGTCAGCACTGTGGGAGGTGACTGCCTCCAGAGTGATGGGACGCTGTGGGGTCCCGGTCAGCGTCGTCTTGAGGGCTGGTCGTGAAGGGGAACCATTAATGGTGGAGGGTTGTGGGCTTGTGACCGGTGGAGTTTCTCCCACTCCTGCCTTCTGCCTTCGTAAGCGTTTCAAGATACACAAGCTTAATAACCCAACTGTTGCAACACACGCTACCACTGCCACAACATATATCCACCATCCACCTGATAAAGTAGACAAAATAAAGCATTATAAAATAATATACACGACCAGAGGTGGTACCCCATATATATCTATAAAATATATATAAGAGAGAATGTCTGTGTGATTGTCTGTCTCAGGGTTTACCCCCTTCCAACCTGTGGTTGGGGGTCGTACCACGGGTCTTAGCCCCTCAGTACCGGGCGCCACTGCTCGCCCTTGGGCTCCCCCAATCTACTAAAGGCTTGCCTTATGCACCCCTAGCGAGTGGGGAGGTTCAAGCTTCCTACAACTCACCTAAACCTGCCTGTCCTGACACTGGGAAGTTTCCTCCTGCTTTATCTGGTCTGTTCTGAGGTCGCCAGCTGGGTGTTCATACTCGTGTCCCAGCAACACGTCAGTGGTCTCATTAATTATCTTGGCTAAGGATGCAATATCACGTGCAGTGCAAGGTGTCATAAAATTATCTCATAAATATAGCCCTAGAGAATGGAGGCTCACTTAAACTCATCAGTTAGTTTAAAAGTTTACTGAAGAAAAGCATATATGCACATATAAATGGCATAAAGAAATGTCTATGTTTGGAATCATCCGCTGGCAGCAACACTCCTCACGGCACGGCTTCTGGCAATACGGTCAGCTGACTGGGTCCACCCGTCAGGCGGCGGGCACAAACCTCTCGCCTCTGGCAACACGATTAGCTGATACCTCCAACTGTCAGAACGTCATGACTTTCCCACGTCTCTAGCGATGCGATCAGCTGGGCGTTTCAGAGTTCGTTGCTGGCTCCTTGCACCCCAGCTACCACATCCAGGATCACTAGCATCACTGCATTAATGCTCACACGCCCCAACTCATGCCTAAATGAGCTCTTGGCTCCTAGCCTTATATTCTGTCACTTAAACAATAAAATGATGAGTAGAAATGTTCACAACATATAAAATACCCTAGCTCAGCTAGATCAAAAGGGGTAAAGGGAGGGACAATTATGTACCTTATTTCACTCCAACCACGAAGCTGACTCGTTCTCTGTAGAGGGATATTGAGGTTCCTGGTCCTGGCTACTGGTCTCCTGATGAACAGTTCCCACACACCCAGGTTCCTCTGTCGTCCTCGTGATAACGCGTCCTCGCTGTATTGACTCCCAACAGGTACTGCCTTCCTCCTCCTCTTGTACGGGGTGCTGGAGACAGGTACCTCCGTCGTCGTCCTCCACTCTCACTGGAACTGCCGACACCTCGCAGTCCAGCACAGCTTCCCCTCACGTTACTGCCAGTAGATTTGGCCCGGCCGTAGCTTTTCGCTTGATGTGGAATACGTGGTCCTCTGGGCGTCCCAGACGTCACCAGCCCAACGTTCCCTCTGCTGCAGACCCTCTTGTCTGCAGAATTGAAGCTCTCTAGATCCGGAGCTCAACCGAGCGCGTCCTCCCTCTATGACGACTCGTGATGTACTCTTCTCTCCCAGGCGCCAGCCGCCCCGAGAGCCCTCCGCCTCGTGACGTCACACTGCCCGAGGGCTCTCGTCATTGGTCACTTCCGGCACGTGACCCTACCTGGCCAATCAGCTGCCAGGAGTGTAACGACGTCTTGGCGGAAAACAGGATGGCTCGGCACCGTCTTGTGCCCCAAAAGGCGTAAGCTCCCTGCATTATCAAACTTAGCTGGCCATTTTACAGCCAGCTTAATCATGCTCCATGCTTTCCCACACATGAAAATGTTCCCTGAACATCAGAGAATACTTAGGCTACAGAGATATGACTCTTCTAAGCTGGGAAGGAAGAAATATAGGGGTGGGACACCGTCACATCTGTCTGTCCAAAGTTAGAGGCCAGACGCTATGGGCTAGTCTCACCCAAGTTAACAGAGGGAATGGTGTGCGGTACGATATAACCACTGGCTGGTCGTCGGTGCCAGACATAAAAAGATAACAGAATGTCGAACTCCCAAGACGAATTTTGACACTGCCCGCCAGCTGTACAGTTAAATATTCCAAAAAAACATTACAAGATCACAGATGAGACAAAGTCAGAGACGATCGGATCACAGATGCGAAGCGATGGCGAGGAACCACACCGACAGTGAGAGTTATTCCATCGCGACTCGTCATTGAAACAGTAGCAGCTGGAATACTAAGCCTCTTTCACCTATAGTACCTTATAAGAATTTTGCATAAAGATTGTAACCTTTTGTTGCATTGCGTGAATGTATGTTGCAAATTGTCTATGCACCTAGTCATACAAGTATTTGTGTGTACGTCTGGTAACAAACTGCATGTGTAAAGGAAGAAATGTATATGTCTATCACTCAGAATGTTCAGTAATATGCTTATTATTTGTGATGTGTGGCTATATATATATGAACACTGAACAGGGTGAGAATAGCTCATACCTTTGTCTGTATTTATACCTTTATAAACTTATTTCAATTTCCTACAGAGACCGTGATTCACAAGATCGGTTCCGCGGACCAACAATTTTTAGCAGGAGTGAAGTACTCAAAACTTTTGGCCAAATCACCGACGAACATTCCTGAATATGGAAACTTAGCTGAACTCCTCTTCCACAGTGAAGAGGCTATTGAAAAACAGTTTCCACCAGCAGAGCAGACCGCCCTGCTAGCCGTGAACCTCCTGCTAACCCCACCATGATGCCTCTGCTAGCCACGAACTTCCTGCTCACCCCACCATGATGCCCCTTCTAACCGCGAACCTCCTGCTCACCCCATAATGACGCCCCTGCTAGCCGTGAACCTCCTGCTCATCCCACCATGACGCCTTTGCTAGTTGTGAACCTCATCCTCACCATAACACCCCTGCTAGCAGTGAACATCCTGCTCCCCACCATGATGCCCCTGATAGCCGACAACCTCCTGCTCACCCCAACCATGACGCCCCTGCTAGTCGGGAACCTCCCGCTCACCCCATAATGACGCCCCTGCTAGTCGTGAACCTGCTGCTCACCCCACCATGACGCCCCTGCTAGTCGTGAACCTCCTGCTCCCAACCATGACGCCCATGCTAGCCGTGAACCTCCTGCTCACCCCACCATGACACCCCTGCCAGCCGTGAACCTCCTACTCACCCTACCATGACGCCCCTGCTAGCAGTGAACCTCCTACTCACCCCACCATGATGCCCCTGCTAGCAGTGAACCTCCTGTTCCCCACCATGACGCCCCTGCTAGCCGTGAACCTCCTGCTCCCCACTACGACGCCCCAGCTAGCCGTGAACCTCCTGATATCCAACCATGAGGCCCCTGCTAGTCGTGAACCTCCTGCTCACCACCATGACGCTCCTGCTAGTCGTGAACCTCCTGCTCCCAACCATTACGCCCTTGCTAGTCGTGGACCTGCTGATCCCCACAATGACGCCCTGCTAGTCGTAAATCTCCTGCTCCCCACACCATGACGCCCCTGCTGGTTGTGAACCTCCTGCTCCCCACCATGACGCCCCTGCTAGCCGTGAACCTCCTGCTCCCCACCATGACGCCCTGCTAGCCGTGAACCTTCTGCTCATAACCATGAAGCCCTGCTAGTCATGAACCTCCTGCTCCCCACCATGACGCCCCTGCTGGTCGTGAAACTCTACTCCCCACATGACGCTCCTGCTAGTCGTGAACCTCCTGCTCCCAACCATGACGCAACTGCAAGCCGTGAACAATCTGCTCACCCCATCATGACACCCCTGCTGGTCGTGACCTTCTGCTCCCCACTGTGACGCTCCTGTTAGTTGTGAACCTCCTGCTCCCCAAACATGACTCCCCGGTTAGTCGTGAACCCACTGCTCCAAAACCATGATGCCCCTGCTAGCCGTGAACCTCCTGCTCACCCCACCATGATGCCCCTGCTAGCTTTGAACCTCCTGCTCACCACCATGACGCCCCTGCTTGCCGTGAACCTCTTGCTAACCCCTCCACGATGCCCCTACTAGTCGGAACCTCATGCTCCCACAATGACGACCCTGTTAGCCGTGAACCNTGCAGGCAGCCTCAGCAACTGTTGCAGGCAAAGCTCAGCAACTGTTTAGGGATTTAGTCCAAGGGTAGCCCTGGAAACACAAATCGAAACTGTCTCTGTTTTCTGCTTGGTACAACTTGTAGTAAAGTTGTTACATCTTGGCTTAACGTGTTTATGACGTATTAGAACGTTGTTACAACTTGCTATATTGGTTGTTATAACTGGTTAGGAGGTGTTAAAACTTGTTTGAACGTTGTACCAACATCGTTGTTTCGGTGTGTGTTTGGCGGGGCGGTGGCTCACCTGTGGGAGGTCGTGGGAGGAGGGGGGGAGATTGTTCTTCATTATTTTCTTGAGTTCCTCTTTTCTTTTGGAGCAGAGGAAGGAAGTGGCGACATGTTGTTCTCCAGAGAGTAGGCTTTTAAAGACGGTGGCAGTACACCCGTTGTTACTGTAGGTGTCTCATCATATGCTTTACTATGCTATTTGCACTTGTTTGTGAAGTGCACACAGCTAAAGCTCTTGAAGCACTGTCGCACATTGTAGAGGTTGAGTAAATTGGTGCATCACTGACCCCAATTTTCAGCTGTATCAGTGAGCCACTGTACTGCTTTATCACTGAGGCACTGTACAACTGTATCACTGAGGCACTGTACAACTGTATCACTGAGGCAGTGTACAACTGTATCACTGAGGCAGTGTACAACTGCATCACTGAGGCAGTGTACAACTGTATCACTGAGGCAGTGTACAACTGCATCACTGAGGCAGTGTACAACTGTATCACTGAGGCAGTGTACAACTGTATCACTGAGGCAGTGTACAACTGTATCACTGAGGCAGTGTACAACTGTATCACTGAGGCAGTGTACAACTGTATCACTGAGGCAGTGTACAACTGTATCACTGAGGCAGTGTACAACTGTATCACTGAGGCAGTGTACAACTGTATCACTGAGGCAGTGTACAACTGTATCACTGAGGCAGTGTACAACTGTATCACTGAGGCAGTGTACAACTGTATCACTGAGGCAGTGTACAACTGTATCACTGAGGCAGTGTACAACTGTATAACGGAGCTGTTGTACTTCTGTAACACTAAATTGCTTTACTACTCTATCACTGAGCAACTATACTACTGTATCACTAAACAAGTGTACAGTAGTACACTAAGTTCTGCTAAATCCCTGAGCTAGTGTACTTCTGTATCACTAAACTTCAATATTTATGTTTCACAGAACTGCAGTATTTCTGTATCACTTACCCACTGTACAGCTGTTTCATAGAACACCTGTACTACTAACCACTGAACAACTGTATTACTGTACCACTGAGCCATTATACTACTATACCACAGAGGCACTATACTACTGTATCACTGAACCACTGTACTAGTGCACCAATGAGCCACTGTAATCCTGTACCACTGAATTACGGTACTACTGTATCACTGAACCACTGTACTATTGCGGCTCAGTACTATTGTACTATCACTGGTTCAGCGAGCGACTCAATATACCACTGAGCAACTCTACAACTGTACCCTTCAGCCACTCTCCTAATGAGCCACGGAACCACTGTAATACTGTACCACTCAGCCACTGTACTACTGTACCACCGAGCCAGTGAACTACTGTACCAATCAGTTACTGTACTACTATACCAATGAACTACTGTACCACTAAACTACTGCAATACTGTACCGCTGAGCAACTTTTCTAATGTACCACTCTGCCAGTGTACTACTGTACAACTCAGCAACTGTACTACTGTACAACTCAGCAACTGTACTACTGTACAACTCAGCCTCTGTATTATTGTACCACTGAGACCCATACTTCTGTACCACAGAGTTACTGTACTGCTGTACCACTGAACCACTTTACTGCTGTACCACAGAGCTACTACACTAATGTACCACTCAGCCACTGTACTACTGTATCACTGAGCTAAATTATTACTGAACCACTGTACTACTGTGGCACTGTAATACTGTACCTCTGAGCCACTGTACTACTGAGCTACTGTACTAATATACCACTAAGCACTGTACTACTGTACCACTTACCCACTGTACTACTGTACGTGTCTGAAATTTCCAACATCAGTTACTAACCCCTGCATACCTAGTTGAAATGGTTATGTCAGGTATTTACTAATAATACTAACAATATTGAAAATGTTAGAGAAAGGCGTAACAAATAATTCTCACGCAAACCCGGGAAAGTGTTGCGTCAGCCAAGCAGCCAAGGTACATAAGTTTCTCAGTGAATACAATATTTCCAGTCAAATAGTTAAAATACGAAGAAAAGTATTCATTAAGACTGGATATAACAATGAATTATGAATAAATAAGCCTCTTCCAGAACGTATCTATGGAGGTAGCGGCCGGCGTAAGTGACACCACCCTACATGCATGGCTCCCAGACGCTTGGATGCAGTAGTGCTCTGCGGTAATTAGCACGTGTACCTTCCCTGAGCTTTGCGATTCAGAAATAACAGAAATTCCGCCCAATTGACGAGCTCTACATACAGGGAAGTGTTGTTCCGAACAACGGTAATAGTTTACAGTATTAGCCAGTATATATAGCTAATTTGTTGTTTGGTTACGACACGAGCGAACCACCCGGAACGGGTATGCTCTGTTTGAATTGCTTATTAATCTCTTTTGAATATACTACATATTGTGGAATCATTTTATTTATTCCTAGTAAATTCCCTGGCAGTTGCAGTTCAAAAGGAGAAGAGAGGACGCCGTATTGACCTGTAGTACCATGAGGATTCTTAAGTCGCCACTACAGTGTTAACCTACAATATCTCCTGATCGCGATTGACGGATATCCAGGGTTTCTTATAAGGCCATTATGAATTTAGAGCTAAGCTCCTGTTGCTCTCCTACTAATTTGTGGATCACTAACCTAGTAGCCTTGTTATCCATCTCAGGTGGATTAAGAAATTAACCCCTCCCCAATAGTGCGGAATGGGTAACACCTGGCAGGAATCTAACTTAATTTTACAGTCCACTTAAATTACTTAAAATTACAGTCCATTTATTAATTCATAAAATTATAATTAAAGTAAATAATAAATTACATTAAGTAGTCAAATAAATTCTTGCTAGAATACTCCCCACTGTACAACTAAATCACCTTACTACTATACCACTGAGCTACTGAACTAATACACCACTGAGCCGTGTAACATTGTTCAACTTAGCCACTGTATAATTGTACCACCCAGCTACTGTTCTATTGTACCACTGAGTCACTTTACTACTGTACCACTGAGCCAATATACTTCTGTGCTACTTAGCTACGGAACTAATATACCACTGAGCCCTGGACTAATGGACCAATCCGTCACTGTACTAATGTACCACAGAGCCACTGTACTATTGTACCACTCAGCCACGGTTTTACAATACCACTGAGCTACTGTACCACTCAGACACTACACTACTGTTCCCCTGAGTCACTTTACTACTGTACTACTGAGCCTCTATTCTACTGTACCACTGAGCCACTGTACAACTTTGCTACTTTACGAATATACGATTAGTCTCTGTACTAATGTATCACTCAATCACTGTACTTCTGTACCACTGAGCCAATGTACTACTGTACAATTGAGCTAATGTACTAATATACCACTCAGCCACTGTATTATTGTACCACTGATTTACTGTGCTAGTGTACCACTCAGTCAGTGTACTGCTGAACTACTTAGCCACTATATTACTGTTCCACAGCTCTACTATACAACTGCTCCACTCAGTCTCTGTAAAATTGCACAACTGGGACACTGTACTGCTATACCAATAGGCCACTTTACTACTGTACCACTAAGCAACTGTAATACTGTACCACAGAGCTACTATACTAATATACCAGTGAGCCCTGTATTACAAAACCACTGAGCTACAGACCTAATATAACACTGAGCCCTAGAGTACTGTACCACTCAGCCACTGTACTACTGTACCACTGAGCAGCTTAACTACAGTACCACCGAGCCATTTTACTACTGTACCACTGAACCAATGTATTACTGTACCAATGAGCTACTGTATTTACCACTCAGTCACTGTACTACATAGTCTCTCTACTACTGTACCACTGCGCTACTATACTAATGTTCCACATAGATACTGAACAAGTGTACCACTGAGCCCTGTATTACTGTACCACTCAGCCAGAGTGCTACTGTACAACCCAGCCATTGTACTATTGTATCACTCAGCCACTGAACAAGTGTACCACTGAGCCCTGTACTACTGTACCACTCAGCCAGAGTGCTACTGTACAACTCAGCCATTGTACTATTGTATCACTCAGCCACTGAACAACTGTACCACTGAGCCACCCAAATTACTTCTGTAACACGGAATCACTATGCCACTGTACCACAGAACCACTATACCCCTGTACGACTGAGCCACTTTACTTCTGTACCACTGTACAGCTGTCCCACTGGGCTACTCAACAAATATACCGCTCAGTCACTGTACTACTGTACCTTTCAGCTTCTGTAATATTGTACCACTGAGCCACTCAACTACTATACCACTAAACCACTATTCCACTGTACTATTGTACTACTGTACCACTGGGTTACTCAACTAATATACCACTGAGTCCTGTACTACTCAGTCATTGCACTACTGTACCACTGAGTCCTGTACTACTCAGTCATTGCACTACTGTACCACTGAGTCACGGTACTACAGTACCATTTATCTACTGTACCACTTAGCCACTGTACTACTGCACCACTGATCTACTGTACTACTGTACCACTAAGTCGCTAAACTACTGTACCACAGAGCCACTGCACTAATATACCACTGAGACCTATACTACTGTACCACTTGAGTGAGCTGAGAATTTCTAGTGTAATTTACAGGCAGTAACATACAAAAAATAACATTATACAAACTGTGTCAATATAATATAATCCAAACTGCCGCAGCGACACACAAAGATACAAGTCATACCCATATCTGAGACCCTAGGCCCATGGGAAGTGAGTGCTAGAAGATTTCTTAAGGATCTTGGTTCCAGGCTCATTGACACTACACGAGGCCCCCTAGAGCGGCCAGTTTTCTCTTCCAGCGCCTTGGTGTCGCGATCCAGAGGGGGAGTGCCCGCTGCGTCCTCGGTTCCTGCCCGGCGTCGGAGGAGTTCGAAGAAATCTACAGCCTCTAGGAAACAAACTTCCTCTTATTTCCTCTTTATGTTATTAATTTTTTGTAAACAATCAGATATGTAACTGTATATTTGCATAATAAAGTGTACAACATAAAAAAGGGGGCGGTAGGAGTAGTGAACACTCATGTATTCAGAGTTAAATGACAAGTTTCTCTCTGAATGCTCTGTGTTCCCTTCTGAGGCTGTGGGTCCCTACAATTGCACTAGAGGTGGTACCTCTTTTATATAATCCAACTGCAGTCATATACTTAAGGCACCACTTGACTGGCTCAGAATGAGGCACAGTCCCGTGCACATGGCTCCCTAGAAAACACAATACTGAGGATTTCCCACTCAACCGGGATATGAATGATTGACTTAATGATTTAATTAGGCCAAAGCCACAGAAAGAGATTACCAGTCCATGTCCTCTATACCACAGCTCCCCAGGGGGGGGGAGAGGGGGAGGTACAAATGACTCCCAAAAACATCGCGTTTATGCCTGCATGCAGCCCGCGTTCGGACAAATGCGTTCAAGCGCTTTAGGCCTAGTAATTTCCTTACTAGCTATCTCGTTAAAGCTAAACTTCACTTACTTAGAAACAGTTAAGCAAAATCTGCTGATTATTACTGGGGCAACATCTAGGTAAATGAATCAGTACTAACTAAATATATATAGGATCTAAGATAGGCCTCCTCACAGGCTGGGGGTGGCAGGCCTGGCCTTGCTCTGTCTGATGCCAAATGCACACATGACTTGAGAGTTACATGCCTGTTACACAAGACTACTGACTTAATATACCCTCACAGGTAAAAGGTATATGCAACACAGTTTACATAAGGCAAGCGTAACTGAAATACTGGCATACACAATAATTAACACTCAGCCACTGTACTACTGTACCACAGAGCCACTGTACTACCGTCCCACTGACTTACTACACGAATATACCACAGAACCACTGTACTACTACACGAATATACCACTGAGCCACTGTACTACCGTCCCACTGACTTACTACACGAATATACCACAGAGCCACTGTACTACTACACGAATATACCACTGAGCCACTGTACTACCGTCCCACTGACTTACTACACGAATATACCACTGAGCCACTGTACTACTACACGAATATACCACTGAGCCACTGTACTACCGTCCCACTGACTTACTACACGAATATACCACTGAGCCACTGTACTACCGTCCCACTGACTTACTACACGAATATACCACAGAGCCACTGTACTACCGTCCCACTGACCTACTACACGAATATACCACAGAGCCACTGTACTACCGTCCCACTGACTTACTACACGAATATACCACTGAGCCACTGTACTACCGTCCCACTGACTTACTACACGAATATACCACTGAGCCACTGTACTACCGTCCCACTGACTTACTACACGAATATACCACTGAGCCACTGTACTACCGTCCCACTGACTTACTACACGAATATACCACTGAACCACTGTACTACCGTCCCACTGACCTACTACACGAATATACCACTGAGCCACTGTACTACAGTACTACTCTATCACTGAGCCACTCTACTACTGCATCAATAAGCCAGTGTACTACAGTATCACTGAGCAGGTGTACTTCTGTATCACTAAACCACTACACTGTTTTACTGAAAAGAAAACACAGCTGTTTCACTGAACAAATTTATTACTAAAGCACTGAGCCTTACTACTAACCACTGAACTACTGTATTGCACTACCACTGAGCCTTTACTACTAACCATTGAACTACTGTATAACTCAACCTCTGAGCCATTACTACTGACCACTAAACTACTGTATTACACTACCACTGAGCCTTTACTACTGACCACTAAACTACTGTATTACACTTCCACTGAGCCATTACTACTAACCACTGAACTACTGTATTACTGTAACACTGAGACACTGTACCATTGTTACTCAGTACTATTGGGCTATCACTAAAAAGTAATCGACTGGCTCAATAAACTACTGAGCAACTGTACTACTCAGCCATTGTACAACTGAGCCATTGTACAACTGAGCCACTGTAATGCTGGCTCTAAACAATTCTTCTAAACAATTTTATGCTTCTAAACAATTCTGACTGTTCCCTCAATCCGCCGCAAAAAGCTCCCTACAGTGTGTGGCTCAGTTGTTGTGCCTATAATCTTCAGAAATTGAATGTGTCTGTTAAACCTGATAAAACTGTTCACTATATTTCCCCTTGGAAAGATGTGGAGGTCTCTCTGCATTATACCCCCATCAGTGTAAAACAAATGTATAACACTGACATTTTGAGATGTATAACATTAGAAGCTATTGACAGTCATCTTCAAATTCTCAAACCGACTGAATCCTATGCCTTTGCTGATGGCTCTGTGCAGTTAGGCACTGGTAGAACAGGTTGTGCATGTGCAGTGTATAAAGGGAATGAAAAGATCATGACTAGTACACAGAGATTGAACAATTGGGCAAGCACGACACAGACCGAGCTATTGGGCATTTATCTAGCCACTGAATACCTGAAGCTCAATGGTGGTGGAGTTATTTTCTGTGACTCTTAAAGTGCTCTGCAGTCCTTAAATAACCCATCACAATGTATGTCGGACGTAACTTGTAATATTAAATGGAATGTAATTTTTGCCAATGATAATAACTCTTGTATAAATTTTGTGTGGATCCCATCCCATGTTGGAGTTGGAAAACATGACTTCGTAGATCGATTGGCCAATGAGGCTTGCAGGAAAGAAAACATTGATTATGACTTTGGACTATTTAATGCAGTTATTAGAAACATACAAATTAAAGAAATTAATTCAGATTTAGAAGAACTAAGAAATGCACAGAGACCTGAAAGCTGCAGTATTAAAACTTATGACAAGTTTTGTAATAATAGGTATTTGTATGGTCAGCACAGTAACCGAACCAGGCAATGTGATGTAGTCATTGCGCGAATTCGCCTTGGCTATAGACACATCTGGCAGGTTAGTGAGGCTGAGCCACTACCAGAATACTCAGATTGTAAACTCTGTGATAAACCTTTAATGCATGCACTAGAACACTACATTGATGAATGTGAAACCGTAAAGGACTTTAGACCTCCTGGCCTCTTGTACCACCAACTGTGTAACTATTTTATTGACTCAGGTGTTCTGGACGACATCCTAACAATTTACCCAAAATTTGCTTGTCCATTTTAAAGAATGAAGAACAATTTTTATTTATATTACTTCTAAGCTGCATCACTTATGAACCCATCCCTGCCCTTGTGTGGCAGTGCACAATAGAAAGTTATTTTCACATATCCATACATTAAAACATTGATTGTAACCATGATATATATGTGCTTCAGCCTACAGTTTAGACCTATTGTCTTATGTATGACCCTCTGTCCTGCGTGACAGTGAATACTAGCATTATCCTCACTTTAATAAGACTATCAAAATCCTCAGATTTGGCAAAATTGTAATTAATTTTGTCAATAAAGATGTTAATAATAATAATAATCTCCTGGTCACTCTGCGAGCCACACATATTACTGTTAGAGTATATCTGTAAATATCTTTTTTTCTCATGTGTGCATTTAACGCCACGCACTCTATGGATCAGCTCAGGGTCCCACCTCACTCGTAGTCCCTTGTACTCTCTGGTAGCCTCGCCACTCACAGTTTGAGTACTTCTCTCTCGTAATCTTGAGCTCTGATCCCTGGTCCTCAAACTCACCTATAATTTCAGTTCGCTCTCCTCCTCCACCATTTCCTCCTTAACGAGTGCTTTGGCCTGGATTCATATCCTGGATGAATCCTTACACTCAAGTAAGGTCGATAGAAGTATTTCTGGCCCAAAATGGCTAGAGAGATTGCTCATTATGTTGCTAGGTGTTTAGTCTGTCTACAGCATTAGGGTCACGTCATGGGAGCAAACACATTCTAAGTGTACCGAACGACTAAAGGGGACATTTGAATGGTATCGGAAAAGTTATTCAATGTCAACCAATATTTTTAAACTAGTTGTATATGAAAAAGGCTGCAATTGTTCCAAGTTTCAGTACTACAGCCTAAATAGAAAGGGAGATTTTTAATTGTTTTATTTTTTGCAACGAATTTTACACATTTTCAAGTTTAAATATATAACCACACCTTTCAGATATAATCATTCTATGACACTTTTCTGACACATTAGCATATAATAAAGTATTCCTAGTTGGGGATTTTCCAAAACATCTTTAGTTTTTCAAACAAATAGTCAAAGTTCCCCCCCAAAATTATGCAAATATATCATGTTTATTGCTATTTATAAAATCAATAAATGTACTTAGGAAAAAACGCTTCCTCGGTATTTTAGAGACATAAACATTACATATAACGTGTAATTGTCATGTAAATTGAATAAAAAATGAAAGATATATTCGAACGTTTATGTTACTTCAAAATAAATAAGAAAAAATAAAGTCTAAGATGTTGCCATCTGTGACTTGAGGTTGACATCAACCAATTTCCTCCAAAATTGGCACCCTTACAGATAGGCATACTTCCAGTCAGGTGCATAAGTTTCATGCAAATAAACAAAAGAGATAACATTTAAAAAAAAAGGCAATTGTTTTAATTACATTTTTTTAATAAAACTAATTATAATATTTTTTAATATATGCTATTGTGATAGCTGAGAGTCATAAACATGATTTCAGTTGACACTTGTATTTGATAATCGTTTTTGACCATTATGGATTATTTTTGACACCTACTTCAATATTTTTTTCTCCCTTCCTATTTGTGCTACGATGCTGAGACTTGGCCCAGATGAAACTCTTTTTATATAGAACTCGTCAAAAAAGTTTGATTGAAATCGAACCAGTTTTCATTTATTGCATATTAGGATCGTAAACCATTTGTTGACAAATTTTGCAGAAACAGATAAAGAGAACAAAGACATGCTCGTAATGGTTAAAAAAATCCGTAATTGTGAATTAGTTCCTATCCAGGACAAAACCATTTACAATAGTCAGTGTATTTATGATCGAATCATTTGCAGATGCAGTATGCACAGTTATCCTTTCGGACACTAATTCTGAGTTCAGCAATAGTATACTACTAGTTTGTAAGCCTTATTTAATTTAAAACGTACTAACAGTAAAGTAATAGATGATTTGTGAGTAACCTTGAATTTGATAGAAGTAATTGGGATGAATTTATTCCATGTGTCATAATGTACATATAAATTTATTCCATGTACAGTGTGCCATAAATTCTTCAATTAATGTATCAACAGAAGACACCCCTCATGCTAATCTTTATGGAACATATAGAACCTTGCAAATAATTTGATAAATGTACCTTCTGCCTCTTTGTACAATTCGAA
>WNGS01070636.1:89268-99458 GCA_020271785.1 Procambarus virginalis | reverse complement strand
GGAAAAAGGGATGGATAGATGGATATATATAGAAGATTGAATATGAGGATAAATAGATGAATGAATACACTTATAGACGGATGGATGGAGAGACGGGCAGATATATGGGTGAATAGAAATGCAGATGGGTAGATAGATGGATAGACAGACAGATAGAAAGATGGATAGAGAGACTGATAGACAAACGATAGATAGATAAGAATATTGAATGGTAGAACTATGTATAGATGGATAGACAGACAGATAGAAAGATGAATAGACAGACTGATTGACAAACGATAGATAGATAAGAATATTGAATGTTAGAACTATGTATAGATGGATAGAGACATGGGAAGAGGAATGGATACACGGATAAATAGATAGATGGATGTATATATGGACTGATATATGAATGGATTAAAAAATAGATGAATTGACAGATATGAACAGCTGAGTGAAAGAGAAAGATAGATGGACAGCAGGATAGGTGAACAGGAAAGCTGGATAGATTGTTAGATATCTAATAGTTACACAGATAATTGGATGGATAGATGAACAGGCAAATGGGTGAGACTAATGATACATGAAAGGATAGATTAGTGAATAGATGGATGATTACAGGAAAGGTGGATGGATTGATGGATGGATAGACAAACTGTTACATGGATGGTTAGATGGATAACTAAAAAGACAGATGGAAAGTTAGATGGATAGATAGAAAGATGGATAGGTGGATGGAGTGATAGAGAGATGGATGAATATATGGATAGAGAGCTGGATTTATTGATAGATTGGTGGATATATATGGGTAGATAGATCTTTAGATGGATGGATAGATTGATAGATAAGTGGAAAGATGGGTTGATAGATAAGTGGAAAGATGGGTTGATAGAAAAATATATGGTTTGTTAGATGAATATATAGATGGATAGTTAGATGGACAGATACGTGTATAGCTGGATAGATAGATAGATGGGTGGATAGATGGAGATAGATGGTGATGGACAACACTGTGGGGAGTGTGGTGGTGTGGGCAAGACAGTATCAGGGATAACACTGTACTCACCTATTTGTCCTTGCGGGGGTTGAGCTTTGGCTCTTTGGTCCGGCTCACAACCGTCAATCAACTGGTGTACAGATTCATGAGCCTACTGGCCTCTGTCATATCTACATTTGAAATTGTGTATGGAGTCAGCCTCCACCACATCACTGCATAATTCATTCCACTTATTAACTACTCTGACACTGAAAAAGTTCTTTCTAACGTCCCTGTGCCTCATTTGGGTACTCAGTTTCCACCTGCGTCCCCTTGTTCGTGTACCACCAGTGTTGAATAGTTTATCCTTGTCTACCCTGTCAATTCCGCTGAGGATTTTGCAGGTAGTGATCATATCTCCCCTTACTCTTTTGTCTTCCAGTGTCGCAAGATGCATTTCCCGCAGCCTTTCCTCGTAAGTCGTGCCTCTGAGTTCTGGGACTAGTCTAGTGGCATACCTCTGAACTTTTTCCAGCTTCGTCTTGTGGTTGACAAGGTACGGGATCCATGCTAGGGCTGCATACTCCAGGATTAGTCTTACATATGTGGTATAGAAGATTCGTAAAGATTCATTACACAGGTTCCTGAAGGCTGTTCTGATGTTAGCCAGCCTCGCATATGCCGCAGACGTAATTCTTTTTATGTGGGCTTCACGGGATAGGTTTGGTGTGATATCCTCTCCTAGATCTTTCTCTCTGTTCGTTTCATGAAGTACTTCATCTCCTATTCCGTATCCTGTGTCTGGCCTCTTTCCCCCACCTAGTTTCATTAATTTGCATTTACTCGGGTTGCACTTTAGCAACCATTTGTTGGACCATTCATTCAGTTTGACTAGGTCATCTTGTAGCCTCCTACTATCATCCTCTGCTTCAATCCTCCTCATAATTTTTGAATCGTCAGTAAACATTGAGAGAAACGAGTCTATACCCTTTGGGAGATCATTTACATATATCAGAAACAGTATAGGTCCAAAGACTTTTTCCTGCAGGACTCCACTTGTGACGTCTCGCCAATCTGAGACCTCACCCCTCACAGTGACTCGTTGTCTTCTGTTGCTTAGGTACTCCCTAATCCTATGGAGTACTTTCCCTTTCACTCGAGCATGCATCTCCAGCTTTTTCACTAGCCTCTTGTGTGGTTCTGTATCAAAGGCTTTCTGACAATCCAAAAATATGCAGTCTGCTCACCCCTCTCTTTCTTGCCTGATTTTTTTTACCTGGTCGTAGAAATCAATTAACCCTGTGAGGCAGGACTTGCCATCCCTGAACCCATGTTGATGCCGTGTTACAAAGGTCTTTCGCTCCAGATGTTGCACTAGCTTTCTTCGCACACTCTTCTCCATCAGCTTGCATGGTATGCAGGTTAGGGACACTGGCCTGTAGTTTAGTGCCTCCTGTCTATCCCCTTTCTTGTATATCAAGACTACATTAGCTGCTTTCCAAATTTCTGGCAGTTTCCCTGCTGCCAATGATTTGTTATATGATATGGAAAGTGGCAGGCACAGTGCTTCTGCTCCTTCCTTTAGAATCCATCTATCTTGAGATGATTTCGGGGCTTTTTTAGTGTCCCCGTGGCCCGGTCCTCGACCAGGCCTCCACCACCAGGAAGCAGCATGTGACAGCTGACTAACACCCAGGTACCTATTTTACTGCTAGGTAACAGGGGCATAGGGTGAAAGAAACTGTGCCCATTGTTTCTCGCCGGCGCCCGGGATCGAACCCGGGAACACAGGATCGTCCAGCGATCCAGCGTGCTGTCCGCTCGGCCGACCGGCTCCAAGGGGAGATTCCATCGGGGCCTACAGCCTTTGTCACATCCAACTCTAGTAACAACTTCCTTACTTTCTCATTGGTAATCTCAAACTCTTCTAGTGGTTCCGGGTTACCTATTCCCTCTGTTATCTCTGGAATTTCTCCTTACACGAGAGGTGAAGACCTCCTGGAATTTCTTAATCAGTTCCTCACACACTTCCTTGTCGTTTGTAGTGAATTCTTCTGCCCCTATCTTTAATGTCATTACCTGTTCCTTTCTTGTTGTTTTTCTCCGGATGTGGCTGTGCAGCAATTTAGATAGAGTCTTTGCCTTGCTTGCGATGTCATTTTCGTATTGTCTTTCTGTCTCTTCTCATCCTGACATATTCATTCCTGGCACTCTGGTATCGTTCTCTGCTCTCACGTGTCCTTTTATTCCTATAGTTTCTCCACACTCTCTGCTCTCACGTGTCCTTTTATTCCTATAGTTTCTCCATACTCTCTGCTCTCATGTGTCCTTTTATTCCTATAGTTTCTCCACACGCTTTTACTTTGCTGCTTAGTATTATGATGATGATGTTGATGGTGTCGTTTATCCATCCTTCCTTTCGGACAACCAACCCAAAATTCTGTAGAGTGCTTGTTTTGTGCTGGAGATCACCCTGGGTGCTTCTGGCACTTGGAGAGAGCTCAACGTCACACGTTAAGGGAATGCAGCTCCAATACTGACCTCGTTGTCACGTGCACACACACCCACTCGAGCCGCTGTGCCTCCCCATTCTCTCCTTATTTGGTATGACATCCTCAATCCCCTTTCTCCCCAATCAATATATATATATATATATATATATATATATATATATATATATATATATATATATATATATTATATATATATATATATATATATATATATTTATATATATATATATATATATATATATATATATATATATATGTATATATATATAATATATATATATATATATATATATATATATATATATATATATATATATATATATATATATATATATATATATATATATATATATATATGACCACAGTGTCAGACCACGGAGGAAATTGAATCAGGAATTTCCTTAAGTACTTTCGTATATTAATACATCTTTAGAAGGAGTGGTTTTACAGGTCGAATATTGGACATAAATAGGCAGGAGAGAATGGTGGAGTGAGGTGAGGTACAATACGTGGACACTGCAGAGAGCCTATTGGCCCATCCGATGCAGCAACCACTCATAGGCCCACACATAGATAATTATAGCATAAAATAGTAAATAGTTACAATGAATTAGTGAGACAAATGTGTTCCAATGATCCTACTTAAATCGCCCTTTAATTGATCTATTAAAGATGTATCTAAGTTATATAAGCCTCTGCTAATGTTCAAATTACTTTCTTTTGTGATCTGTATCAAAGCAGATTCAAATATGTTTCTGTTATAGGTGCTTTTACAATTCGTTATTGAAGAAGCCATCTCCCAATCAATTTGGTGAACATCTTCTGACAGATGAACAAACAAAGCATTAGACAATTGGCCATGTCTTACAGAGCATTTATATTGCGAAATTCTACATTTCAAATCTTTAGATGTTTGCCCAACATAGAACGTATTACAGTCTTTACAAGGTATTTTATAAATGACACAATTATAACTACGAGGGCTGTTCCTAACTAATAGCTTACCAACAGTATTTTCGTTGCTAAACAATACATGTATATTAAAAAGTTTCAAGGCCTTGACAATATTCTCAAACCCAGAGAAATATGGTAAACATAACACATTCTTTGGGCGAATTCTTTCACTGCATATATTATTATAATATGTACGACGTGCTTTGTTACGGCAAACTTCCAAAAAACTCAGTGGATAACAAAGCTTGAGACCAATTGAATCAATATTCTTAAACTCTTCGTCTAAGAATTCTGGACTCAAAACTCGAAGAGCTCTTAGATACATTGAAGAAACAATCGACTTTTTCACATTGTATCTATGCCCTGAAAATTAATGAACATAAGATAGATTATTCGTAGGTTTTCTGTAGACACTAAACTTTTGTGAAGAATCTTCCCTATGAATAAGAACATCTAAGAATGGCAAACAATTATCAATTTCAGTCCCCATAGTAAATTTTATAGAGGTTACTTGGTCATTAAGTTTGGCTACAAATTCGTCAGTGTTTACATCTGAAGGCCATATACACAAGATATCATCAACGTATCTAAACCATATATATATATATATATATATATATATATATATATATATATATATACATATATATATATATCTAAACATATATATATATATATATATATATATATATATATATATATATATATATATATATATATATATATATATATATATATATATATATATATATATATACATATATATAACACATACAAGGAAAACCTGCCTATGACTGTAATAACATAAATATCAGCATAAATATTCCTTGATAAACAACAATGATCAATCAATCACCCTATCAGTCCTAGAACACACACATATATATATATATATATATATATATATATATATATATATATATATATATATATATATATATATATATATATATATATGTCTCTGTAGGTAATCCAGCCAACGGTTGTAACCCTATACTTCAGTATAAGTACTCCTTGGTACAAAAATCGTAATCTATCACCCACCTTTCACTGCGTCTTGCACTCTAATGATAATCAAACACTCTACCAACTCCCTATAAGTAGTCAATAAGAACTTCCTTTCCACGTCTGGACGTTCACTACCCTGATATCTTCAGATTTTTCTAGAACCGTGTACCAGGGTCCTCCACAGTTCTCCCGGCTGCTACACCATGAAGTCTTCCTTGAGCAACAATGGTGCTTCACCACTAGTATCACAGATGCATGTGAAACTTCATTCCACTGCTCCGCTTCTCACAGCTTGAGGTCCTACTCCTCACTGTATGGCTGTTCTTCCACAGAGCTCATTACCTTCCACAACCTTGGAGTCTCATCAACTACTCCCTCTCTGCTGACTTCGAAGTTCTCAGCAACTTCTTCCCCCGACATACCTGCAACCCATCGACACGCCAATAAAAATGTTCCTCTATAAACACATAACTGAAATGAATCACACACAATAAATGTTTCACTTGACATCTCTCTACTTTCTATATGCTGTGAGGTTTGGACTGGTCCATTTTCTGCCCTCCGCTTCCCGGGCCGCCCTCTCACTCAGTCGTTTACGGGCTCACCATAGCCCGTGCTGCTTGGAACTTTTTGTTCCAAGTAGCGAATCTTAAACAACAACAAACAACTCAGTCGCCCACCAGCGGTCGGAGTGGACGGACGTCACTCCGCCCTCCAGGACGTTCCTCCATCTTTACTCTCTAATTTTGGCCTTCTACCTCATCAAAACATGCGTAACATGTCAATAAGCATTCGCTACGGTCGCTGGGCACACATGTGCTTACTACAGAGTTAGTTGTACAAGGGCCCGCCCTGGCCCTAGTGTCAGACGTTGGCCCATTCCTCAGCCCACAAAAGTGACATTTAAACTTCTCTACAGGGCTTTTATCCTTCCTGACTTGAGCACGAAGTCGTCTCCAGGCTTCACACAAGAACGCCTGACTAATTCTCCTCTTGGCGGAGCACGTAACATGAGATTCTTCCTCTGTTACCAGGAGCTCACAAACACTGCATCTTGATCCCACAACATCAGTTACTCGAGTGATGTCAAGACCCCTGCCTTGAGCCTCCTACCTTCCTCACAAACTCTCAACATCTCATGTCAAGTCCTTCATTTCTATTTTTGATCACTGCCCATACTCTTAAACTATTTATGAAATCTAACCAATAATTTTACATATGTATCGCTATGTCTGTATTTCTTTGATCTCTTATTTAGGTCAGGTCTTACAGAATAACTCTCAAGGTAGACTCGTTTCTCAGCTACCTGGTATCATAACATTAGCTAGCCTACATCTCTGATTAAACCATGGGTTTCTCGTCTTCCTTTCGTTGTTTTCTTTTTGGACAGGGACGAACTTGTTTGATTCTTCTTATACTTCTGCGTGATGTAATCCATCATGTCTTGGGCTGTCTTTCCCCTGAGCTCTGTTTCCCATGTTTATCTGTTAGGAATTTTCTTATCTCCTTATAGTTTCCCTTTCGGAATGCCAGCTTTTTGTTTTCAGTACCCCTCCTCGAGTTCAATAACCCTTCTTCAACCAGATACTCAAATACCAGTGCACTGTGAAGGAACAGCAGTGAAGGTGCACAGCAGTGAAGGAACAAGTGATGAAGCTGCGAAAAGCGGAGAACAGATACACAGAGAATGACAAGGAGATGTGTGAAGAACTCAACAAGAGATTCCAGGAGGTCTTCACAATAGAACAAGGAGAAGCCCCTGCACTAAATGAGGAGGTGGCAAACCAAGCAACCTTGGAGGAATTTGACCTCCCCAGTGATGAGGTCAAAAGGTGTCTGCTGGAGCTGGATGTGACAAAGGCTGTTGGGCCTGACAGAATCTCACCATGGATACTAAAGGAAGGTGCAGAAGCACTAAGTGTGCCAATCTCTATGGTGTATAACAGGTCACTGGAAACAGGAGACTTACCAGAAAGTTGGAAGACAGCTAACGTGGTCCCAATATACAAAAAGGGTGACAGGCAAGAGGCACTGAATTTAGGCCAGTTTCCTTAACTTGTATACCATGCAAGGCAATGGAGAAGATCGTGAGGAAAAGGCTCGTAGAGCATCTAGAGGGAAATAACTTTGTAACGCACCACCAACATGGGTTCAGGGATGGTAAATCGTGCCTCACAGGTTTAATAGAATTTTATGACCAAGCAACAAAAATTAGGCAGGAAAGAGAAGGGTGGGCCGACTGCATTTTCCTGGATTGCCAAAAAGCCTTTGACACAGTACCGCACAAAAGGCTGTTAAAAAGTTGGAGCAACAGGCAGGAGTAAAAGGAAGGTGCTCCAGTGGATAAGGGAGTACTTAAGCAACAGGAAACAGCGAGTAACGGTGAAGGGGGAGACATCAGAGTGGCGAGATGTCACCAGCGGAGTCCCACAGGGCTCAGTACTTGGACCCATCCTGTTTCTAATATATGTGAACGATCTTCCGGAGGATATAGACTCATTCCTCTCAATGTTTGCTGATGATGCAAAAATTATGAGAAGAATCAAGACGGATGAAGATAGACAGAGACTACAGGATGACCTAGATAAACTGGAGGAATGGTCTAGAAAATGGCTGCTAAAGTTCAACTCGGGAAAGTGTAAGGTGATGAAATTAGGAGAAGGGAGCAGGAGGCTGAACACAAGGTATCATTTGGGAGGGGAAATCCTGCAAGAGTCAAATAGAGAGAAAGATCTGGGGGTTGATATCACACCGAACCTGTCCCCAGAAGCTCACATCAAAAGAATATCATCAGCGCATATGCTAGACTGGCCAACATAAGAACTGCCTTTAGAAATTTGTGTAAGGAATCTTTCAGAACCCTGTATACCACTTATGTAAGACCAATCCTGGAGTATGCAGCTCCAGCCTGGAGTCCATACCTAGTTAAACACAAGACAAAGTTAGAGAAGATTCAGCGGTATGCCACCAGGCTCGTCCCGGAACTGAGAGGATTGAGCTACGAGGAAAGACTAAAGGAGCTGAACCTCACATCCCTAGAAAACAGAAGAGTAAGGGGAGACATGATAACCACCTACAAAATTCTCAGGGGAATTGACAGGGCGGACAAAGACAAACTCTTCACCACGGGTGGGACATGAACAAGGGGACACAGGTGGAAACTTAGTACCCAGATGAGTCACAGAGACGTTAGAAAGAATTTTTTCAGAGTCAGAGTAGTTAATAAATGGAATGCACTAGGAAGTGATGTGGTGGAGGCTGACTCCATACACAGTTTCAAATGTATACGATAGAGCCCAGTAGGCTCAGGAATCTGTACACCTGTTGATTGACAGTTGAGAGGCGGGACCAAAGAGCCAAAGCTCAACCCCCACAAGCACAATTAGGTGAGTACTGTGTTCGCTCATTCCTATTGGGGCCTCAAAACCGATTTCCATTATGTCGGAGTCGTTCAGAGTGAAGACTAGGTCGAGTCTCACTGGTTCATCATTTCCTCTCATCCTAGTGAGTTCCCTGACATGTTGGCTTAGAAAATTTCTTGACGCCACCTCCATTAGTTTGGCTCTCAGTGTATCCGCTCCTCAATGCGGTTCCTTGTTCTCCCAGTCTATCCTTCCGTGATTGAAGTCCCCCATGATGAGCAGATATGATCTATGTCTACAGGCAGCAGAGGCTGCCTTCTCAATTATAGTGTTAACTGCCATGTTGTTGTTGTCATACTCTTGCCTTGGTCTTCTGTCATTGGGTGGAGAGTTATATATCACTGCTACTACTTCTTTTGGCCCTCCCATTGTCATGGTGCCAGTTATGTAGTCTCTGAATCCCTCGCAGCCTGGAATGACTGTCTCCTTGAAACTCCATTTCTTTCTCATTAGTAGAGCTACTCCATCTCCCCTTCCTACCCTCTCTTTCCTTATTACAGTGTAGTCCTGGGGAAATACTGCATTCGTTATGATTCCTGAGAGTTAGTTTCTGTGAATCTGATTACATCTGGGTTCACTTCCTGTGCTCTTTCCTCAGTTCACATGCCTTGCTTGTGATCCCATTTATGTTCGAGTACATCACCCTCAAACTGACTCTCTTCTGTACTTTCTCAGACCCTATTGCTCCCCTGAAGCAGGGAAACAGGGAGGAACTGGGATGGGAGGGCCTGTGAAGAGGGATCTGGGGTGTGCTGGGGAGTGGGAGGATCTGGAACGGGGAGGGTGTGAGGGAGGGCTTGAGGTGGGGGGGGGAGAAAAGAGGGCTTGTGGGAGCCAGGGGAGGCTGGGGGGGGGTGAGTGAGAGGGGGAGGCTTGGGGAGTGGGTGAGGGGAGATGGCTTTGGGGAGTGTGGGAGAAGGGGAGGCTTGGGAGGGTACGGGAGGATGGAGGGCATGGGCGGATGGGCGGGAATGGGGGCCTTGAGGGAGGCTTAAGAGGAAGGAGGGCTTGAGGGGGGGAGGTTGGGGGAAAGGGAGTGCTAAGGTGGATGAGGAAGAAGGGTGGACTTAGAAGAGTGGGGGAGAAGGGAGGGCTAGGAAGGGTGGGGGATACTGGAGGGTTTAAGGTGGGGTGGGGGAGAAGGAAGGGCATTTGGGATGAGGGAGGGCTTGGGGGTGGGGGAGAACGGAGATTCTGGGAGGGGGGAGTGGGGGGAGGGTGCCCAAGGTGAGCACCTTGGGCACCAGGGGTTGGGGCAGGTAGGGCATCTATTGGGTGGGAATGGGGGAGGTGCTTCTCTCACAGTGTCTGTTGAGCTGCTTGTGGAGGGTTTCC
>WNGS01070636.1:38928-78712 GCA_020271785.1 Procambarus virginalis | reverse complement strand
AGCTCCCCTCTGGGATTGTAGGGCTTGGAATTGTGGCTCCTTCATTCCTTTCCTTCCAGTAGTTCCCTCCAACGTACTGTGGTTGCTCCTTTCAGGTACGTTTCCCTACGATTCCTTTACCTCTCTAGGTGCTATAGGACAACGTACAGCCGGAAATTGACTTAACGTCAATCCAGAAACTTCATCACCAAACATAAATATGAGTACCCACTTAGACCGGTCTTCTCAATTACACCGCCACATAAATACAGACACTGAAAATGGCAGTTGACTGAAGATCACCCAAACTTCCTCCACACGAGGAGGAAGTTTGGGTGATTCACATGGACCACCCAAGTGAGTGGGTGAGTGGAAGACCACGTGGTCTTCCACTCCACGTGGAAGACCACGTGGAGTGTGACCCGGTGTTGACCATAGGGTGCTGATCAGGCGATGACAACAAATTTCACGTCCTTGGCACACGGCACGGTGACACAGCGAGGCGAGCAATGCTAAGTTGCCTCACTGATTCAGGAATTTGTGTGAGCGGCTCTCACATAAACACACACGAGCGTGATGATGCTCGCACAGTGTGTGGTGAGGTGAGATGGTGATAACGTGGTTTGCAGGAATTCTATGTTCACCAAAGTGGCCATAATTCTCCAAATTACAACAAGAAGATTTCACAAACACAGGGAAACAGTTCCTTTTTCCGTCTAGTCAAGTATCGTAGTCATAAAGTGACGTATGATTATAGATGCTGACGATGATCACGGATCTTATATAATGCAATCTTGTTACCTCTGCGGATCACGTGGTGACGACTCTATTTACTTATCTCAAATCCCAAATTAATCTTCCACACTCGCGCAAATTGTATTCTGATGGTAATTCACAATAGCGGGAATCAGAACGGATTGATGAGATGGATGGTAACGCCGCGAGAACGGAGACTATGGCTAATGGCCATTAGCACAATTCTCCACGTCCTACTAAAAGGGTCGTAGTCTTGAGAAGGCCGGCTACGTGTCAGCTGGACACCTAAATGCCACTTCTCCCCTTTGTCTTCGAATCCTCCAATCAAAAAAGAGCGCTGCACGGCCTAGGGATGCCTCAATCAACTGCGGACCTCTCTCTAGTCATGTGATGACCAGGTTAACGTCACGGCCTACAGTCGATGTTGACGCAACGCGGAGAACCGTTGGCCCTGCTAACCGCAAGTCCTTTCGTTCTCTGTCCCTCTGTCCATACACTTACGTGTTAAATACATGCTAATGGTTGTACCTCTTCTCACAGAGAAACTATGGCGGCCATTGTAGTCTTAATGAACAGCCCTGGTTTTATGCTTCACATAGACACCAAAGAGGAGATGTCTATCTTGAATATTACAGAATTAAGAATGAATGCACTCGTGTACTCGGTGTGCTCATGTCAGAGTGCAACCTGACGGCTTGCGCCCCAACACAGTCTAAAAGCTAGCTGGTTATACCTTCTCTCACAGTGTCAATGCCTTGCATTGACACATCCGCTATATTATATTCAATTATATTCAATACAATGACACATCATGTTAGCGTTATTATTTCGGCTCTCACCTTGTCCTTCCCCCTCTCATCGTTCTCGTTTTCCGCCCCCTCTTCCACCCTGAAGGGCGGGCGCCTGACAGCTGGGTGGACAGCGCTTCGGATTCGTAGTCCTGAGGTTCCGGGTTCGATCCCCGGTGGAGGCGAAGACAAATGGGCAAAATGTTTCTTTCACCCTGATGCCCCTGTTACATAGCAGTAAATAGGTATCTGGGAGTTAGACAGCTGCTACGGGCTTCTTCCTGGGGGTGGAGGCCTGGTCGAGGACCGGGCCGTGGGGACACTACGCCCTGAAATCATCTCAAGATAACCTCAAGATAACCCTTCGCTCTCCCTCACACACTGGAAAATGTATTAATAAGAAGCATTAAAACAACTATTTGGTCCTCTCAGAAAATTTATTAATACGAAGAACTTAAAACTCTATGGGAACACACAAACTATTTCACACTTAATTTCATGAAAATCGCTTGGTGGGGGGGGGGGGTGCATCTTTAATTTTAATATCTATTAAAGTGTTTACCTAAGGACAATCCCGAACAGTCAATGTCCATTCCGTATCCCAGACCAATTCCCCCTGCAAAGGTGGTGAGGTTAGCCTCAAGCACCTGGACTCCATCCCTGGACAGAATCATGACAAACAAACAGACAATCAGACCAACATTCTCCAGTATTGATATACCGGTACTGGTACCTAGTGGTGCCATGATAGTCTTTCTCTCTCTCCCTACTTCTCACGCTCCACCATTTCACTCCTCTTTACACACAGAAATCACAATAGTGTGATGCATCAAATGAACAAATCCACAAGGGCCGTGACGAGGATTCGAACCTGCGTCCGAGAGAATCCCAGACGCTGCCTTAATTGACTGAGCTACAACATGGTCAAAAGGAGTTGAAACCGAAGTTCAACTGAACTTACTGGATTCTGCAGCCATCTCCGAGGCAGCCTTCGAATCCGCGTCACTGCCCTTGTGGATTTGATCATTTGATGCATCCCGCAATTGTAATTTCTGTGTGTAATGAAGTAAGGGCGAAGAGGGAGAACGGCCTATTGACATAGCTCGATTGCATGGGGGAATTGTGTAAAACCCTGGTTTGTGCCTCGGAGAGGCTGCAGGATCCAGTAAGTTCAGTAGAAATTCGCTTTCAACTCCTTTTGACCATGTCGTAGCTCAGTCGATTAAGGCAGTGTCTGGGATGCTCTCGGACGCAAGTTCGAATCCTCGTCACAGCCCTTGTGGATTTGTTCACTCCTCTTCCTTTACCTCTGTCCCCCACATCCCTCCTTTTCCCTCCCCATTTCCCCTTTGCTCCCCTTTCCAATCCTCTCACAACTCTCCCTCTCTATCTTCTCATATTCTACATTTTCATCCTTCTCCCCCTTTCCTCAATCTCCCTATGCTCCTTCTCTCCCGTCCATCCCCGAACATACAGTCATTTCCATTTATACATATGAAAAAGGAACCCGGTTTCACCTGGGTCTCTTCCCCCCCCCCCTCTTTTGAGCCATTGCCTCCTTTCCCCACTCTTTAACCCGTCTAATCCTTGACCCCATCCCCTTAATTTCCCACTTTTGTCCTCCCCCCTCTTGCCTTCTCTCAGTAAATATATTATTAAGAAGCTTTCTATATTAGAAGGGGTACCTGGCTGTACCCAGGTATCTTTCCCCTCTATCCACCCTTCCCCCCTCTTTCCACCCTTCCCCCTCTTCTCACTCTTCCCCCTCTTCTCCACCCTTCACTCCATCTTCTCTTTGACTCCACCCTCATCCCCATGATCCCCCACCCATTGTACCTCTCTTCATCCTCCCTTACTTCCTCCCTCCTCCTTTCTCCTTTCTCTCCCTTCTCTCAGAAAATGTATTATTATCTAGCACTAACAAAAATAAGAAAATATATTATTAAAATCATTAAAATCTCGAGGAGAATTTCACCAAAAAATTCACAGCTGACGCCATAAAAATCGCTTGGGAATGTCAATAAATGCTAAGAATTCTTAAATCATTTAACCTAGCCGACCTCGATAGGCCTATATCCGTCCTGTACCCCAGATCATTCGCACTGAAAAGTTGAGAGAGGCTAACCCCAAGCGTCTGGCCTCCAACTTTGGACAGACACACACACAAACAGAAACACAGACATTTTCTCTTATAGTATATTAGGAGTGGTACCCGGTGGTGCGCGGGGACTGTGTTTCTTACCCGACCTCCCATTCCCACCTATCTTCTTCCCTTCATTCCTCTTCCTCTCTCCCTCCTCTCCCTTCACCCCGTTTTCTCTCTGATCTTCCTTATTTTCCTCTTCTTCCTTCTTCTCTATACTTTCCCCAACTCCCCTCCAACCTCGAACAGACAGACATTTATTATAAAGTGTTAATCAACTGCATATGGGTCTTTTCGCTTTTGTTTCCAACCTTTCCCTCTAGTTCCCCAGTCTTCACCATCTCCCCTTTCCCTTGACAACCTAGTCCCTCCTCTTTCCACCTCTTTTCCTTCTCTCAGAATTTTTTTTATTAGAAAGCATTGTTAAAAAAAACTGTATCAGTCTCACAGAAAATATATTATTACTATCACTAAAAGCTCAAAGAATCACACCACCATATACTCCAAAAGTCGCCTTGGGGGAGGGGGGTCTATAATTGTTAATATTTCTTAAAGCATTTAACTTAGTATTACCCTGACCAGCCTAGGTTCATCCAGTACCCCGGCCATCCCCCCTGGAAATTTGTTTGATGCTAACCCTTGGCCTCCAGCTTTGGACTGACAGTCAGATAGACAGGCATCCTCTCTTATAGGTAAATTAGGAGGCGGTACCCAGCGGTGCCTAGGATAGTGTGTCTCTCTAACCACCCCTGTTCTTTTCCTGTCTATTCAGATCCCCCCTCCTCTGTTCCACTTCCCCCCCCATTCCTGTTCTCTTAATCCTCCCACCCCCCCTTCCCTCTCATCTCACCATTTTCTATCTTCTCGCCTCCTTGCACATCTCTCCCCTCACCCCCCAACTCCTTACCCTCCCCCCATCTCCCCCCCAGCCGCGAACAGACATTTCCATATATAGAAGAGGAACCCGGCTACTCTCGGGCCACAGACCCTCCTCTAGATGGATGGATAATCCCTTAAAACTTATAAATTAAGTTCTGAACCTCCCTCTCCTATAGAAAACTGAAGGCCAAGCCACGAATTCGAGTGAGGGAAATATTATATTCTCAACGTTATTATTATAAAAACAGAGTGACACTACCTCTTATTATGCTATATATATATATATATATATATATATATATATATATATATATATATATATATATATATATATGTCATACCTAGTAGCCAGAACGCACTTCTCAGCCTACTATGCAAGGCCCGATTTGCCTAATAAGCCAAGTTTTCATGAATTAATTGTTTTTCGACTACCTAACCTACCTAACCTAACCTAACCTAACTTTTTCGGCTACCTAACCTAACCTAACCTATAAAGATAGGTTAGGTTAGGTTAGGTAGGGTTGGTTAGGTTCGGTCATATATCTACGTTAATTTTAACTCCAATAAAAAAAAATTGACCTCATATATAATGAAATGGGTGGCTTTATCATTTCATAGGAAAAAAAATTAGACAAAATATATTATTTCAGGAAAACTTGGCTTATTAGGCAAATCGGGCCTTGCATAGTAGGCTGAGAATTGTGTTCTGGCTACTAGGTGCGACATATATATATATATATATATATATATATATATATATATATATATATATATATATATATATATATATATATATATATATTATATATATATATAAATATATATATATATATATATATATATATATATATATATATATATATATATATATATATATATATATATATATAAAATATACAGAGACGAGAGCACTCCCAAATTAGACATACCTGAGCCACACTTGAAGAGTCTTCTCGAAGCATGTACAAAGGAAGCCCCTTTCATCAGTCCACAAGGAGACATGTATTTACAAATAGACGGAGTAGCAATGGGTTCTCCCTTAGGAGTTTTATTTGCTAATTTTTACATGGGAACCATCGAAGACAGGGTCTTCAGTAGCAGACAAAAACCAACTGTATATTGCCGTTATGTAGATGACATATTCGTAATAGTAAGACTCAGATGAACTAATTGACCTAAAAAGACATCTAGAGAGAGAGTCAGTACTTCGATTTACACATGAAAGTAGTGAAAATAACAGTCTGCCATTCTTGGATGTACTAATAACAAAAACAGGAACCTCTTTGAGCACCAACGTTCAGGCATAATCCACCAACATAGGATTATGCCTGAACGGTAGAAGTGAGTGCCCCCAAAGATACAAAGCCAGTGTTCTCAATGCTTATATTCGTCGAGCGCTTACCCACTGCTCTGAATGGAGCAACGTGAGTAGAGAGTTTGAAAGAGTAACTCAGGTATTGGTGAACAATGGATATAGCAACGCCGAAATAAACGCTGCTATAAGAAGACACTTGGACCGTTGGTATAATCCAGAACCTAGAACAGAAACCACAATACCTCCAATAAAATTATATTACAAATCAACCATGCACAGTGAACATATAAAAGAGGAAAGAATAATGAAAGAAATAATCCGTAAAGGAGTAAAAAACACTACTCCTAACCAAAACATAAACCTGATAATATTCTATAAAACCAAGAAGACTTCCGAACTCCTTATCAAAAACAGCCCGAAGCCGACAGAGAACCCTCTACAGCAGTCAAGCGTTGTATACATGTACACTTGCCCCCACGAAGGATGTAACCTTCAATCTAAGTACATAGGTATGACGTCGACCAAGCTGACGAGGCGTTTGACATGCCATCTTCAATCCGGTGCCCCTAGGAATCACATAAGACAAGCCCATGACATCACCCTAACAAGAGAAATGTTGAACAAAAATACATGCATAATAGACAGAACCCAAGATGCAAGAAGAATACAAATTCTTGAAGCAATTCACATAAGAACAGAACAACCTACCATGAACACCCAAATCACGGAACTATTTACTCTTCCCACAATGAGAGTAAGACAAGACCAGAACATAACGATGCCAACACAGAAGACAATGTTCAACATAACAGGCCAATTACACTGGATTAATCTTTGTATGTAGATACCAGCTGCCTCGTATGGGCCAATAGGCCTTCTGCGGTTACCTCTTTTCTTATGTTCATATGTGTGACCCCACTTATATCCCCTTTGTATCCCCTTTGTTTTCACATTTATTATCTTATCACCTGACCCAGTGCGGGTATAAAATCAAATCACATTGTAAAATTCATTCACTTGAGAATGAACCATGGAGGTTCGAAACGTTGTGCATATTGTATAAATAAGTGTAATACATTCTATAGTAATTTACCTCTTTTCTTCACCCGGAAATTACGAAAATGAGTTTTGGAGAACTCCTATTTCAGCTAAGCCCTGATGCTAAGAAAATAGTTAGAGGGATAGAAGCCCTAAATCCCCTAAATCAGAAGATAGTAAATACAGAATATGCGGTCATATTCAATGAGACATATATATAAATATATATATATATATATATATATATATATATATATATATAATATATATATATATATATATATATATATATATATATATATATATATATATATATATATATATATATATATATATATATATATAATATATATATATATATATATATATATATATATATATATATATAATATATATATATATATAATATATATATATATATATATATATATATAATATATATATATATATTTATATATATATATAAATATGTATATAGACGGACACGAAGGTGCAGGAGGAATGAGATAGAGGGTATGAGGAGGAGAAGGTGTCGCGGTTGTGGTTGATTGGTGGTGTTACTGCTGACGGACCACCCAACCCACAACTCGACAAATGCTTATATTTCACTAGGAGATCACATTAGGCACTTGTGGCCCTTGGAGAGGGGCTCAACGTCACACGTTTAGGGGATGCGGCTCCAACACGCAGCCTCGTTGTCATGTGCACACACCCACTCGAGCCGCTGTGACTCCCCACTCTCTCCTTATGGGATATGATCTCCTCAATCCCCTTTGACTCACTTGATTTCCATCCTACCCTGTCCACAGCAGTGGTCCCTGCTTCTCTCTCCCTCACTCTCGTTCTGTATTATTTCCTGGGAAGCCTCACTAGGACAAGGGCAAACACCAGCAAATTTGAATACATTTACTGGACGAAGCACATACACAATACACACACATATAATAATAATGATGAATCCTATACTCTACACTATTACATTCAGGTTGCACTCCAACACCATCAGAACTCTTATCATCAACTTGTCGAGTGGTATCCTATCTCTTGGTATTACCAAATATTATCAACCTCCTCAAGTAGATTAAGTCTTACCATATAATGTTACACTACCAGCAAGAGAATGTACACATATATATATATATACCTATAAACATGTACAAGGCAAATCAGCATATGAATGCAATAACATACATATATGTATCAGTATAAATGATCCGTGCCACTCAACGAATCAATCGATCATTCTATCAGTCTTAGAATACATATATATATATACCTGTAGGTACTCCTGCCTACGTCTGTAACTCAAAAATGGCAAACGATCACTCACCTCTCACTGCGTCTTTCATGCTAATGACAAACACTCTATCGCCTCCTTACAAATGATCATTTAGAACTATTTCACTACCCTG
The DNA here is from genome assembly GCA_020271785.1 of Procambarus virginalis. Classification (NCBI taxonomy): domain Eukaryota; kingdom Metazoa; phylum Arthropoda; class Malacostraca; order Decapoda; family Cambaridae; genus Procambarus; species Procambarus virginalis. Next base: position 70,402 of record WNGS01070636.1, on the reverse strand, counting down.
ATAACTTCAGGTTCCTCAGGGCTTAACCACCAAGATCCTCTGCAGCTCCTACCATGAAGTTTCCTTGAACAATTATGGTGCTTCTCAATTTCTGCTAGAGTCCTCCACAGCTCTCCTGGCTGCTGCACCATAAAGTTTCCTCAAACAACTGAGGTGCTTCACCACCTCTACAGAAGCACGTGGCACTCCTCCTCACTGCTTCTCCTCACAGCTCGAGGTCCTCTCCTCCACTGCCTTGGAGTCTCATCAACTACTCCTTCTGTGTTGGCTTCGAAGTTCTCAGCAACGTCTTCCCCAAAGACAAACCTGCAACCCATTTGCACTCTAATAAATTGTTTCTCTTTTTAACACATAAACAAAATTAATCACACAACATCTTTGCCTCCAACCTCTACCCGTCTTCTACATATAGCGAGAGTGGACTCCCCCGTTGGGGCGGGTCCATGCTCCACCTCGCCCGGCGGGCTTCCTCACTCTGTGAGGGTCTCCCGCCGCCAGGCCCTCAGTCGCCCGTCAGCGCCCAGAGGAGACGGACGTCGCTCCGCGCTCTTCCCACTCTACTCTCTTATTTCAGGCTTTCTGCCTTACCAAAACCTGTTTAGTTTAACAATAAACATTGCTACTGTCGCTGGGCACACGACCAATTACAACTAATCACTATGAACTGGTTTAAACCGTGCTTACCACAGATTATCTGGTCGAGGGTGCTCCTCCCTCTGACAGCGAGTGACCAGGGCGTTCCCACAGACCATGAAAATGTCTCTGGGCGGCTTAATACTCTCTCCCCGCCGTCCAGGACTTGAGACCACAACGTTCCCAGCTCGATTCCACAGCTGGAACGTCTGCACCTTCTTTTCTCTTGGAGATACTATTGCTAGGGGTCTCCCTTCTGAAGGGAGCACAACGAAGCGCGTCCTCCCCCTACGATGTCTGGCCTCAAGTGAGGTCGTCGCCCTCCACAAGCGAGCTTCACGCCTTCAGCAACTTGTCCACATCTCCTAACCAGTCAATTATCTGTTCTCTTGTTCATTGCTCATGATCTCAAACTGTTATTTAAATCTAACAAATTACCTTGCATCTGTGTTATCACATCCAAATTTCCTGGACCTTCCAGTTAGGTCAGGCTTGCTGAATAACTCTCAAGGGGGAGACTCGTTTCTCCTGCAGGCTGAGATCATAACAAAGGACAGGATGGGGGGGGGTGACTAAGGTGGTTGGGGAATGGGGAAGAGAGAACAAAGACACCCATGCATTTTCTGAGAGAATAGGGGAGGGGAGGGTTGGTGAGGGGGAGGAAGGGGATGCAGGGACGACGATGGAAGGGGAGAGTACGACAGAGTGCAGGGAAAGAAGGGAGGAGGATGGAAGGGGATGAAGGGGAAAGGTGGCGGAAAAGAAGAGTTGAGGATGGGCAGAATGGGGACAGGAAGGGTGGGGAGTGGGAATAGTGGTGGGGGGAAGAGTGGGAACGACAAGGAGGACGAGGGGAATGGTATGATGGAGTGTCGAGAGAAGGGAGGGGTGAGGGGGGATTGTCGTGGAGAGGGAAGAGGAAGGGTGTTGAGGACAAGAGAAGGGCAGCCGGTACCGCCAGGCAACCCCTTTAGTTTAAATATTTACTAAGGGAGACAAAGTCTCTTGTAGTACACACACACACACACACACACACACACACACACACACACACACACACACACACACACACACACACACACACACACACACACACACACACACACACACACACACGTGTGTGTGTGTACTCACCTAGTTGTACTCACCTAGTTGTGCTTGCGGGGGTTGAGCTCTGGCTCTTTGGTCCCGCCTCTCAACCGTCAATCAACAGGTGTACAGTTTCCTGAGCCTAATGGGCTCTATCATATCTACACTTGAAACTGTGTATGGAGTCAGCCTCCACCACATCGCTTCCTAATGCATTCCATTTGTCAACCACTCTGACACTAAAAAAGTTCTTTCTAATATCTCTGTGGCTCATTTGGGCACTCAGTTTCCACCTGTGTCCCCTAGTGCGTGTGCCCCTTGTGTTAAACAGCCTGTCTTTATCAACCCTGTCGATTCCCCTGAGAATCTTGAATGTGGTGATCATGTCCCCCCTAACTCTTCTGTCTTCCAACGAAGTGAGGTTTAATTCCTGCAGTCGCTCCTCGTAGCTCATACCTCTCAGCTCGGGTACTAGTCTGGTGGCAAACCTTTGAACCTTTTCCAGTTTAGTCTTATGCTTGACTAGATAGGGACTCCATGCTGGAGCCGCATACTCCAGGATTGGTCTGACATATGTGGTATATAATGTTCTGAAAGATTCCTTACACAAGTTTCTAAAGGCCGTTCTTATGTTAGCCAACCTGGCATATGCTGCTGATGTTATCCTCTTGATATGAGCTTCAGGGGACAGGTCTGGCGTGATATCAACCCCCAGGTCTTTCTCTCTCTCTGACTCTTGAAGTATTTCATCTCCCAAATGATACCTTGTATCTGGTCTCCTGCTTCCTACCCCTATCTTCATTACATTACATTTGCTTGGGTTAAACTCTAACAGCCATTTGTTCGACCATTCCTGCAGCTTGTCCAGGTCTTCTTGAAGTCTCAAGCTGTCCTCCTCTGTCTTAATCCTTCTCATAATTTTGGCGTCGTCAGCAAACATTGAGAGGAATGAGTCTATACCCTCTGGGAGATCATTTACGTATATCAGAAACAGGATAGGTCCAAGTACAGAGCCCTGTGGGACTCCACTGGTGACTTCACGCCAGTCTGAGGTCTCACCCCTCACTGTAACTCTCTGCTTCCTATTGCTTAGGTACTCCCTTATCCACTGGAGCGCCCTACCTGTTACTCCTGCCTGTTTCTCCAGCTTATGCATCAACCTTTTATGGGGTACTGTGTCAAAGGCTTTCCGACAGTCCAAAAAAATGCAGTCCGCCCACCCTTCTCTTTCTTGCTTAATTCTTGTCACCTGATCGTAGAATTCTATCAAGCCTGTAAGGCAAGATTTACCCTCCCTGAACCCATGTTGATGGGTTGTCACGAAGTCTCTTCTCTCCAGATGTGTTACTAGGTTTTTTCTCACAATCTTCTCCATCACCTTGCATGGTATACAAGTTAAGGACACTGGCCTGTAGTTCAGTGCCTCTTGTCTGTCACCCTTTTTGTATATTGGTACTACATTAGCAGTCTTCCATATTTCTGGTAGGTCCCCCGTTTCCAGTGACTTACTATACACTATGGAGAGTGGTAAGCAAAGTGCTCCTGCACACTCTTTCAATACCCATGGCGAGATTCCATCCGGCCCAACAGCTTTTCTCACATCCAGCTCCAATAGGTGCTTTTTGACCTCATCTCTTGTAATTTCGAACCTATCCAAGGTCACCTGGTTTGCTGCCACCTCTCCCAGCGCCGTGATATCTCCCTGTTCTATTGTAAAGACCTCCTGGAACCTTTTGTTGAGTTCTTCACACACCTCTTTGTCATTCTCTGTGTACCTGTCCTCGCCCACCCTAAGTTTAATCACCTGTTCCTTCACTGTTGTCTTCCTCCTGATGTGACTGTGTAGTAGCTTTGGTTCAGTCTTGGCTTTGTTAGCTATATCATTTTCATACCTTTTCTCAGCTGCTCTTCTCACACTGACATACTCGTTCCTGGTTCTCTGGTATCTCTCTCTACTTTCTGGTGTTCTGTTATTACGGAAGTTCCTCCATGCCCTTTTGTTCAGCTCCTTTGCTTTCATACATTCCCTATTAAACCACGGATTCTTCCTTTGCTTCTCTGTTTTTTCCTGTTGGCTGGGACAAACCTGCTTACAGCCTCCTGACATTTTTGGGTGACATAGTCCATCATGTCTTGTACGGACTTGGTTCCGAGTTCTGTGTCCCAATGTATATCCCATAGGAATTTATTCATCTCCTCATAGTTTCCCTTTCGGTACGCCAGCCCTTTGGTTCCCAGTTCTTTTTTGGGGGTGATAATTCCTAGCTCAACCAGGTACTCAAAGCTCAATACACTATGATCACTCATTCCCAATGGGGCTTCCAACTTTAACTTCCCTTATATCCGACTCATTTAGGGTAAATATCAAATCAAGCAAGGTTGGTTCATCCCCTCCTCTCATTCTTGTCGGTCCCTTGACGTGTTGACTTAGAAAGTTTCTTGTTGCCACATCCAGCAGCTTAGCTCTCCATGTGTCTGGGCCTCCGTGTGGGTCTCTGTTCCCCCAATCTATCTTCCCCNTGGTGTCTGTGTATAGCTGAGATAGTCTTGGTAGTAAGGTTGATGTAAAGTCATTCCTGGTTACTGACTTTAATACTTATAAACGATTACATGATAGAGCTCCCAAGCTTGGCAGGCGTCCTGTGCTTTTTTTACCTTCTCTCCCTGGCGTCCAGCCGCCGCACATAGAAAACGGATGGTACCATTTTCTGTGAACATGACATCCCTCCTTTTCTTTAAAAAGAATGAATACAGGATGTCTACCATGCTTGTAGCACAAAGCAAAGTTATTGACACAAAGTAAGTTATTAACATATCAAGAGATATTGCATACATTTAACATTAATTAAACACACAAAGAATTTAAACAATCTTTACCACAAAGGATTTCAATGTTAAAATACATATGCAATGTTAAACAAACATGAAAGAAACTGTAATACAAAGTTACAAAATATTGAATGAGAGATCTGCATTATTCAAACAATATTAAATTTAGTTCAGCATAACAAGTAAATACTTTGCATTACATAGGAACACAATTAATCATCATATCGTGTAGGGCGTTTAACATGACGTTTTGGACGAGAGTCCTTAAATACAAGAATATCCCTCGATGAATTGTTTATCGAGTTATAACTCATTTTTTCTTTTTCTTTTGCACGACTTTGCACTTCATCATTTTCTACACTATTGGAATCACTTTGAAATAAGCCATATTACGTGTTATACTATGATCTCTATTACTCGCTGTTACCATAGTTCCTTTTACACTAATCACTTTATATGGTTTTGTATCATACGGCATATCTAGCTTTCCCTCTTTTTTCTTTTTAACGAGAACAGTATCTCCAACCTTTATGAATTGTTCCTTTGCACGTTGATCATGAGCAATTTTCATTTTGCCCTTGGCTAGTGCATCCTTCTGAGCGAGACGTTTATCCGTTACCTTGGCTGGCATGACAGGTAGTGCGATTCTCATAGGACGTCCAAATAAAAGTTCGCCAGGCGACTTGCCCAGTGTTCCATGCGGTGTTGCACGGTAGTTCCTGAGAAAAGCATACATAGCTTGTTTCCAGGATCGTCCTTCGGCATGAGCACAGCGTACAGCTTTCATGAGAGGTTGCATGAATCTCTCTACTTCTCCATTTGCTTGAGGATGTAGTGGCATCACACGGCGGTGTTTGAATCCAATATGCTCAGCAAAGTTGACAAAGTCTTGTCCATTAAATGGCGGTCCATTGTCCGTCTTGACAACTTCAGGAATGCCAAAGTTTGAAAAGATCTTGTCGAGTTTCGGGATGACAGCCTTTGCAGATGTGGAAGTGATGATTTCTACTTCTGGATAACGTGAGTGATCATCAATGACTACCATCAAGTACTCTCCAGTTGGTAGCGGTCCACAGAAGTCCATCGATACTTCCATCCATGGTGCAGCAGGTAGTGGTGAAGGTTGTAGAGGTGTTGGTCTTGAAGTATCCACTGCAGCTTGGCAAGGGACACAGGCATCATGCATGTCCTTAGCTTGACGATCAATGCCAGGAACCACACCTTTTCTCGTAGCAGCTGTTTGGTCCTTACAAGACCTTGGTGTCCTTGATGTGCAAGCTTCAGAGCACGTTGCTGGAGAACAGCTGGAATGACGATACGAGTACCTCGCAGCACGGTGTCGCGTTGTTGCGTAACACTTAATTCTGTCTGGATGCGTTCAAGTGCTTTGAATGCATCTTGGTCAACTCCTGAGGGTGGGATGCGTGGAAACTTTTTCTTAGTCAATGCATCCACTGTTGCTTGCAGAGTTGGGTCCTCTAGGGTTGCAGTACGGATTTCATCAAGAGTGAGAGCCTTAGGGACTGCATCACAGGTTACAGAGTGTACATATTCCTCGGCAACTTGCTGATGCTTGGTGATGGTGAAACTGTTGGCAGGATGTCGACTGATGTAATCAGCGGGATTGCCTGCACCTGGCTTGTATTTCACCGTAAAGTTGTATGGTTGCAGACGAAGAGCCCATCTCTCAATGCGAGCTGGTGGTTTGGACTTTGGATTATTGAAGATGGTCTCCAACGGTTTGTGGTCAGTGACTATCGTGGTAAAGGGTGCACCAAGCAGATACACATTGAAGTGTTCACAGCCCCATACAAGAGCAAGAGCTTCCTTCTCTGTCTGACTGTATCGTTGCTCAACATCTGTGAGAGAACGGCTGGCAGGCAATTACTACTCTTGAATCTGGTTGACCAGGTTTGTGTTGGGCTAACACAGCACCTAAACCAACAGGACTAGCATCCACCGTTAACTCAGTGTCCATTGATGGATCAAAGTATGCAGCAGTCGCATTTTCTACTAGTGCATCTTTCACAGCATCAAATGCATTTTGCTCGACATCGCTCCAGTACCATGATGCATTTTTCTTCAGGAGCTCACGTAGAGGCTTCGTAATGGTAGCAAAATCTGGAATGAAGCGAGAACAGTAGTTTGCCATTCCCAGAAAACTATGTACTTCAGTGGATGTTGAAGGAGGTGCAGCATTCTTGATATCTGCAACTTTCTTAGGATCTGGAGACAGACCTTTGTCACTAAGTACATGTCCAAAGAATTCAATTTTATGTTTATTGAACTCACACTTTGCTCGGCTTAGCGTCAAATTCTTTTCTCGTAAGCGTTGCAATGTTGCACGAAGAGCTTTGTCGTGTTCAGCTTGGGTACGGCCATAAACAATGATGTCATCAGACATGTTGTCAGCATTAGGTATATCTTGCAATACCTGGCTGATGATGTGCTGGAATACTTCAGCAGCACTGTTAATACCAAAACTCAGGCGCTTGTACCTATACAGACCTCGATGTGTCGTAAACGTTGTGATGAATCGACTCTCATCATCAAGTTCAAGCTGATGATAGCCCTTGTTTAAATCTAACTTGCTGAATACAGTTGCACCATTCAAGCGGTAAATCATATCATCTACAGTGGGTGTAGGATGGCGTTCACGCATTATTGCCTTGTTGGGAACACGCATGTCTACACAAATGCGTATCTCATCTGGATTCTTCGGCTTTGGTGGAGTGACAATTGGGCTTACCCATGGTGTTGGGCCTGTTACCGGTTCAATGATATCTAGTTCTATCAGCCTATCCAGTTCGGCATCGACTTTCTTGCGAGTATGGAATGGTTGTCGGCGATGTGGTTGGGCACTGGAATTACATCTGGGTTGATATGCAGATGTACCTTGCTATCAGTATAACAACCTATGGATTTAACCGATCAGAAAATTCAGCAACAATAGCATCAACATTGTTTGCAGATTCCACTGCTACAGCATTAGAAAGCTGAAGTAGCCCCAATTTGGTTGAAGTCTTGTAACTGAGTAAAGACTCCTTTGCATTCCTAACAACATGGAATGTAGTAATGAGCATTGCATTCTTTGACTTAATCTCTGCAGTGAAAGTTCCAATCACTGGTAAGGCTACCTTTGAAGCATAGGCAGTGGCTTTGCCATTATAGTTTTCAAGCTTTGGGAATGTTTTTTTAAATTTTTCATAGTGGCACTCAGCAATGGTGTCAATGTTTGATCCAGTGTCAATGAGAATTTTGAGACAAATGCCAGCAATGTATACTATAGTCTCTGGGTTGTTTGGAAGATCATTCCATTTTGTGATTGATTGTACTCCATAAATATAATCACATTCACTGTCATCTGAGACTGGTTGTAATGAAATGTTGTCTTGTATATTATTAACATTCTTGATTTGAGGTGCAATATTGTGTTTGCCACCTCGACTCCTATGACTTGATCCTCGTACATTGCTTTTATTTATTGATTGTGGTTTCTTTAGTGCGGAACGACACATAGCACCAAAATGATTTAGTTTTCTACACTCATAGCACTTCTTACCTTGTGCAGGACAAACATTATCTTGGTGTGGGTAGTCTCCTCCACAATTGTAACATTTATTATTGACAACCTCTGATGTGAGTCGTTGTGACTGCTTGAGTCTTGTTCCATGACTCCAGTTGTGATGTGGTTCTCGGCTCAATTTAATGTTAGGTTTGGCATGATATCTTCTATGATCATGGTGTACTCCCTGAACCTTACATACTTCATGACTGTTAGTAACAGTGGCAGAACCGTTGTTGGCACTGCACTCCATGGCACGAGCATCACGTGCAGCATCTTCCATTCGACGAGCCATATCCAGTATCTTGTTAAGAGAACTTTCATCATCAACAAGTTCTAGAGCTCTTCGACGAAGACGTGTAGATGTGCATGTTTCAATTATTTGCTGTTTGATTTCTTTGTCAACATCAGCAAACTCACAATGGGCTGCTAAACCCTGCAGACGTGTATGGTATTGATCAACAGTTTCATTAGAGAGTTGTTTTGCTCTCCTGAAATGCATAATTTCCATAGCAGTATTTTGCCTTGGTTTGAAATGCTCAGTTAATTTGGCCTTGGCAGTGTCATAATCTTTGGCACCACCAGTATCTTTCAGTGTATCAAAGATATCACAAACTCTATCACCTGCATATGAAGCAGAAAGGCACGCTTTCTTTCAGCACTTTTGATGTCAGAAACTATCAACAAATTTTCAAACCTTTTAAGCCATTTGACCCACCTCTGTGACAGGTTTGTCTGGTCACAGTCAGGATCAAATGCAGGAAACTGAGGTATATTTGCCATTTTTACTGAATAATTTAAACTTATCACTTAAAATGTTCCTCAGAATATATAACACTTACTGCACTGTATATGTTATTTAAGAATTCACTGTAATTACTTTAATTTTGCAAAGCACACAAGCATTTTAATGCAAAAGTTCACAACAGTGCACAACACAGCAGCAACTGACTTCTTACCTAGCCCTTGTGTACATGTGTTGTTCCTACTCACAGCAACACAGCAGTTGTTAGCAGTTGGTACAGCAGTTGGCAGCAGTTGGTACAGCAGTTGGTACAGCAGTTGGTACAGCAGTTGGCAGCAGTGGCAGCAGTAGGCAGCAGTTGGTTCACAGCGTGAAGAATTTTGTAGCACGGAGCGTCGTTTCGTAACCAAAACATCGGGTTTTACACTGCATCAAAGCGTCGTTTCGTACACAGCGTCGGCAGATTCCTCTCACACACACAATCAGCACAGCTTGGGTAGCACACAGCATTGGCCAGCACACAGCAACGGCCAGCACACAGCAACGATCAGCACACAGCAACAGTCAGCACACAGCATGGGTTTGCATACAGCATCGGGTATGGTGCTCACAGACAGCTTCTTCCCTCCTGGGCGAGACAGCATGCTCCTTCCTTGTGTTTTTGTTGAACAAAATACCTGCGTTCCCAGTTCATCCTCGTCGCCAGTGTGGTGTCTGTGTATAGCTGAGATAGTCTTGGTAGTAAGGTTGATGTAAAGTCATTCCTGGTTACTGACTTTAATAATATAAACGATTACATGACTATGGCTCCCAAGCTTGGCAGCGTCCTGTGCTTTGTTTACCTTCTCTCCTGGCGTCCAGCCGCCGCACATAGAAAACGGATGGTACCATTTTCTGTGAACATGACACTACCACAAGGAAAATGTCAGTGATAGAGATACATCCTACCTATATGTAGAGTTATTGTACTTGTGCTCTTGCCCAGTTTACCACATTCCACACTACCACTGACGTGTTACTGGACACAGGAAACACAAGTTGGCAACCTTGCAATTAGTGGTAGAGTCCTTGTTGGGGGCGGGCACACAGTTGGGAAAGAGCAAACTGTGTTTTCACTCATTCTCTGATTAAAGAGGCGATTGGAGATCGACTGGATACTCTCCTGGCGTACAGTGGTGCCGCGAGGATAGAGCAAAGACACGCAGGACTACGGTGAGTAACGGTTATCGCTAATATTGCGGCCGTTGAGAGGACATCTTGTATACTGTTGCTCACCCTCTTATTGTGAACCCCCGACATTGGCGACCTTGCCAGGATCATGAGCAGGATTAGATAAGGTTAACAATCAAAATATGGTTGCAATTGTGGTACATTGATAGTGGTATTGGGTATCAGGTACAAGTTATCACTCATAGCACAAGATGGAGGATGAGAAGGTAGCAAGTTTCATTGACACAAGGGATGAGCAGGTGCTGGAGGATTGCACCAAGGCACAACTGCAGTTGGTAGCAGACCACTTTGGTATAAAGTTGAGATCTTCCAAGGTGGGACAGAGGAGGCTCGAGATCATGGCACAGCTCAGGGCACGAGATGAGCTTTGGAAGAGGAACAGCCACAGACACCTGCCAGCGTAGGAGAGAACCTGAGCGTTGGTGGAAGCAGTAGAGGATCCAGTGGCAGCAGGCGCAGCATTAAGCTGGAGATAATGAAGCTGCAGCTGGAAGCACAGCTGCGCAGAGAAGAACGAGAGGCACAGCTTGCGCAGGGAAGAGTGCGAGCAAGAACTCAGCTGAAGCGTGAAGAGGCACAGCTGCGCAAGGAAGAACGAGAAGCAGAGGCGCAGCTGAAACGAGAAGAACGAGATACACAGCTGCGCAAGGAGGAACGAGAAGCACAGCTGCGCAAGGAGGAACGAGAGGCACGGCTGCGCAAGGAGGAACGAGAAGCAGAAGCACAGCTGAAACGGGAAGAACGAGAAGCTCAGCTGAAACGAGAAGAACGAGAGGCACAGATGAGACGAGAGGAGCGCGAGCTAGAAGCTAGGATGAAGCAGCAGGAGGTTGAAGCTAACAAGGAGGTTGAGCTGAAGTGAGCTGAACTAGGGCTAGTCCCACCGGCCCCTCCACAGCAGGAAGACCGCCGAGTGCGTGAACGAGATTTGCCAGTCTTCGTGCCTAGTGAGGCTGAGGGCTTCTTCGACCACTTTGAGAGGGTCGCTACCTTGAAGAAGTGGCCGAGAGCAGAGTGGGCGGACTGGTTCAGGGTAGGCTCACCGGTGAGGCTCGCGAATCCTACAACATGCTCGACCTCAACGAGTGTACCAACTACGATGCTGTGAAGAGAGCCGTGCTCCACTCTTTCAAGTTAACACCGGAATGCTATAGGAAGAGATTCAGGGAATGTACCCGTTCACCAGGAAAATCGTATGCAGAGACGGCGAGGGACATGGAGAGGAAATTCCTGAAGTGGCTGGAGTCAGAAGGAGCAAAGTCAGCTGAAGATGTCAAGAGGCTGATGGTCATGGAGAAGTTTATGTCCGTACTCTCTCCTGAGATCAGGGTGAGAGTGAAGGAGGCGGACATAAAGGACCTGAGGGCCGCGGCCGACAGGGCTGACATGCTAGAGGAAGCTTTGCGACCACGTCGAGAGGGCACCGACCGCCAGTATACTCCGAATATGTGAGAAGCTATAGAAGGACGGACGGATGGAGGACAGGAGCGAGCTCTCCCAAGTCCTACCTCTCGAAAGGAGACAGTGGAGGATCAAAGGGTGCTGTCGAACCGTTCAAGAAGTCCCCAACTGAGAGCTCTGGAGCTGTTGTTACGACGAGAGATGATGCGGAGGAGACGTTGGAAGGCGCGAGGGAGATCCTCAGAAGAAGAAGGATCCGCTGCTACAACTGTGGAGTATTCGGACACGTCGCGCGGGAATACAGACGCCCTAAGCAGTGGGGGAACGTTGCTTTCGTGAGAGTAGAAGACCAGATGGCCGAGAGGGTGCGGGATGAACCCGTACTGAGTGGGGAGAAAAGAGTTCACCCATTCGTGTGTGAGGGGACCGTAAGGATGGGGGACGCAGACCCCATTCCTGTGAAGATTTTGAGAGACACCGGGGCCGACTTTTCCCTGGTAAGTAAGACCCTGTTCCCCGAGGGTTACGAGAGTACCAGTGTGGGGGTGGCAGTTGTGACCACTGTGGGAGGCCCAGTGAGGATGCCCCTACACCAGGTGACTCTAGATTCTGATTATGGCTGCCAGACCCCAGTGGTAGGGGTTTGTGCATCGATGCCCCAGATGGAGGCACAAGTCATCCTAGGAAATGACGCATGTGGAGGGTGTGTTCTCCGTAACCTCGTGAAGGGCGAAGAGTGCATGGAGCACTACAAGGAGGAAGGTGGAGTGTTAGACGCCTGTGGGGACGAGAAGGGAGTTGCCGCGGTGGCGTTCCCTGTGTGCGCTGTGGTCCCAAGGCGGGGCGACGGACACGAAGGGAGTGAACCTGATGGAGCTGAGAAGACGTCCAACAGCCTGGGAATCGATCACCTCTTCGTGGGACCCGGGGAACGAGTGGAGGGTGAAGGCAGCCCGGATGGCGAGTTACAGGTGACCCTCGCCAGTTCTCTTGGAGTGGACTGCACTCGTCTTGGAGAGCTGCAGCAGCTAGAGTTCCCCGAATTGATTCATGAGGCCAAAGGAGGACGTGTTGGTCCTGAGAGGGCCGCTCACTTTTATATACTGGACGGAATGCTAATGAGACAGTGGAGACCTGTAAGGATGGAGGCCGGAGAAGAATCTCTAGGTACGAGGCACCAGGTAGTGTTGCCAGCCCAGTGCAGAGGGCAGTGTTGGATCTGTCACACTCTGTGGACTTTGCAGGTCACCTCGGGGTGACCAAGACATTGCGTAAGATCAGGGGACCATTTCTACTGGCCAGGTATGGACGCTGATGTGAGGCGTTACTGCAAGACTTGCCTACCTTGCCAGAGGGCAGGGAAGAGTCAACCCGCGATACCAAAGGCCCCGTTAGTCCCTGTTCCCGCTTTTGGGCATGCATTCGAGCGTCTGTTAATCGACGGTGTGGGTCCGATGCCACGGACGAATCGAGGGAACACCTACCTGATGACAATCATGTGTGCATCTACAAGATTTCCGGAAGCTGTCCCAATGCGGCGTTTGACGTCGAGAGCAGTAGCCGGGCAGCTACAACGATTTTTCTCTTGGGTGGGAATGCCCAGAGAAATTCAGATGGATTGTGAAAGTATATTCCAGTCTAAGTGGTTCAGACAGACAGTGACAAGTTGGGGAGTGACACAGATTCGGTCGTCGCCCTACCGACTGCAGTCGCAAGGGGCGATCGAATGATTCCACTCCACCTTGAAGACAATTCTGAGAGCGTTCTGCGCAGAGCAGAAAGATGAGTGGGATGAGGCAGTGTACCCTGCGTTGTTGGCCATACGTAATGCAGTGGTAGAATCGTTAGACTTCTCACTGTTCCAGCTGGTGAATGGACATGAGGTATGGAGTCCTCGGTCCGTGCTAGGGAAGCAGTGGGCGCCAAGAGGAACCGTGGGAACGGTCAACAGATACAGGAGGAGTCTCTCGCATTGGCGGCTGGAGTACTGGCTGGAAGTTAAGCTCATCAGAGGAAAGGACCACGTAGTTTCGGATGCCTTGTCCTGCGTACACTAAACCGACATGACTCTTATTTTAAGGGGATGGGTATGTGACGGTGTTCCCCCCCTTATCTTTCTCCCACGCCAGCTGTAAGAGTCATATCCACTTTTCCCGAGCGTTCTCTATGTTGCGGACTACAATTTGATATGTGAGGCAGCGTGAAGTATACACGCGTTTGCGAGAAATTCGCAAAAGAATGAAGTTTTGGCCTGTTGTTTAGGCCCTTTAGGACGCCAATATGGCGCCGGCTCCTTCGTTCTCCCGCCAAAACTGTGTGACGTCAGTGGCACCAGATTGGTTGCTGACAGTGACATGGCACAAGGAGCCAATGAAAACCGCCCCTGGCGGGTATGACGTCACGAGAGCAGGGGGGTCCAGAGATCGCGCCTCTACGGCGCAAACAGTCTCACACGGCACGTCAGGGAGGCAAGACGTGCGACAGGGGATCCTGTCAATGTAACAGATTACCCAAGCTCTGGTGGATGTACGCGTCTCCTGTAGTCTGCTCGCACTCTGTGAGGACTTCCTTAGTTCATGTGTTGGACCAGAAGAAGGAATTGACGGAATATTGAGCAACAAGTGCTCCGGGACAGGAGCGTTGCAAGAAGTGGTCTGTGCAGTGACGTATGTGACGTCTGTGGCAGTTCACCCGGTTAGGAGACAGCGTAATGGCTGGGCCATTCCACCGTGAGGAAACCAGTTTGACCAACACGTCAACTAGGTTGGATGTGTGAACGATGGTCCTGTCAGTTTGACAGTAATATCACGCATACCGAGGATTCTACGCATCACCCGAGGTCTGCCAGTACTTTGTGAAGTTTTCTTTACTTCATGTGTTGGACCAGAAGAAGGAATCGACGGAATATTGAGCAACAAGTGCTCCTGGGGACAGGTACTGTGCAAGAAGAAACGAGGCCTATGCAGTGACGTCTGAGACAGTTCACTCGTTTTTGTGACGACGTATTGGCTGGACCGAGTCACTGGGAACCAGTGGGAAGAAGAAAACTAATTGGGAATCAGGACGACTGTAGCCGAGACGTAGGCGGGCAGCCGTAGTCGAGAGGGAAGTCGACGGCCAGGAGACCGACTCCAACCCTACAAGAAGTCGTGGAGGAGCACGGACCTGCAGTGGAAAGGCACGGAGACGACGCGTTTATTGTGGGGTCGTTGGTTGAGTTCCTGGAGTACACATCATTGTGTGTGTGGGGGCGTTCCCTACACCGAGGCGAGAGCCGGGACCAGGAGCTACAATTCAACTCTCACCGGAGGGCTAGTCCGCACAGTGAGGTGGAAGTAGGTAATTTCAGTTTCCCTCCCAATTCCCCTTTAGTCAGCTATATTACTCAACCAGAGTATTTTGAATGTCGTGAGCAAGTCTCACCAATGTCACGGTAGGACACAGTTGTGAGAAGTGGGGCTGTAGAAAGCTCACAGGATATTTTGTGGTGTGTGAATGTACCCGTATTATTTTGAAGAGTTTGCTGTGTTAAGTGATGAATTCTTTCATGTGACATTTATGGTATAACTTATGCCAGAGAGTATATATATATAAAGTGAACCAGTTATTGGTGTTAGGCTGTGTGCCCAGTATTTATCATACTATTATTGATTTGATGAATTGATCCATATATATATGCGTGTGTGTTGGATATCTTTCATGTGTATAGTTTTCAATGTCATTGCCATTTAAGTGAACTACGGTGTTGAAGGATAGTGCAGTGTCTGATTACATTTATTATCATTACCGTGAAATTACGGTGATTAATGCCTTACTGTGAGATACGGTGTTTATTGATATAGAAATATTTGTTTGAGCTCAAGACCAATGCAGTGATTCAGTTGCATTCTATTGCCATTATAGCAGTACTCGTGTTGTGTGTCAATACAGTGATTCATGAGAATTTAAAGAAACGGGCGCCTCACGCCAGACAAACAAATAAACGAACATTCGAGCGGTGAGAATCGCCCCAGCTGATTTCGACATTTGACACGATGGGGGAGTGTATTGCCATATCGGTGTGCCCAAATTATTTATGAAGAGAGAGCGACTTCTGCATTGTACTTGCTTGCCTGTTGACATGAATATGATATCTTGAGTTTTAAGTAAAATACAAAATTCTTTCTCGTTTGTATTACCCCTCCATAATTCTTGCTGCTACCTAACCACAAGGAAAAAGGTGAGAGTGATAGAGATACATACCTACCTGATATTTAGATTTATTTAGTGTGCTCTTGCAACAGTTACCACAATTCCACAATACCACTGACGTGTTACTGGACACAGGAAACACCAGTTGGCGACCTTGCAATTAGAAGTAGAGTCCTTGTTGGGGCGGGCACACAGTTGGGAGAGAGCAAACTGTGTTCTCACTCATTCTCTGATTCAGCAGCCTGGTTGGAGATCGACTGGAATACTCTCTTGGCGTACAGTGGCACCGCGAGGATAGAGTGAAGACCCGCAGGACTACGGTGAGTAACAGTTATCGCTAATATTGCGGCCGTTGAGAGGACATCTTGTATACTGTTGCTCACCCTCTTATTGTGAACCCCCGACACTATGTAAGCCAAATCAAATCAGGAACCTCATTATGCACCAAAAACCTGAGGCAGATCTGAACTCAAAACAGGCTGAATCCATCAAGGTAGCGAGTATTGACAGCGAAAGACGAACTAAAACAAATCAGTCCACACTTATGAGAGCGAGATATGGGAAGTCTCGAACCTTCACAGATAAGATGAGCCAGAGGAGTTGAATCAAAACCCAGGAAGGTGTGGAATTCATTTTACATATTGATGGGGAGTACACAAGATACTCTGCTCCAGGGATCAGGATGAGTTTAAGAACACCCATGAACTCTCCTGAAACATCTTCTATGGCCTGTAGTCCAACAACCCAACATAAACACGCAAATATCATAATAATTCACTCTACCCAACATGAGAGTGAGATCAAGACCAGAATGCGAAAATGCCAATGATCACATCACTTTCCAAAACACCATGCCCACTATGTCACCTAGCTCCGGTTTCTCTGTCATCTGACTTATCTTTATATGTATAGTTTATTGACCATCACCTCACTTTACCACTACTCTTTTTCTTTCGCTTTTCTCCTGGCATAATTTTGTATGTACATGACATTCCGGTGTTTTAAATCAGATGTTCTCTAATATCCTGTCACTCCTCACTTGAGAATGAACCTTGTAGGTTCGAAGCGTTGTGTAAATTATAATAAATATAATGCATTATACAGTTATTGTTGAATTCTTTTAGTTAGCCTTGAACATACATGTCATTTGGAGAAATCGTCATCCACTTAAACCAAGATGCAAGAGCACTAGTCAGAGAGATAAAAGCCCTAAATATGAAAATAGACAAACCGGAGTATGAAATCATATATCATATATATATATATGTATGTATATATATTTTGTACCTAATAGCCAGAATGCATTACTTGGCCTATTATGCAAGGCTCAGTTTGCCTAATAAGCCAAGTTTTTCTAAAGGGATATTACAACAACAAAAATTCTAATGAAATGATAGAGCTCTAAATTACATTATATATGATTACTTTTTTTAATTTGAGTTTAAACTAACATAGAAATATGTCCAAACTTCCTAACTTATAACATTACATAACTAGTAGGTATTTTGGTGACAGGTAGAGCCACCTATGTATGGAGATTAGATAAAAATCAGAAGCGGAGTGCCATATAGAGCCACTCCATATTAGGTCATCCGAGGTGTGAGTGGTAGCAGTCGAAAAAACAGTGAAGATAGGTATCTATTATGTACTGCTATGATCATGTTCATTAATACAGTAAAGTATGACAGTATATTTAAGTAAAAAATTAATTTATTTGTATAATAAACACAGTCAGGTGAGTGCCAGTTACGCCCCCACATTCCTCTATAGGACAGGTGTAAAAAACAGGTTCCTCTCAGTAGGGGTGGTCCTCCCCCTCACCACCCATCCCTCGTACTTGATGGCCTTGTGTGAACCGTAAGAGGGGCAACGCCCTCCTACTATCCCCCCCTTGACTGTACCGTAAGAGGGAGGCCCATCCTCCTAGTTGTTTGTAAGTGGTTTTATTTAAGATTATATACTTAAAAAGAATGAGAAAAGAAATAACCCATATGTTTTATAGATTATATTAACAAAGTACATAGGGGTTAAACATAGTCATATTGTAAGTCACCCACACCTTCATAATACTTTCTTACTAGGCTCCTTCTACGTGCCCACAGGTCCGTTGTGGGGTCTTCCTCGCCCATCCCCCCTGGGATGAAGATGACTCATCATCACCCAGAGAGTGAATGGGGTGTTGTGACTCTTCTTAGTCAGCTATTGGACTACTGACGTCATAGGCTTCACTCTCGCTGGTGGGGTGTTGTCCTTCCTCACCTTGTAAGTCAATGACGTCACCATCTTCACCCTCGGTGGACATTCCTTGGGCTGAGGCGTTGGGGTGGGAATCCGGTGGTATGTCTGGGGGTGTCCATATGCTAGGCTAGTGTATTTATTTAGGTAAAAGCGCTTATCATCAAATGCACTTAAACCCCTCTTAGTATTGAAAGTGGTTGCCATCTGTCCCCCTACATTCCTAATTTGAGAATAATGGAACGTATTTACTACACCATTACTGTGTAGGGTCTCTTTAAAGTGGTTATGTGTTAAAGATCTTTGCACAGCGCGGGGAATACCCTTAGCAGTGATGGAATTTGAATTGCCATGCAAAAGCACACTATACATTTTGGGCATGAGTGCCACAACTTCAAGGATGTGTCTGTCTGAAACCTTTGACTTTAAAAGTCCTAAAACACTCTTTTTAAAAGGATCATACAAGGGGTGAGTTACAGGAAAGTTACTGGTATCCAACCATGATCTAAGGGGTTCTTTCCCCATCTCGTTAAAGACATCTTCAGCTAGTAAGCTAAAAATGAAACTGTCTGCATCGCTATACAGCAGTTGTAGCCTATCTGTATAGTGCTTCTTAAGTACCCGGTACCAAAAATGGTACAAACTGTATTTTGCTAGCTCAAGAATCTGGAACCCAATGCAATTAGGATGAGTAATTTTAATGAATAGTCTGGAACTGACGGACAATAATTTATTGTCACCTAAATGCACCATACGTTTAAAGCGTGGATTCTTCACCTCAAGTAAAAAGACCCTAGCAGAAGTTACTAGTTTGGTGTCGATGGCATAACGGGCTGGGTTCAGTAGTGTTTTACCTAAAACACTGTTTGTTAATAGTTTAAAAAGTTTTTCCTATCATTTCTGGTGGAGGCATTTCTATTGTTAACGTTTGTGTTAACAAATTCTGCCATAAAATCTGACTGACGAAACTCATAAATTGCGTGTATAGTCTGTACTTCAAGACCTATCTCAATAAATAGCTGTAAAAGGTATAGAGATAAGAAATAATGTTTTTTGGGGAGATGATCACCAACCAGTTTAATATTTTTTTTAGGGAGATTTGTAATGTTATTTGTTTCCAGAAGTCCCCTACTAAATGGTGAGATATCCATCATACTTATTCCCCTATGGTGTAAACAAAAGGGTAGATCGTCTTTTAGTCTAGCTATTTCAGGTCTTATGTGTTTGGTGTCAATTAAGAGCCAGTACCCTTTGTTAGAAGAGAATGGCTGTTCTGTCATTATCTTCCCTTCACTAATGAAGGAGTTCATCTCATCAGATGATAGTCTCCTTAGTCCCCCATAGGGCAATTTCTTAGTCATACACGTCCCATAAAGTGAGTTGAAATCTAAATACAGTAAGAATGAAGATCTATCCTCCTGGGGGTTAAAAGATGGGTTGACATAGTGGTTGTTAGCTCTGGCATAACTACTAACTGCAGTTGTAAAACCCCCTCCTATGTTTTGTGAGAGGAGATTGTGTAACGTCACATCTGCACTTAACTCCAACGATATTTTGCTGCTTTTCAAGAAGCAGTCGTAGGAGTAGCCCGGGAGGCTGCAGTAATAGGTCATTTCTAATGAATAGATATCATTTAGAATTACCCGGTGGTGGGTAAAAATGTCAGCCAGTAAACCAACGTCACACTTCAAATAAATGAGAAGGTAATCTTTTAATGTCCTACACCCTGTTGCCTCCCATACTAATTTAGAATGTCTATATTCATCCAAAGTTATACCTGATTTGTTTAGGGAGCTGTAAAACATTTCAATAGGGGGGAGTGTTGCATCATTAAAGCAGCTGATTTTTGTGGTATATTCATAAGGGAAAAACTGCTTACCCTTTAAGAGTAGGTGGTGACTCTCTTTAGGCAAACCTTCTATCTTTGAGTGAGTGAATGTTAAGGGGCTGGCTGAATCTATGTGGGTCTTTGCTAGGGATGAAAGACTACCTGTAATAAAAGCAAGTGAATCGAGAAATTTAAGCTTCCCTATTTCTACCTTAAGATATTTCGTCCCCTGTCTCATGAGGATATTGCTCTTAATATTTGAACTCATGGCAAACTCCCTAAAATTAAGCCCAAGCCATAAGACATATTGTGAGCAATTAGGACTAAACTCTCTAGAACATTCTTGTGGTGGAGATTGCAGTAATTACATAGAGTTCCAATATAATTGAGCTTTTCCCTAAGGTGATATGATGTTGAACCTTGAAATTGGTGAGGGTAAATACCTCCCCACAAAACTGACAGTGAGTCTGTCTCCTAAAATGAACTATATCCTCAAGAGACATGTCTATTTCATAATGGGGGAGCGTGGATCTGATAATTTCCCATTTGGTAGCAACTCGCCTCATGAAATGTATGACACTGTCCCCCCCAAAAAAGTAAATTTATCAATGACGGTGTGGTTCCTATCAATAATTATATAGCTGTATGCTATAGGCTTATGTATGGCTGTAACAGAACCTAGACAATCCTCAGTGCTTAGGTAGCACTCAAAATCAAAATAACCCACATGTGAAGGGGGTAACCTTTCCCCGTACTTTTAAAATGAAGTGTGTCCCCCTTCTGAGGATAAATAGTTTTCTGTGTGATGTCACAGGAAGATGTGTGATTTGTAAGTTCTGTAGTATTTTGATATTCTGAAAGACAGTTTCTACAGAAGACTGTCTTTCGTCTGTGGCTGCAAGTAAAGTTCCGTATGAACTTGTCAAACTCCTTAATAATTGCCACATGAGACTCTCCCAATAGCAATAATGCACTATGACTGAGTACTGTCTGCTGCCACAGCGGCAAAGAGAGACGTGATAGACACCGTCTGTATGTTTGTGTATTGAATACAAAAAAAATGGATAGTTTATTTCTATTCTCCAATTTAGAGATATCCTCCCACGAGAGAAGGAAGGATAAATGGTAGTATTTGACCATTTTCCTATCCCTAGAGTGAGACTACAAGTCTCCCTATACGTCTCCATTTCCACCCTTGTTGTGATGCCAGAAAAGCAGTAATGCATTGAATAATGCATGTTCTATTGTTTCCTACAGGGTTTGGGTTGAAGACCTCATTTCGTCCCCTTAGAAAGGGAGGATAAGGGACATAATCCACGAAAACTGACCTTACACTAGCATTAAGATGACGATTTTGAGGAAATCGACATTTTATAGTATGAAACCACTCCCATCTGTTTCTGAAAGGAGATCCTCCAGTCGTGTAATCATATAACCCACCCAGCTATCAATAAGATTACCCACCTCCTCAAGAGTTACCAGTCTAGCAGGTGTTGTGATGAAGTGTTCCCTAAAGTCATCGTCTTCTGTGAGTTGTTGTTTTAAAAGAGTTACCTTCACCTCGAGAAGGATTTTTAATGATGAAGTAAAATTACCATGCCCCCCAAGAGAATTCATGTAATTCTCTATTTTAGATATGTAATAGTCCCTAAAGTTGCTTAGGAGCCCTAAGGGGTCTGTGGCGAAGGTTGGGGGGATGGAATATTCCATCCTAGTAAAGAGATCCCCCAGGGCCCCCACCCTATTAATTAAATGGGGAGTGTCTATAACATCCTCCTCATCTGAGGCCTTTTCATCACTAATTAGGCCATTATCTCGATTGTTGTCATGAGGTCTAAGACCACTAGGACCTGCCTGAGAGATGTCACCACCATCACCACCACCACCATCATCATTATCATCATCATCATCATCACTCATCACTTCCTCTCCCCCCTCCCCTCCATTTGCATTGGACTGACTAACCCCACCCCCACCTAAGGGGTTATTGTCACGCTGTGTTTTGTCATGTTCCTCTCCTACCTGACCCTGTGATATTTTTTCCTGTCTCTGAATCGTTCCTGGAAAATAATAATAATAATAATAATAATAATGATAATGATAATAATAATAATAA
Organism: Procambarus virginalis; assembly: GCA_020271785.1. NCBI lineage: Eukaryota > Metazoa > Arthropoda > Malacostraca > Decapoda > Cambaridae > Procambarus > Procambarus virginalis. The sequence goes on along the minus strand of WNGS01070636.1, from coordinate 48,540 downwards.
TAATAATAATAATAAAAGGCAACACCCTCCCCTATGACATAACCTCTCAAAAAAGCTTCTTAAGAGAAATAAAGGTGGCGCGGGGTTTATTCACTCACCTTGGGAGCATGTTTGTAGATGTTCAGAGGCCAAGTCCTCACGAAGAGAGGCCTCACAACTATCGCAAGCGAATGAGTGGTGAAGTCTCAGAGTGGTATTACCACACAAGAGACACATGAACCCATCCTCTCTGGTAGGAAGGGTAGACGAGCGATGTTTACCTCCTATCAAGGAAATAGTGTATAAATATTGTCGGGGGTGTTCACGGTTCGTGTGGGTTAAAGCAACGGTAGCCTGGATCCCCTCTCGAGGTGGTTGCTCTGACAATAACCCTTACTCACCGTGGTTCTACGGGTCTTCCCTCGATCCTCTAGGCTCCACTGCACGCCCAGGAGAGTACCCCCAGTCGATCTCACAACCGGCTTCAAGGTCGTAGAGGGAGTGGAGACACAGATCGTTCCCTCAATCTGTGGCCCGCCCCGGCACAGAACTATCACACAGCCTTCAAGGTCGCCAACTGGTGTTTTAGGTGTCCAGTAACACAGCAGTGGTGAGGTGTAATTGTGGTAAAAGCAAGCTCAAATAGTGTGGTATCAGGCAAGTAATTATTTCTGTCACTCTTTCATTCCCTTCTGGCAGTCACAAGATAAATGGAGGGGATGATATCAAACACCAAAGAGTTTTGGTATTTTACTTAAAAAAACAACGAGAAACATAAATGCATCAAAAAACATATCAGGATCAATGTATAACAGCTCCTCACTCCGCAGCAAATAATCTGAAGCGCACCGATATGGCAACACCCGACAACGCCACGCGTCACCTGTCAGATATCAGCTGATCGGGGCCCTGGCGACCGTGAGAAAGACTAGTACTTGTTTTCTAATTCTGTCACGATCCCCGTTTATTTAACTTTTCGCAAAACACTGTATTTAACATTCACATGACATACTTATGATTCCACTGGGTTGCGATACACCACTTCACTGGTCTCACCATTAATATCTTATTCTCACTGCAAGTGATTTTCACCGTGCCAAAAGATACGCTATTCTTAATAATATTTACTGTGAATGCGCTCACTTGGTCACTGCACTGTTCTATAAATCTATACTTCCTCTTTAAGAGATATCACTGGCAATCACTTCACGTATATGAGATTATTCAGTACACAGGCATGTACATAGATAAATCGTTAATCAAATTACAGGCATATATATATATATATATATATATATATATATATATATATATATATATATATATATATATATATATATATATATAAATCATGGAGATCAATACACAGGCATTTATATCAATAAATCATGGAGATCAATACATAGGCATTTATATCAATAAATCATGGAGATCAATACACAGGCATTTATATAAAGTCTGGGCTCATAGCCTAACACCAATATCTGGTTTACTACTAATATAATGCTAACAGGAAATGAATTATAGGTTTACTACTAATATATAATGCTAACCACAGGAAATGAATTACAGTCACAGTAAATTCCTTAATGAATCCTGGTGCTTGCACACACCCACACATAGATATATGTAAACGGATACTGTGAGCGCTCTGGGTAGCCTCACCACACACTGTGCTCTCTGTGACTTAGACTCAGGTGAGACTTGCTCACAACATATAAAATATTCTGACAAGTATATATATAGCTAACTAAAGGGGAAATGGGAGGGTAACTGTAAACACCTACTTCACCTATCCTAGGATGACAGTTGGGTTGTAGCTCCTGGTCCAGGCTCTCGCCTTGTATACCCTCCAGAAACACAAGCCAATGCCTTAGGATGTCGCATCTCGCCGCTTTCTGTACATTGCAGGTCCGTGCTTCTCCTCCAGTTCGTTGCAGGGTTGAAGTCGGTCTCCTGGCCGTCAACTTTCCTCCCAACTACGGCAGCCAGCCTACGTCTCGGCGGTCGTCGTACGTTTCCCAATTAGTCCCTTGTCACTGTACTCCCAGAGGAACTGCCTCTCACCACTACGAAGTCACTGTGAAGTTATCAGCCGTCCCAGACGATACTGCTTAAGCTCCACACGCACAGCACCCGACTTCAGAGCACTTGAAGCTCACTACACTGTCAATTCCCTCGTCGTCTAGGTATGTCACTAGGTATTTGGGAAGACTTCTCGACGTGCTTGCATCCAACTGTTGACTCGTAGGGTTCCACGTAGGTAAGGTTACTGTCAAACTTGACAGAATCGTCGATCACACGTTCAACCTGGTTGACAAGGCGGTCAACCCGGTTCACTCACGGCAGAATGGCCCAGCCACTAAACTGTCTCCTATTCTGGTGAACTGTCAAGGACATTGCACATGTCGATGCCCGGCCCACTTCTTGCAACGCACCTGTCCCTGAGCACTTGTTGCTCAATATTCTGTCAATTCCTTATCTGAGCCACATCTGGGTTGCAGGAAGACCTCACAGAGTGCGTGCTGACAACTGGAGACGCTTATATCCACCGGAGCTCGGTAATCCGTCACGTTGATAGGATGACCGGTCGCACGTCCTGCCTCTCGGACGCGTCGTGTGAGACTGATAGCGCGAGGCGCCGCTACGGCTGGACTCCCCCTGCCTATGTGACGTCACATTTTTCAAAGTAGATTTTCATTGGCTCTCAGTGCCACGTCGCTGACGGTGACCAATCTTGTGACACTGACGTCACACAGTTTTGGCGGGAGAACAGACTCGCCAGCGCCATTTTGGCTCCCTAAAGGGCCTATCCCACAGGCCAAAATACTATACTTTCACCAATTTCTCGGCTCAGCGAGAATACTATTCTCTCCCACATATGTTCAACTGATGCCTGCAACGTAGAGAACGCTCGGGAATAGTGGACATGACTCTTACAGCAGGCGTGGGAGAATTAGAAGGGGGGGAACACCGTCACAATATATACACTCACTCTCCCGCTCTCATGAAGATAGGGGAAACCATCTTAATATTTCTCATTTTGAAATAAATATCCATAAATAAATATAAATAAAATAAGATCATACCTCCAGCACAGGTTCTCCTGTGTTCACCGCTAGACTGCACACAAACAGTTTCTCCACAGAAGAGACAATTATAAGTCGTATGTACGAAGAGATGTGATGAGCCCCATCCACAAATTCTACAAATATCGTCAGCTTGCGACATCACGCTTTACCTAGAATAAATAAATAAATAAATAAATAAATATATATATATATATATATATATATATATATATATATATATATATATATATATATATATATATAATATATATATATATATATATATATATATATATATATATATGAATAATATTCATTCGCATATAGTCCTGGGGACCATTCAGGCTTGTTCGCATATATATATATATATATATATATATATATATATATATATATATATATATATATTATTAAATATGACCGAAAAAGTAAGATTAATAATTCTAACACGAATTTTCTCAATATTTCTTATGTTTCTTTTCACTGTCGATGGTAATTGAAAAATCAGTTCTCCAAAATTCATTTTTATTTCTAGTCTGACGCAACAATTGAACGTGTTTCGTAATAACTTATTACATTTTCAAAGACTTAGTTTACACACACACACCACTATAACCTGCAAACACTAAACAGATTTCTTACTATGCCACAATTCAAACGGCTTTTCATTTTATATACCAGCATTTGGGTGAGGTGATATGTTACAACAGTTTTCGATGAGGTGAAAACAAACTTTCAACACAGGATAGAACACGAAAAATGGGTAATATTTTGGGCAAATTTAAATGGGAAGAATGGAAGTAACTGCAGAGGGCCTATTGGCCCATATTTCTTGATGCTTCTATATTGGTGCGGAGTTTTGAAGTGGGTAGAATATAGTTGTGTATTATTTGGCTGTTGATTGCTGGTGTTGACTTCTTAATGTGTAGTGCCTCGCAGCTATCAAGCCGCCTGCTATCGCTGTATCTATCGATGATTTCTGTGTTTTTTGTTAAGACTTCTCTGGTGATGGTCTGGTTGTGGGAAGAGTTATATGTTCCTTAATGGAGCCCTGTTGCTTATACATCGTTAATCGCCTGGAAAGAGATGTTGTTGTCTTGCCTATATACTGAGTTCCTTGAAGCTTTCAGTCCCAAATGGACATTTGAAGGCATAGACGACATTGGTCTCTTTCAATGCGTTCTGCTTTGTGTCTGGAGAGTTTCTCATGAGTAGGTTGGCAGTTTTCTTGGTTTTATAGTAAATAGTCAATTGTATCTTCTGATTTTTGTCTGTAGGAATAACGTTTTTATTAACAATATCTTTCAGGACCCTTTCCTCCGTTTTATGAGCTGTGGAAAAGAAGTTCCTGTAAAAGTCTAATAGGGGGTACAGGTGTTGTTTGTTGTCTCTTCAGAGGTTGCATGGCATTTCACCATCCTTCTTATGATGTCTTCAACGAAACCATTGGAGAAGCCGTTGTTGACTAGGACCTGCCTTACCCTACAGAGTTCTTCATCGACTTGCTTCCATCCTGAGCTGTGGCTGAGAGCACGGTCGACATAAGCGTTAACAACACTCCTCTTGTACCTGTCTGGGCAGTCACTGTTGGCATTGAGGCACATTCCTATGTTTGTTTCCTTAGTGTAGACTGCAGTGTGGAAACCTCCGCTCCTTTCCATGACTGTTACATCTAGAAAGGGTAGTTTCCCATCCTTCTCCATCTCGTAAGTAAAATGCAACACAGAATTCTGCTCAAATGCCTCCTTCAGCTCCTGCAGATGTGTGACATCAGGTACCTGTGTAAAAATGTTGTCAACATACCTGCAGTATATGGCCGGTTTCAAGTTCATATCGACTAAGACCTTTTGTTCGATGGTACCCATGTAGAAGTTCGCAAACAGGACACCTAGGGGAGAACCCATGGCGACCTCATCTACTTGCTTATACATGTGCCCATCCGGGCTCAAGAAGGGTGCCTCTTTAGTACAAGCTTGGAGTAGTTTCCTTAGAATGTTTTCTTGTATGTCAAGAGAAGTACAGGCTGGATCACGATACACTCTGTCCGCTATCATCCCGATTGTTTCATCCACAGGAACGTTGGTAAACAGTGATTCTACATCCAACGAGGCTCTTATCCCTATGGCCCGTGTACCCCGCAGTAAGTCAACAAATTCCTTTGGAGACTGCAGGCTGAAGGCGCAAGGGACATAAGGAGTCAGCAAGCCGTTGAGTCGCTTCGCCAGTCTGCACGTAGGTGTGGGTGTCTGGCTGATGATTGGCCGAAGTGGGTTTCCAGGCATATGTGTCTTAACATTTCCATACGCGTATCCAGGTTTGCATTCTCCAATAATCTTTGGCAGGTGGAGTCCGGATTTCTTGGCGTTTCACAGTTTCGTGATCACAGCCTGACCCCGCCGCCGCCGCCGCTGCCTGCACGAAGCCGCTCTTTAAACAAAAAACAATGCGGGGCGGCCGGTGCGACCATAGCCTTTAAAAAAAATAAAAAAAGGGAACATTCCATTCTAACACCCGAAATGCAGGTAATTGTTGCTGGGCACACTCCCCATAAAGCCATCATCACGAGCCAAAATCCAAGTCTGGACAACTTAATAAACGTGAATTTTAAAATTGAGGAAATTCCACATGTCAAAACATTATTGAATATGTTTGAACAAAACAGCCAACAGGTGATATGGGATACCCGTGGAAATTTATTAAAACCTGTGCAAAATTTAAATATTTTAGATATAATTAAAACTTTAGCCTTTACTAAAGGACAATTTAGGACAAATGACAAGGAGGATGTAAGGATTTTACTGAAGGTGGCTGGCATAGACCCGACCTTCATACATAATTATCGTGCCAGATCACAGTTAAAAAGGGGGAGGGGTATCCATAGGAGACCCCTTTGGGAGCCGTATTGAAGACCTATATGAACCACATCTTAATCACCATTATATTCAGTTGTGCATGCACCATGGAGCAAGCTTCCAGACCCCCTCCACCTCCACCTGTGGAAGACAAATCTCCGCTATTAAAGAAGTTGGTTGCTACACAACGGTACTACAAGTATGTCCAACACAAAAGTTGATTGATATATGCAATGTGGGATTGTTATGACCGTGTTGTGTTGAGTGCTCCTTCAGAACGGTTTTTTAAGTCATTTGGAGAAACGGTGAAACGTTATGAAGAATAATCATCCCAGGAAATCCAGACAGAGATATGGCAAATGGAAAAATTAACCTTCCAACATCGAGACCAGATTACAGCCTTCGAGTCTAGGCGGAGTGTCAATGGGCTTATAAGGTGAGGAAGGTGGCCTCTACCCCACACCCCTACATTCCTTTCCCTCCAGGTGGGGACACAGGCGTATTTAAAGGTCCCCCCCTCCATCGCTCCTGGTCACTATAGTTGTTGACACGCTCCTCACAGTCGCCCTTCGCCATGTCCTTATCGTCCATCAAGACAATAAACGACGACATCACCGACACCCACGCCTTTGGGGTCGGTGATGTTATTGTGTACAATCTCCTCGCTGCCATTGTGCATCCCTATGGACTGGCGAGTGTAATTTGGAAATGTTACAATTATGCTCGTGTGGAACGTGTTGGTCTGACAAATGTCAACAGGGCCACAATACGTTATCGGTCTACCCCAGGGGACATTGAAGTGAAGATAGCCCCTTACCCCTCCGACGGTCAAGATATTGTTGAAGAACCAGTACTGTTCTTCGGGCCCACCATCGTGGCGATAATTTCTGCATTCGGTGCAGGTGCACCCTTCGAGTCCAACCCTATAGCTCAGGAGCAAGTACAGACTTCCGCCGACACCCACTACAACACCAACGTCACCATGGATACAGAAAAGAACAGGCTCTTTTGGCTGAAAACGGCCCTAACAAAGGTGGGCAATCTAATGGTGAGAACCCCAACCATGTTTCGACTGGTGGTGCCCCATGGCTTAGGGGCTTCCTGTGATGGTATGGACAACTGGCACAAGGACATCGGGCCCATGCTGATCTCACTTCATCACGAACTGAGCAAGCATAACAAGGAGCTTGTAATCCTCAAACGTCCCACTGCTGTTACCCCATCAATGGTACCCCTCCCGATCGATGATCCCAGAGGAGAGGGTGATAGTACAACTCTCACTCTGGACGCCGTGGTGGGGGAGAGTGCCTCCACCCTAGGAAGCTCTTCTCGTTCTACACCGCCAACACCACCAGCTACCTCCAGGAAGAAGAGACATCTACAGGAATATACATCCAGCACCACCTCCACCACCGCCCCACCTCCACCCACAATATCTACCACAGCCAAACGACGGATCGAAACCACTATCGACATCGATTCCCACCCAAATCGGCGTATTGACACCATCCTCGATGGAGAGTCACAGGAAATATTCCTGTTATCCTCCCCACCGAAAAAACAACGAAAGCTGTAACCACACCAGGAAAGAAGAGGTGGCAGCACCATCACCAGCAGTAACAGCAGCTTCAGCAGCGGCAGCGGCGGCAGCAGCAGCAGCAGCAGCAGCAGCAGCAGCAGCAGCAGTACCATCATCTACAGCAGCTCCAGCGGTGGTGACAGCAGTCAGTAGTAGCAGCTCTAGCACCACTAGCTGCGGTAGAAGCAGTGGCGTCAGCGGTACCAACAGCTTCAGCAGCGGTGGCAGCAGCAGCAGCAGCAGCACCACCAACAGCAGCAGCAGCAGCAGCAGCACCAACAGCAGCTGTTCTTTAAAAGTAAATTGTTGTGGGAATCTTTCCCCTGTTGTAGTTCTTTAAAACAAAACAAATATTTCCTTTGTAGTTTAATAAAATAAAATATAAGTAATGTTGTTTTATTTCCCCGCATCATACAAAAAACCCTCTCCCGTATACCCCCCCAATCGGTACATAAGTGCACAATGGCCGAGGAACATTACGTATATCTTACTAGTCTCGACCAAGAAGATATATACAACAACACAAGTTCAGCATTTACAAACACCATCCCCACACTACATTTAAACCCTTCCATTAAACATGAAGTGGCTTTATTCAACATACTTCTACCCAGACGAATTAATGCTATCATCAAGGATGAGGGGGAGTCTGGCATAGATATCTATGCTACTTTTAAACGTGGAACTCTTTCTAAAAGTCCAGAACACTTAATTTATACCTTCCTCCCCAAAACCAACATATTATCAAGAAACATCAAATTCATCACGAGTGAGGTTAGCCGGCAAATAATCACTGACATGAAACTAAGTTTCAGGAGTGATTTCAAAATATACTTCTCAGATAAAGAACAAATCCTCACCTATGACCAATCTTTAGAGCAGGTATTACTAGCTTCAACTCTTAACAATGAAGGTACTGGCTCGTTATATTCTCTCAGCCTTCAATTTAAACACAGAATAGCTAATGTACTTGGTTTTGACAGTGGTCGCAAATACACCATTTATCGGGCAAAAACAGATGACATTACAACAGCCTCCAAGGTTGTGGGCTCATTCCCCCAGACAACGACGGAGGTTGTGACTATTTACTCATTTATGGTGACGTCATCGAGCCAGAACGATACAGAGGGCAGATTGTAAATATCTTGGACGCAATCAATTATCATGACTCATATTCTAGAGGGACTCATCCCCTAGTGTACAAGACATTAAATACTAATACGTTGCAGAAAGTAAGTATTAAAATAACAGATCAGTTTGGGCGAATGGTTAGTTTTGAAGATGGAAGGTCGGTTACGGCAGTCTTGCATATCCGTCCTAAAGTATAGCAATATAATCTATATATAAATATATATATATATATATATATATATATATATATATGTGACGGTAATCGAGTTGGAAAGGGTGGTCGGCAGTCTTCCAACTAGCAGTTCTCATTGCTGGGCCACATATAATATAAAAAAAGAAAAAGAAAAAAAAGAGAAAAAAAAAAGAATGACTGCGTGATTTGGTAATCTGTGGTAAGGTTGTAAAGACGAAAAGCAATAATAAAAAATATGGATTTTAATAACAATAAGAAAACACAAATTGAAATAAATGCAAAAACTTGGCTTACTGGCAAAAACAATAAACAATATAAACATGAAAATAGATTACGTAATGGGGAGGAGAATTGACATACAAAAGTAAGTAAAATATGAATGCTGGAATATATGCACTAACTATGAACCTCTACTTGACCACACAGAGTGAGTCACTTAGGAGTTCACAGCTTGCGAGCACACAATATTCTGGCTGGCAGAGACGTAAGGGACTCCAACAATAACTGGTGAGGTCTTGTGATTGGCGGGGACCCGGAGTGGAGTGTTGGTTGGCGGCCAATGAGGAAGCTGGATGGTCGCAGTCGCTAGTTAGGCCGTTGGCGCGTCGACCAGGTGCAGCAGTGGGGGGGAAGGAGGGAGTTGCTGGTACGTGTGGCGAGCTTATAATACGTTTAGCCACACAAAACGTATCATTTATGTGGATGAGGACAGGAGTGATTCGCAGAAATGGCAGGCTAAATCTCTGATAAGAGATTATCGTCACATATATATATATATATATATATATATATATATATATATATATA
>WNGS01070636.1:12985-37928 GCA_020271785.1 Procambarus virginalis | reverse complement strand
TCTGGGGGTTGATATCACACCAAACCTGTCCCCAGAGGCTTACCATCAAAAGGATATCATCAGCGGCATATGCTAGACTGGCCAACATAAGAACTGCCTTTAGAGACTTGCGTAAGGAATCGTTCAGGACCCTGTATACCAGTTATGTCAGGCCAATCCTGGAATATGCAGCTCCATCCTGGAGTCCATACCTAGTTAAACACAAGACAAAGTTAGAGAAGATTCAGTAGTATGCCACCAGGCTCGTCCCGGAACTGAGAGGTATGAGCTACGAGGAAAGGCTTAAGGAGCTGAACCTCACGTCCCCTGAAAACAAAAGATTAAGGGGAGACATGATAACCACCAACAAAATTCTCAGGGGAATTGACAGGGTGGACAAAGACAAACTCTTCAGCACGGGTGGGAAACGAACAAGGGGGACACAGGTGGAAACCTAGTATCCAGATGAGCCACAGAGACGTTAGAAAGAATTTTTTCAGTGTTGGAGTAGTTAATAAATGGAATGCACTAGGCAGTGATGTGGTAGAGGCTGACTTCATACACAGTTTCAAATGTAGATATGATAGAGCCCAGTAGGCTCAGGAATCTGTACACCAGTTGATTGACAGTTGAGAGGCGGGACCAGAGAGCCAAAGCTCAACCCCCGAAAACACAATTAGGTGAGTACTCCAACTGCATTAAAAACCATCATCACAATACACCACAATCACTTAGCACCACCTTGATTAAACGCCACCATCACTACACACATCATCATCACTATACACCACCTTCATTAAACACTATATTCTCTGCACACCACCTTCATTAAACACCACCCATAGGAATGAGTGACTACAGTGTACTGACTTTTGAGTACTTGGTGGAGGTAGGGATAACCTATCCAAGGATGGGATTGAAAAGACTAAATTACCGAAGAGATGAGGAACTTCCTAACGGAGGAATACCATGGGAAACAAAACTTAGAAACAAGAATGTGCAGGACATGATGGATTTTGTCACCCAGAAGTGCCAGGAAGCTGCAGATAGGTTTATCCCGGTCCAAAAGGAGAAAAACGAAAAACAACAGAAAAACCCATGGTTCAACCAAGAATGCAAGGTAGCGAAGCAACTGAATAAAAGAACATGGAGAAACTACAGAAATAACAGAACACCAGAGAACAGGGAGAGATACCAGAGGGCCAGAAATGAGTACCTCAGAGTGAGGAGGGAAGCAGAGAGTCAGTGTGAAAATGACATAGTGAGTAAAGTCATGACCCAACCAAAGCTGCTTCACAGTCATGTTAGGAGGAAAACAGCAGTGAAGGAACAAGTGATGAAATTGAAAAAAGGGGAGAACAGATACACAGAGAATGACAAGGAGGCGTGTGAAGAATTCAACAAGTTATTCCAGGAGGTCTTCACAATGGAACAAGGAGAAGCCCCTGCACTAAATGAGGAGGAGGTAAACCAAGCAACCTTGGAGGAATTTGACCTCACCAGTGATGAGGTCAAAAGGTGTCTGCTGGAGCTGGATGTGACAAAGGCTGTTGGACCAGACAGAATCTCACCATGGATACTAAAGGAAGGTGCAGAAGCACTAAGTGTGCCACTCTCTATGGTGTATAACAGGTCACTGGAAACAGGAGGCCTACCAGAAAGTTGGAAGTCATCTAACGTAGTCCCAATATACAAGAAGGGTGACAGGCCAAACTGGCACTGAACTACAGGCCAGTTTCCCTAACTTGTATACCATGCAAGGTGATGGAGAAGATCGTGAGGAAAGGCTCGTATAGCATCTGGAGAGAAATAACTTTGCAACATACCACCAACATGGGATCAGAGATGGTAAATCGTGCCTCACAGGTTTAATAGAATTCTATGACCAGGCAACAAAAATTAGGCAGGAAAAAGAAGGGTGGGCCGACCGCATTTTCCTGGACAGCCAGAAAGCCTTTGACACAGTACCCCATAAAAGGCTGTTAAAAAAGTTGGAGCAACAGGCAGGGGTGAAAGGGAAGGTGCTCCAGTGGATAAGGGAGTACTTAAGCAAGAGGAAACAGCGAGTAACGGTGAAGGGGGAGACATCAGAGTGGCGAGATGTCACCAGCAGAGTCCCACAGGGCTCAGTACTTGGCCCCATCCTATTTTAATATATCTAAACGATCTTCCGGAGGGCATAGACTCGTTCCTCTCAATGTTTTCTGATGATGCAAAAATTATGAGAAGAATCAAGACGGATGAAGATAGACAGAGACTACAGGATGACCTGGAGAAACTGGAGGAATGGTCTAGATAATGGCGGCTAAAGCTCAACTCAGGAAAGTGTAAGATAATGAAATTAGGCGAAGGGAGCAGAAGGCTGAATACAAGGTACCATCTGGGAGGTGAAATCCTTCAAGAGTTAAATAGAGAGAAAGATCTGGGGGTTGATATCACACCAAACCTGTCCCCAGAGGCTTACATCAAAAGGATATCATCAGCGGCATATGCTAGACTGGCCAACATAAGAACTGCCTTTAGAGACTTGCGTAAGGAATCGTTCAGGACCCTGTATACCAGTTATGTCAGGCCAATCCTGGAATATGCAGCTCCATCCTGGAGTCCATACCTAGTTAAACACAAGACAAAGTTAGAGAAGATTCAGTAGTATGCCACCAGGCTCGTCCCGGAACTGAGAGGTATGAGCTACGAGGAAAGGCTTAAGGAGCTGAACCTCACGTCCCCTGAAAACAAAAGATTAAGGGGAGACATGATAACCACCAACAAAATTCTCAGGGGAATTGACAGGGTGGACAAAGACAAACTCTTCAGCACGGGTGGGAAACGAACAAGGGGGACACAGGTGGAAACCTAGTATCCAGATGAGCCACAGAGACGTTAGAAAGAATTTTTTCAGTGTTGGAGTAGTTAATAAATGGAATGCACTAGGCAGTGATGTGGTAGAGGCTGACTTCATACACAGTTTCAAATGTAGATATGATAGAGCCCAGTAGGCTCAGGAATCTGTACACCAGTTGATTGACAGTTGAGAGGCGGGACCAGAGAGCCAAAGCTCAACCCCCGAAAACACAATTAGGTGAGTACTCCAACTGCATTAAAAACCATCATCACAATACACCACAATCACTTAGCACCACCTTGATTAAACGCCACCATCACTACACACATCATCATCACTATACACCACCTTCATTAAACACTATATTCTCTGCACACCACCTTCATTAAACACCACCCATAGGAATGAGTGACTACAGTGTACTGACTTTTGAGTACTTGGTGGAGGTAGGGATAACCTATCCAAGGATGGGATTGAAAAGACTAAATTACCGAAGAGATGAGGAACTTCCTAACGGAGGAATACCATGGGAAACAAAACTTAGAAACAAGAATGTGCAGGACATGATGGATTTTGTCACCCAGAAGTGCCAGGAAGCTGCAGATAGGTTTATCCCGGTCCAAAAGGAGAAAAACGAAAAACAACAGAAAAACCCATGGTTCAACCAAGAATGCAAGGTAGCGAAGCAACTGAATAAAAGAACATGGAGAAACTACAGAAATAACAGAACACCAGAGAACAGGGAGAGATACCAGAGGGCCAGAAATGAGTACCTCAGAGTGAGGAGGGAAGCAGAGAGTCAGTGTGAAAATGACATAGTGAGTAAAGTCATGACCCAACCAAAGCTGCTTCACAGTCATGTTAGGAGGAAAACAGCAGTGAAGGAACAAGTGATGAAATTGAAAAAAGGGGAGAACAGATACACAGAGAATGACAAGGAGGTGTGTGAAGAATTCAACAAGTTATTCCAGGAGGTCTTCACAATGGAACAAGGAGAAGCCCCTGCACTAAATGAGGAGGAGGTAAACCAAGCAACCTTGGAGGAATTTGACCTCACCAGTGATGAGGTCAAAAGGTGTCTGCTGGAGCTGGATGTGACAAAGGCTGTTGGACCAGACAGAATCTCACCATGGATACTAAAGGAAGGTGCAGAAGCACTAAGTGTGCCACTCTCTATGGTGTATAACAGGTCACTGGAAACAGGAGGCCTACCAGAAAGTTGGAAGTCATCTAACGTAGTCCCAATATACAAGAAGGGTGACAGGCCAAACTGGCACTGAACTACAGGCCAGTTTCCCTAACTTGTATACCATGCAAGGTGATGGAGAAGATCGTGAGGGAAAGGCTCGTATAGCATCTGGAGAGAAATAACTTTGCAACATACCACCAACATGGGATCAGAGATGGTAAATCGTGCCTCACAGGTTTAATAGAATTCTATGACCAGGCAACAAAAATTAGGCAGGAAAAAGAAGGGTGGGCCGACTGCATTTTCCTGGACAGCCAGAAAGCCTTTGACACAGTACCCCATAAAAGGCTGTTAAAAAAGTTGGAGCAACAGGCAGGGGTGAAAGGGAAGGTGCTCCAGTGGATAAGGGAGTACTTAAGCAACAGGAAACAGCGAGTAACGGTGAAGGGGGAGACATCAGAGTGGCGAGATGTCACCAGCAGAGTCCCACAGGGCTCAGTACTTGGCCCCATCCTATTTTTAATATATCTAAACGATCTTCCGGAGGGCATAGACTCGTTCCTCTCAATGTTTTCTGATGATGCAAAAATTATGAGAAGAATCAAGACGGATGAAGATAGACAGAGACTACAGGATGACCTGGAGAAACTGGAGGAATGGTCTAGATAATGGCGGCTAAAGCTCAACTCAGGAAAGTGTAAGATAATGAAATTAGGCGAAGGGAGCAGAAGGCTGAATACAAGGTACCATCTGGGAGGTGAAATCCTGCAAGAGTTAAATAGAGAGAAAGATCTGGGGGTTGATATCACACCGAACCTGTCCCCAGAGGCTTACATCAAAAGGATATCATCAGCGGCATATGCTAGACTGGCCAACATAAGAACTGCCTTTAGAGACTTGCGTAAGGAATCGTTCAGGACCCTGTATACCACTTATGTCAGGCCAATCCTGGAATATGCAGCTCCATCCTGGAGTCCATACCTAGTTAAACACAAGACAAAGTTAGAGAAGATTCAGTAGTATGCCACCAGGCTCGTCCCGGAACTGAGAGGTATGAGCTACGAGGAAAGGCTTAAGGAGCTGAACCTCACGTCCCCTGAAAACAAAAGATTAAGGGGAGACATGATAACCACCAACAAAATTCTCAGGGGAATTGACAGGGTGGACAAAGACAAACTCTTCAGCACGGGTGGGAAACGAACAAGGGGGACACAGGTGGAAACCTAGTATCCAGATGAGCCACAGAGACGTTAGAAAGAATTTTTTCAGTGTTGGAGTAGTTAATAAATGGAATGCACTAGGCAGTGATGTGGTAGAGGCTGACTCCATACACAGTTTCAAATGTAGATATGATAGAGCCCAGTAGGCTCAGGAATCTGTACACCAGTTGATTGACAGTTAAGAGGCGGGACCAGAGAGCCAAAGCTCAACCCCCGAAAACACAATTAGGTGAGTACTCCACCTGCATTAAAAACCATCATCACAATACACCACAATCACTTAGCACCACCTTGATTAAACGCGACCATCACTACACACATCATCATCACTATACACCACCTTCATTAAACACTATATTCTCTGCACACCACCTTCATTAAACACCACCATCACTATACACCACCTTCATTAAACACTACTGTCACTACACACCACATTCACTAAACACCACCAACACTACACACCACCATAGTTAAATATCACCATCACTACACACCACCATCACAACACAACACCTTTATTAAAAACCACCATCACTACACAATACCTTCATTAAGCATCACCATCACTACACATCACCATCACTGCACATCACTTTCATTAAACACCACCATCACTACACACCATCAATAAACACCACAATCACTACACAACACCTTCATTAAACACCACCATCACTACACAACACCTTAAATAAACACCACCTCCACTAAGCACTACCATCACTGCACACCACCTTCATTAAACACCATCATCTCTACACTCCATTTTTATTAAACCCCACCAACACTACACATTGCCATCATTAAACACCACCATCACTGCACACCACCTTCATTGAACATCACTGCACATAACTTTCATTAAACACTACCATCACTACACCACCTTCATTAAACACCACCACCATCACTACACACCACCAGCATTAAACACCACCATCACTACAGACCACCTTCATTAAACACATTCATCACTACACACAAACCTCATTAATCACCACCATCACTACACAACTCTTTCATTAAACACCACCTTCATTTAACACAACCATCACTAAACATCACCTTTATTAAACACCACTATCACTATACACCACTTTCGTTAAACACCACCATCACTACACACCACCTTCATTAAACACATTCATCACAACACACAGCTTTCATTAAACACCACCATCACTATACACCACCATCACTACACACCACCATCACTAGACACCACCTTCATGAAACACCACCATCACTATACACCACCATCACTACACACCACCATCACTAGACACCACCTTCATGAAACACCACCATCACTAGACATGACCATCATTAAATACCACCATCACTACACACTGCCATCACTACACACCACCTTCATTAAACACCATCACTAAACAACACCTTCATTAAACACCATCATCACTACACAATACCTACATTAAACTCCATTATCACTACACACCACCTTCATTAAGCACATCCATCATTACACACGAACTTCATTAAACATCACCATCATTTAACACTGTTTTCATTAAACACCACCATCACTACACACCACCTTCATGAAACACCACCATCACTACACACAACCATCATTAAATACCACCATCACTACACACTGCCATCACTACACAACACCTTCATTAAACACCATCACTACACGCCATTTTGATTAAAACCCACCATCACTACACACCACCATCATTAAACACCTCACCATCACTGCACATCACCTTCATTAAACACCACTATAATTACACACTATCAATAAACTCCACTATCACTACACACCACCTTCATTAAAATCCACCATCACTACACCACCTTCATTAAACACCACCATCATTAAACACCACTATCACTACACACCACCTTCATTAAACACATTCATCTCTACACACGAACTTCATTAAACACCACCATAACTACACAACACCTTCATTAAACACCACCATCACTACACAACACCTTCATTAAACACCACCTTCACTTACCACTACCATCACTGCACACCACCTTTCTTAATCACTACCATCACTGCACACCACCTTTCTTAATCACTACCATCACTGCACACCACCTTCATTTAACACCACCTTCACTGCACACCACCTTCATTAAACATCTCCGTACCAACACACCACACAAACCCACACAGGTGGGTAAGAAGCTGAGGGGATGCGGTGGATTTGAAGTAAAAAGGAAGAAGTGGCAATTTCAATAAAAAAAGAAAGGAACTGGAATCTGAAGCAGCGAAGATGTAGGAATGCTAAGCAGAGAAGAAAAGATAGAGATTTGAAGCAGAAGGGGAAGAAGTGAGAATCTAAACTGGATGGGAGGAGATGGGGACCTGATTGAGAGGGGAAGAGGTTGGGATCTGAAGCAGAGGGAAACAGGTGGGGACCCGATGCAGAAGGGAAGATCTGAAACACAGGGGAATTTAAGTGAATGCTGTAATAGTTAATTCCAATATCGAATTTATGATTTTCATGTTTTAGAATATAAGGAAGTACAGTTAAGGAAATTGACTAGTGTTTTGATTAAGCTGCCACCAATGCCCGAGAGAGATTCATCATATTGTTTACACACACGTTTACACGCATCATATTGTTTACTAGTTTGACAGAATACTTTACCCGTTATCTTCTATATATTTCCCCACAGTAGGCATCAATTGCCCTCAACATACATTTATTACACACTCTTATTCTAAACAAATATCATATAAAAGTTAAATATGGAGGTTTATCTGTAGGGTTCGTAAATATCTGTATTACTCTGATGATGACAAATAATACACCTTCAGCTTCTTATCTTACAGAGCCACCTGGAACACATGGAGCCTCTACCAAGGCCTCGCCAGTTAGACTTAAACCGGGAGTCTCTACCAGGGCCTCGCCAGTCAGACTTGTACCTGGAGCCTCTACCAGGGCCTCGCCAGTCAGACTTGTACCTGGAGCCTCTACCAGGTCCTCGCCAGTCAGTCGATGAGCATGTGTACGAAGAGATAGATGAGGAAACTCTTGCTGCTATTCAATTACGCTGTAAACGAGACACCGACAGCGACACCAGATACGTTAATTTAGCAGGTGTGGTCAGTAGCCCTTAAATAGAAGCCTTCAAGCGGCAGGCAATGGTGGTGCGTTACGCAGGGATTTTTGCAAAGCAGCAGAAGGAAACAAGGGAGGTAACACTTGCTAAAGTTTGCCGCTCTATGAAAGGTGATCAACCCTCTACTGAAAACGATTTTTACAGCATAGCTTGTCACACTGAAGATGTTCATGAAATCATATATATGGAGTTCCTGAGGCAAGTGTTTAGTGCCACTGGTAAAATACCATGTTTTATCATATCATGCACTTCCGCTCCTAGCTCGGGCAGCCTTTGCAGAGTTTAGTCATAAGGCTGATAGTAAATATATAAGCTAATACTAATCATTGGATATGTTTTAAAATTAATTTTCTAATTCCATCAGTTGCAGCCTTTGCTTAGTGGAGCGTTTCTAAATATTGGACGAGATAAATTTTTGGATCGCCTGTGAATTATTGTTACTCTCCCATTAACAACAGCTTTGTTAGGTGCATCATATTAGTAGTAGAAGTAGTAGTAGGCATCCATCAGTCTCAGGAGACTATAGAGTTGCGCTCTGGTTGTCGGTCTGGAGTGGCCTCATATTAAAGTTAAAGATAAGTAATTTATTTTGAAGTCGTCAATAGCTCCGCACCCTCTGTTTATTTTGACAAAACTGCATATTAATGATAACAATGAAGGACGTAATATGCTTTTTGTTATGTTTTCCATTGAATTGTGTCATAGATATTTAAATTTCTGCCAAGTGGCTGCATGTGTTGTCAGTTTGTATAAACAACTGGAATTCCTTTTTCTTTCGTTAGAGGGTTGAAACAAACATGGGCGACAAAGCAGCGACGAACAGAGTACAAAAACGATTGGCTGACAAAAATCTTGCTGACCTAACGAGTTTACAAAGACTTGAAATCTGCAGAATTCAACATTATGATGAATACTGTGAGGATCCAGTTATATATTGAACTAACAGAGCAAGAACTCAGCAATGTGATGTTATGTTGCACATAATACTAATGAGATTTAGACGTATTTGACAGCCTTCTCAAAACTCTAATGTCGAATACATCATGTGTCAACATTGTGAAAAAGAAAATATATTGTAGAATGTCCCATACTGACTGCCATTCGCTCTCCTGGGTTCAGATATGCTGAACTCTGTAATAACTATCTGATACTGGAACACTTGATGATATACTAGACTTGTACCCAAGATTAATTATGTGTACTGCATCCATTATGTAATATATTTACTCACCTAGTTTTGCTTGCGGGGGTTGAACTCTGGCTCTTTGGTCTCGCCTTTCAACTGCCAATCAACCGGTGTACAGATTCCTGAGCCTAATGGGATCTATGATTATGCAATGTTCCCAAAACTAGAGTTTATAAAGGCATCTTAAACACCCTCTGCGACTAAGTGCTTAATAACACACTAGTTTCTATAGACGATGTCTTATCCTCTCAAAGTAGAGGGACAGATATATAGATATATATATATTATATATATATATATATATATATATATATATATATATATATATATATATATATATATATATATATATATATTCAACTATAGAACACATTCCCACCAGGAGACTCGAACCCTAGCCAGCACAGAAGCCTTCCAACTCCAGGCATAACAGGTAACACGTTAACCCACTGCACCACGCTCAGAGCCTTAAAAGAGATGGTAATTCTGGGGTATTTCACACCCCAAAGACCACCATCTCTCAAGACCACTAAGCAAGTGATGGTCTGGGAGATGGTGGTCTTTGGGGTGTTGAAATACCCCAGAATTACCATCTCTTTTAAGGCTCTGAGCGTGGTGCAGTGGGTTAACGCGTTACCTGTTATGCCTGGAGTTGGAAGGCTTCTGTGCTGGCTAGGGTTCGAGTCTCCTGGTGGGAATGTGTTCTATAGTTGAATAACTACTCTTGCGTGTTTAGGCAAGTTGGGCATATATATATATATATATATATATATATATATATATATATATATATATATATATATATATCTATATATATGTATGAAAAATTCGCATATAGTTTCATTCGCATATAGTTCTGGGGACCATTCAGGCTTGTTCGCATGTATATGTATATGTATGTATATTATATATATATCTATTATATATATATATATATATATATATATATATATATATATCACTGAAAACTCACAACCCAGTTTGTATCTAGTCCTGGGGACCATTCAGGCTTGTTTGCATTTGTGTTCCTCACGTGTTGCCCCCAAAAAAGAGGTGATTTGATAAAATGCTATGCCCAAGATAACCATCCAGGTGCCGGCGGGGAAGTGGTTCATATAGCTCAGGCTATCACTTCCTTATGTCCGGTCGTGATGGTCAAGTGGTTTAAGGCATCCCTGTACATACCAGTTGCGTTGCTCCTGGGAGTATGGGTTCGAGTCACTTCTGGGGTGTGAGTTTTCAGTTGTATCTAGTCCTGGGGACCATTCAGGCTTGTTTGCATATATATATATATATATATATATATATATATATATATTAGTATATTTTGGTAGCAGTCTTTCCTGTAGACATATGTTATTAATATGACCGAAAAAGTAGATTAATAATTCTAACACGAATTTTCTCAATTTTCCTTATGTTTGTTTTTACTGATGACGGTAAATTAAAAATCAATTCTCCAAAATTCATTCTTTATTTCTTAGTCTGACGCGACACTTGAGCGCGTTTCGTAAAACTTATTACATTTTCAAAGACTTTAGTTACACACACACAGAACAACTATAACTGAACAGAGTTTAAATACCTGCATTTGGTGAGGTGACATGTTACAATGGTTTGGGGTGAGGTGAGAACAAACACAGAACACGAAACAATGGGTATAAGGGAAGAATAGATCTGTAACTGCAGAAGGCCTATTGGCCCGTATTTCTTGATGTTTCTATATTGGAGCGGAGTCTTGAAGTGGGTAGAATATAGTAGTGCGTTAATTGGCTGTTGATTGCTGGTGTTGACTTCTTGATGTGTAGTGCCTCGCAGATGTCAAGCCGCCTGTTGTCGCTGTATCTATCAATGATTTCTGTGTTGTTTGTTAAGATTTCTCTGGTGATGGTTTGGTTGTGGGAAGAGATTATATGTTCCTTGATAGAGCCCTGTTGCTTATGCATCGTTAATCGCCTGGAAAGAGATGTTGTTGTCTTGCCTATATATTGAGTTCTTTGGGGCTTACAGTCCCCAAGTGGGCATTTGAAGGCATAGACGACATTGGTCTCTTTCAAAGCGTTCTGCTTTGTGTCTGGAGAGTTTCTCATGAGTAGGTTGGCAGTTTTCTTGGTTTTATAGTAAATCGTCAATTGTATCTTCTGATTTTTGTCTGTAGGGATAACGTTTCTATTAACAATATCTTTCAGGACCCTTTCCTCCGTTTTATGAGCTGTGGAGAAGAAGTTCCTGTAAAATAGTCTAATAGGGGGTATAGGTGTTGTGTTAGTTGTATCTTCAGAGGTTAGTTGTATCTCCTCTGAAGATACAACTAACACAACACCTATACCCCCTATTAGACTATTTTACAGGAACTTCTTCTCCACAGCTCATAAAACGGAGGAAAGGGTCCTGAAAGATATTGTTAATAGAAACGTTATCCCTACAGACAAAAATCAGAAGATACAATTGACGATTTACTATAAAACCAAGAAAACTGCCAACCTACTCATGAGAAACTCTCCAGACACAAAGCAGAACGCTTTGAAAGAGACCAATGTCGTCTATGCCTTCAAATGCCCACTTGGGGACTGTAAGCCCCAAAGAACTCAATATATAGGCAAGACAACAACATCTCTTTCCAGGCGATTAACGATGCATAAGCAACAGGGCTCTATCAAGGAACATATAATCTCTTCCCACAACCAAACCATCACCAGAGAAATCTTAACAAACAACACAGAAATCATTGATAGATACAGCGACAACAGGCGGCTTGACATCTGCGAGGCACTACACATCAAGAAGTCAACACCAGCAATCAACAGCCAATTAACGCACTACTATATTCTACCCACTTCAAGACTCCGCTCCAATATAGAAACATCAAGAAATACGGGCCAATAGGCCTTCTGCAGTTACAGATCTATTCTTCCCTTATACCCATTGTTTCGTGTTCTGTGTTTGTTCTCACCTCACCCCAAACCATTGTAACATGTCACCTCACCCAAATGCAGGTATTTAAACTCGTTCAGTTATAGTTGTTCTGTGTGTGTGTAACTAAAGTCTTTGAAAATGTAATAATTTTACGAAACGCGCTCAAGTGTCGCGTCAGACTAAGAAATAAAGAATGAATTTTGGAGAATTGATTTTTAATTTACCGTCATCAGTAAAAACAAACATAAGGAAAATTGAGAAAATTCGTGTTAGAATTATTAATCTTACTTTTTCGGTCATATTTAATAATATATATATATATATATATATATATATATATATATATATATATATATATATATATATATATATATATATATATATATATATATGCGAACAAGCTGAATGGTCCCCAGGACTATATGCAACCGAAAACTCACACCCAAGAAGTGACTCGAACCCATACTGCCAAGAGCATCGCAACTAGTGTGTACAGGACACCTTAATCCACTCGACTATCACGACGGGTCAATAAGGAGGTGATAGCCGAAGCTATTTGAACCCCCCCCCCCCGCCGGCACTCCGATGGTAATCTTCTTGAGGTTATCTTGAGAAGATTTTGGGGCTTTAGTGTCCCCGCGACTCGGTCCTCGACCAGACCTCCACCTCCAGGAAGCAGCCCTTAATAGCTGACTAACACCCAGGTACCTATTTTACTGCTAGGTAACAGGGGCATATGGTGAAAGAAACTTTGCCCATTGCTTCTCGCCGGCGCCTGGGATCGAACCCAGGACCACAGGATCATAAGTCCAGTGTGCTGTCCGCTCGGCCGACTGGCTCCCCACAAAGGTGTGGGTCAGGCTATCTTGGGCATAGTATTTTATCAAATCACCTCATCTTTGGGGCACACGTGAGGAACACAAATGCAAACAAGCCTGAATAGTACGAACCCAGTACTATATGCAACTGAAAACTCACACCCCGGAAACGAATCGAACCCATACTGCCAGAAGCAACGCAACAGGTGTGTACAGGACACCTTAATCCACTCGACCATCACGACCGGTCAATAAGGAGGTGATAGCCGAAGCTATTTGAACCACCTCCCTACTAGCACTCGGAGGGTAATCTTGGGCATAGTATTTTATCAAATCACCTCTTTCTTTGGGGCACACGTGAGGACACAAATGCGAACAGCCTGAATGGTCCCCAGGACTATATGCAACTGAAAACTCACACCCCAGAAGTGACTCGAAGCCATACTGCCAGGAGCAACGCAACTGGTGTGTACAGGACACCTTAATCCACTCGACCATCACGACCGGTCAATAAAGAGGTGATAGCCGAAGCTATTTGAACCCCCCCCCCCCCACCGGTACTCGGATTGTAATCTTGGGCATAGTATTTTATCAAATCACCCCATTCTTTGGGGCACACGTGAGGAACACGAATGCGAACAAGCCTGAATGGTCCCCTGACTATGAAAACGCATTAATATTGCTTGCAGTTGATTTCAGGCAAATATTACCTGTAATTCCTTGATCGACACCAGCAGACGAAATAAATGCTTGCCTAAATACTCTACTTTGTAGCGCCACGTAAAGACATTTAAATTAACTACAAATATGCGTGTAGTTATGTTGCTACTGCAAAACGATCCATCAGCTGAGATATTATCACATCAATTTCTGAAATAGGGAACGTAAACNTGGTGCTCTCTGGCAACCCATGCTCAATCCTTTGCTCAGCCAAGGTTCTATTCGCTTCTATTTGCATTTGTTTTGTTCTCTCTTTTTCTTTTTTCCACCTCTAGTTCCAACTCCAGTTCCCTTATTCTGGTTTTCTCCTTTTCTACTTCCAGCCTGGTTTTCTCTTTTTCTTTCTCGGCTTCATTTTTCATCTGGAGTTCTAACTTCATCTTTTCCAGCTGGAACTGTCTCTCCTCACGCTGCATCTGGAGCTCTAACTGGAATCTCTCCAAGCTCCTATTCCGGCTACTCCTGCTACTGCGGCTACTCTTGCTGCTCCTACTAGATCCCTGGGATCTCACTTCATCCTGCCCATCATCCTCCTTTCCACTTTCAGCTCCTCTCTGGGCTCCTAGCTCTGCCGCTTCACTTTTGGCTCTTAACTGCCTAAGGATCTCATCCTTCATCCCAGCCACTTTAGATGCTTTCAACCTAAAGCCACATTTTTCTGCTATTTGTTTCAACTGATCCCTCGTGCAACCTTCCAAGTCCTCAGGCTTGCCTGATTCTACAAATGCTTGCACCTTATCCATCTTGTCCTGTGAGTCTTCCCAAGAGAGAGAATATACACCTGCGGTCACACAGTTTATCTATTTCAGCAAGGGTGTACAAATCCACTCTTGGACAGGGTGTGGGTGTGTCAGTTCACTCTCCCGGACAGGCCCCCCAATTTTGTTGCGGTGGTGGATTTGGTGGTGTTACCGCTGACGGACCACCCAACCCACAACTCGACAAATGCTCATATTTCACTAGGAGATCACACTAGGCACTTCTGGCTCTTGGAGAGGGGCTCAACGTCACACGTTTAGGGGATGCGGCTCCAACACGCAGCCTTGTTGTCACGTGCACACACCCACTCGAGCCGCTGTGACTCCCCACTCTCTCCTTATGGAATATGACCTCCTCAATCCCCTTTGTCTTCCTAGACTTCTGTCTTACCCTGTCCACAGCAGTGGTTCCTGTTTCTTGCTCTCTCTCTCCTTCTTTACTATTTCCTGGGAAGCCTAACTGGGACAAGTGCAAACACCAGCAAATTTGAATACATTTACTGGACGAAGTACACAACAATACACGCATACATATAATAATAATGATGAATCCTATACTCGGTACTATTATAATCAGGTTGCACTCCAACACCATCAGAACTCTATCCTCAGCTTGCTAAGTGGTATTCTATCTCTTGGTATTACCTAATATTATCAACCTCCTCAAGTAGATTAAGTCTTACAATATAATGTTACACTACCATCAAGAGAATGTATACATATATATATATACCTATAAACACATATAAGGCAAATCAGCATTTGAATGCGATAACATACATATATATATATATATCAGTATAAATGATCCGTGCCACACAACGAATCAATCGACCATTCTATCAGTCATAGAATACATATATATCTGTAGGTACTCCTGCCTACGTCTGTAGCTCTAAACTTCAATATACACTTCTTGGCACATAAATGGCAAACGATCACTCACCTCTCACTGCGTCGTTCACGCTAATGACAAACACTCTCACCTCCATACAAGTGATCATTTAGAACTATTTCACTACCCTGACAACTTCAGGTTCCTCAGGGCTTAAACACCAGGATCCTCTGCAGCTCCTCCAGGCTGCTACCATGAAGATTCCTTGGACAATTATGGTGCTTCCCTACTCCTATTTGGATCATCCACAGCTCTCCTGGCTGCTGCACCATAAGTTTCCTCGAATAACTGTGGCACTTCACCACCTCTGCAGAAGCACGTGACACTCCTCCTCACTGCTTCTTCATAGCTCGGGGTCCTCTTCTCCCCTGCCTTGGAGTCTCATCAACCACTCCCTCTGTGCTGGCTTCCAAGTCCTCAGCAACTTCTTCCCCAAAGGACAAACCTGCAACCCATTTGCACTCCAATAAATTGTTTCCCTTTTTAACACATAAACAAAATTAATCACATAATATCTTTGCCTCCACTCCCTATCTGTCCTCTACATTTAATGAGAGTGGACTCCCCTGTGGGCGAGTCCATGCGCCACCTCGCTGGGCGAGCCTCACTCACGCTGGGAGGGGCCTCCTCCCTCAGGAGCCGGGCTCCTTCAGTTGCCCGCCAGCGCTCAGAGAAGACAGACGTCGCTCCGCGCTCCTCCCACTTTACTCTCTTATTTTAGGCTTTCTGCCATACCAAAACATTTCTAACTTGAAAATAAACATCGCTACTGTCGCTGGGCACACGACCAACTACAAGCAAACACTATGAACTGGCTTAAATCGGGCTTACCACAGATTATCTGGTCGAGGGCGCTTCTCCCTCTGACAACGTCTGACCAGGGCGCTTGTCACAGCCCACAAAACTGTCACTGGGCGGCTTAATACTCTCTCCTCGCCGTCCAGGACTTGAGACCACACGTCCTCAGCTCGATTCAACAGCTGGAACGTCTGCACCTTCTCTTCTCTTGGAGATAATATCACTAGGGGTTCCCTCCTGGCGGGAGCTCGTTAAAGTGCGGCTTCTCCCCTGCGATGTCTGGCCTCAAGTGAGGTCATCGCCCTCCACAAGCGAGCCTCACGCCTCCAGTAACTCGTCCACATCTCCTAACAAGTCATTTATCTGTTTTCTAGTTCATTGCCCATAATCTCAAACTTTTATATAAATTCAACAAACTATTTTACATCTGTGTTATCGCCTCTATAATTCCTGGACCTTCCAGTTAGGTCAGGCTTGCTGAATAACTCTCAAAGGGTGAGACTCGTTTCTCCTGCAGGCTGAGATCATAACACAGGTCCCTCTTGCATACGTCTTTGTACCGTAACTGGGGTTTGCCTGTTGGAGGCTTTCCCTGCATCAGCTCTCCATACAGGAGATCCTTGAGGATCCTGCCGTCGCTCATTCGCACAACGTGCCCGAGCCAGCGCATTCGTCTCTGTTTCAGCATTGTGTACATGCTGGTGATTCTTGCTCTCCTCAGGACGTTGTTGTTTGTCACCTTGTCCTACCAGGTGATGTCCAAGATGTGTTGAAGGCAGCGCATGTGGTAGGCATTCAGCTGTCTTTATTGTCGGGCGCGGATTGTCCAAGATTCACTGCCATAAAGGAGAGTGCTCAGGACACAGGCTCTGTAAACATGAATCTTTGTATACTCAGTCAGCCTGTTGTTGGCCCACACTCTCTTTGTCAGTCTGGATATGGTAGTAGATGCCTTACCGATGCGTTTGTTTAGCTCCGTATCAAGAGAGAGGGAGTCAGAGATTGTGGAGCCCAGGTACACGAAGTCGTGAACGAGTTCCAGCTTGGAATCGGAGATGTGGATGTCAGGAGGGGAGTCCACTCCTTGTCCCATGACTTTTGTTTTCTTCAGGCTGATGGTGAGTCTGAAAGCCTGACAGGCCTCGCTGAAGCGGGTCATGAGCCGTTGGAGGTCTTCGGCTGAGTGGGCAGTGACTGCTGCGTCGTCGACAAAAAAGAAGTCGCGCAGACACCTTTGCCGAACCTTCGTCTTGGCTCTGAGCCTGGCGAGGTTAAAGAGCTTTCCATCCGACCTGGTCCGGATGTAAAAGCCTTCCGTGGCAGACCTGAAGGCGTGCTGCAGCATAACTGCGAAGAAAATCCCGAATAGGGTTGAAGCCAGTATGCAGCCCTGCTTTACTCCACTTCGGATGTCAAAGGCGTCTGATGTTAGGCCATCAAAGACGACGGTGCCCTTCATGTTCTCATGGAAAGATCTGATGACGCTGAGGAGCCTGGGTGGGCATCCGATCTTGGGGAGGATCTTGAACAGGCCATCCCTGCCGACGAATTCGAAGGCCTTCATCAGATCTATGAAGGCTATGAAGAGTGGCTGCTTCTGTTCCCTGCATTTCTCCTGCAGTTGTCTGAGGGAAAAGACCATGTCGATGGTTGACCTGTTAGCTCTGAATCCCCATTGTGATTCTGGATAGACTCTCTCTGCAAGTACTTGGAGCCTCTTCAATGTGACTCGAGCAAACAGCTTTCCGACAATACTGAGGAGGGAGATTCCACGGTAATTGTTGCAGTCGCCCCTGTCACCTTTATTCTTATACGGCGTGACGATGTTGGCATCCCTCATGTCCTCTGGCACCTCTTCTTCCCAGCAGTGGCAGAGAATTTCATGCACCTCCATGAGCAGGTTACCTCTGCAGCACTTTAAGGTCTCAGCAGGAATGCCATCCCATCTTTTACAGGCAGTGACCCCGGCTGGGCCAGGGAGAGCTTTCTCGAGGCCCTAGACTCCCTTGCCAGGAGCTTTGCCACAAGCAAGGGAGTCTAGGGCCTCGCTGAGTTCTTCGAGGGTCGGTTCACTGTCGAGCTCCATTAACACAGGCAGGCACTGAATGGCGCTCAGGGCGCCTTCGGTGACCACATTGTCCCTGGCGTATAGCTCACAGTAGTGCTCGACCCAGCGCTTCAGCGGCAGTGTCTGGTCCTGTATCACCTCGCCAGTGGCAGATTTCAGAGGAGCGGTCTTCTTCTGGATTGGGCTGAGGCCCTACTTGATGCCGTCATACATTCCCCTTACATTGCCTGTATCCGCTGCAGTCTGTATCGTGGAGCTGAGCTGGAGTCAATAGTTGTTGGCACATCGCCTCACGCTCTGCTGCACTTTGCAGCGGACGGCCCGATGGATCTGTAAGTTGCACTGACTTGGGCAGGCTTTGTAGGCTGCCAAGGCGTTTCTCTTCTCTTCGATGGCAGGTGTCATCTCTTCCGAGTGAGCCTCAAACCAGTCTGCAGACCTGCTGGTCTTCTTGCCAAAGGTGGAAATGGCAGCGTTGAACACAGCGTCTCTAAAGTGCTCCCATCTTTTACAGGCAGTGACCCCGGCTGGGCCAGGGAGAGCTTCCTCGAGCACACGTACAAAATCTTCCACCTTGTCCTGGTTGCGGGTCTTGGTGGTGTCGATGCGAGGTCTGCCCGCCTTTTTCGAGTGATGAATCTTCTTTGTCTGCATTTTGACCCTGCTACATACCAGGGAATGGTCGGTGTCACAGACAGCACTCTGGTAGCTACGCGTAATCTTGATGCTGGGTAGACTGGCACGCCTGGTAAGAATCAGGTCAAGCTGGTGCCAGTGCTTGGATCTGGGGTGTCTCCAAGATACTTGGTGTTGAGGCTTTGTGCTGAAGAACGTGTTGGTGACACAGTGACCATGAAGGCAGCAGAGTTCTAGCAGACGTTGCCCGTTCTCATTCATCCTCCCTATGCCGAATTGACCCAGACAAGTGGGTCAAATGTTGTGATCGGCACCCACTCTGGCGTTGAAGTCGCCGAGGATGAACAGTGGCTCCTTTACAGGGATTCTTGCTATGACTCTGTTGAGGTCATAGTAGAATTTTTCCTTTGCCTCTGCTGGAGAAGTCAGGGTTGGTGCATATGCACTAATTACATTGACTGGTCCTGTTTGGGAGTGCAGTTGCAGAGACAGAATTCGTTTGGTTTCCCCCATCGGTGGCATAATGTGTCCCAACAGTGCATTCCTGATGGCAAATCCCAAACCATGTTCTCTGGTCTCATCAGGAGGTTTTTCTTGCCAGAAGAAAGAGAAGGCCCTCTCTCTCACAGATCCTGATCCTGGGAACCTGGTCTCTTGGAGAGCAACAATATCCATCTGCAGTTTGCTCAGCTCCCTATCGATGATTGCTGTTTTTCGGGCGTCATTGATTTCTTGCAGGTCGTCAGAGAAACCTGGTGTCAGTGTCCTGACATTCCATGTGCCCAGCTTTAGGGCAGTTGATATTTTCTTTTTAGGTTTGGTATTGCTTGGTGCAAAGTTGTCGGGCCGCTTGTCGGTTTTCACCCTAAACCCCACGCACCCAGTGAGGTTAACAGACACGTGGCGAGGCAACACCCTATTGGCTGGGGTTTGCCCAGCTTGAGGCGGGCGGTAGCTGCCCAGTGGACCAAATGTTGCGATGCCCCCCTGATGATGAAGCGATGACCCCTCCCACCTTCGGAAGCAATCCCTGGCGTCACACTCTTCGCCAATCGAGCAGAAGACTTAACACCGGTAGACTGTCGCTTCCCGTGTTGGTTCGACGCTGTGAGGCGAAGCTGGAGTGTCCTTTTCAGGGTGCAAAGCCTGGTTAGGTAGATATGGAGGAGAAGCTGTTACCCATGCAGCAGGTCCCCCCTCTCCACATTGCTGAAATTATCTAATGGAAAAGCAAATACCAATGCACATGGTTCCAGCACCGTCGCAGGAGCTGCCAGAACGAGGTCGAAGTCAACAACGAACTGTCTTAGAAGCTCCAACTCCGCATTTTTCCTCGAAGTTGATTCCTGAAGCCTTTCCCAAAAAAGGGGTATGGCCGCAAGGCAGCGGAGGTTTAAAATCAGGGTTTTCCTTCCCCTAGATGGGCTGCCTTCCCAGGCTATCGAGTCCCATCTACCCGGAGCAGCTGGTTTTACGGCGCCAGAGGCACGCCCTGGCCCCTTCTCCTGTCGGTAAAAGCAGTTCCGCCGGCTTAAACACTAAGCCACCTGTGCAGGCCAGGAGTTGGACTTGGTTGTCAGAGGCTATTTGAGACGCATGCCGTATAGGAGCATTTTATAGGTCATTGGAGCTCGTCCCCCATTACCACCCCTTGGCTATGAAAACCCCTTGGAACCACCCTGAATTCACCCTGAATGAGTCAGAAATAAGGGAAGTAAAAGTTGAAGCCCCCATAGGAATGAGTGACTACAGTGTACTGACTTTTGAGTACTTGGTGGAGGTAGGGATAACCTATCCAAGGATGGGATTGAAAAGACTAAATTACCGAAGAGATGAGGAACTTCCTAACGGAGGAATACCATGGGAAACAAAACTTAGAAACAAGAATGTGCAGGACATGATGGATTTTGTCACCCAGAAGTGCCAGGAAGCTGCAGATAGGTTTATCCCGGTCCAAAAGGAGAAAAACGAAAAACAACAGAAAAACCCATGGTTCAACCAAGAATGCAAGGTAGCGAAGCAACTGAATAAAAGAACATGGAGAAACTACAGAAATAACAGAACACCAGAGAACAGGGAGAGATACCAGAGGGCCAGAAATGAGTACCTCAGAGTGAGGAGGGAAGCAGAGAGTCAGTGTGAAAATGACATAGTGAGTAAAGTCATGACCCAACCAAAGCTGCTTCACAGTCATGTTAGGAGGAAAAATGGAACAAGGAGAAGCCCCTGCACTAAATGAGGAGGAGGTAAACCAAGCAACCTTGGAGGAATTTGACCTCACCAGTGATGAGGTCAAAAGGTGTCTGCTGGAGCTGGATGTGACAAAGGCTGTTGGACCAGACAGAATCTCACCATGGATACTAAAGGAAGGTGCAGAAGCACTAAGTGTGCCACTCTCGATGGTGTATAACAGGTCACTGGAAACAGGAGACCTACCAGAAAGTTGGAAGTCATCTAACGTAGTCCCAATATACAAGAAGGGTGACAGGCCAAACTGGCACTGAACTACAGGCCAGTTTCCCTAACTTGTATACCATGCAAGGTGATGGAGAAGATCGTGAGGGAAAGGCTCGTATAGCATCTGGAGAGAAATAACTTTGCAACATACCACCAACATGGGATCAGAGATGGTAAATCGTGCCTCACAGGTTTAATAGAATTCTATGACCAGGCAACAAAAATTAGGCAGGAAAAAGAAGGGTGGGCCGACTGCATTTTCCTGGACAGCCAGAAAGCCTTTGACACAGTACCCCATAAAAGGCTGTTAAAAAAGTTGGAGCAACAGGCAGGGGTGAAAGGGAAGGTGCTCCAGTGGATAAGGGAGTACTTAAGCAACAGGAAACAGCGAGTAACGGTGAAGGGGGAGACATAAGAGTGGCGAGATGTCACCAGCAGAGTCTCACAGGGCTCCGTACTTGGCCCCATCCTATTTTTAATATATCTAAACGATCTTCCGGAGGGCATAGACTCGTTCCTCTCAATGTTTGCTGATGATGCAAAAATTATGAGAAGAATCAAGACGGATGAAGATAGACAGAGACTACAGGATGACCTGGAGAAACTGGAGGAATGGTCTAGATAATGGCGGCTAAAGCTCAACTCAGGAAAGTGTAAGATAATGAAATTAGGCGAAGAGAGCAGAAGGCTGAATACAAGGTACCATCTGGGAGGTGAAATCCTGCAAGAGTTAAATAGAGAGAAAGATCTGGGGGTTGATATCACACCGAACCTGTCCCCAGAGGCTTACA
This sequence comes from Procambarus virginalis, assembly GCA_020271785.1. Taxonomy (NCBI): domain Eukaryota; kingdom Metazoa; phylum Arthropoda; class Malacostraca; order Decapoda; family Cambaridae; genus Procambarus; species Procambarus virginalis. The sequence goes on along the minus strand of WNGS01070636.1, from coordinate 15,541 downwards.
TCAAAAGGATATCATCAGCGGCATATGCTAGACTGGCCAACATAAGAACTGCCTTTAGAGACTTGCGTAAGGAATCGTTCAGGACCCTGTATACCACTTATGTCAGACCAATCCTGGAATATGCAGCTCCATCCTGGAGTCCATACCTAGTTAAACACAAGACAAAGTTAGAGAAGATTCAGCAGTATGCCACCAGGCTCGTCCCGGAACTGAGAGGTATGAGCTACGAGGAAAGGCTTAAGGAGCTGAACCTCACGTCCCCTGAAACAAAAGATTAAGGGGAGACATGATAACCACCAACAAAATTCTCAGGGGAATTGACAGGGTGGACAAAGACAAACTCTTCAGCACGGGTGGGAAACGAACAAAGGGGACACAGGTGGAAACCTAGTATCCAGATGAGCCACAGAGACGTTAGAAAGAATTTTTCAGTGTTGGAGCAGTTAATAAATGGGATGCACTAGGCAGTGATGTGGTAGAGGCTGACTCCATACACAGTTTCAAATGTAGATATGATAGAGCCCAGTAGGCTCAGGAATCTGTACACCAGTTGATTGACAGTTGAGAGGCGGGACCAGAGAGCCAAAGCTCAACCCCCGAAAACACAATTAGGTGAGTACTCCACCTGCATTAAAAACCATCATCACAATACACCACAATCACTTAGCACCACATTGATTAAACGCCACCATCACTTAGCACCACCTTGATTAAACGCCACCATCACTACACACACCATCATCACTATACACCACCTTCATTAAACACTATATTCTCTGCACACCACCTTCATTAAACACCACCATCACTATACACCACCTTCATTAAACACCACCATCACTATATACCACCTTCATTAAACACTACTGTCACTACACACCACATTCACTAAACACCACCAACACTACACACCACCATAGTTAAATATCACCATCACTACACACCACCATCACAACACAACACCTTTATTAAAAACCACCATCACTACACAATACCTTCATTAAACATCACCATCACTACACATCACCATCACTGCACATCAGTTTCATTAAACACCACCATCACTACACACCATCAATAAACACCACAATCACTACACAACACCTTCATTAAACACCACCTTCACTACACAACACCTTAAATAAACACCACCTTCACTAAGCACTACCATCACTGCACACCACCTTCATTAAAACCATCATCTCTACACTCCATTTTTATTAAACCCCACAACACTACACATTGCCATCATTAAACACCACCATCACTGCACACCACCTTCATTGAACATCACTGCACATAACTTTCATTAAACACTACCATCACTACACCACCTTCATTAAACACCACCACCATCACTACACACCACCATCATTAAACACCACCGTCACTACAGACCACCTTCATTAAACACATTCATCACTACACACAACCTCATTAATCACCACCATCACTACACAACTCTTTCATTAAACACCACCTTCATTTAACACAACCATCACTAAACATCACCTTTATTAAACACCACTATCACTATACACCACTTTCGTTAAACACCACCATCACTACACACCACCTTCATTAAACACATTCATCACAACATACAGCTTTCATTAAACACCACCATCACTATACACCACCATCACTACACACCACCATCACTAGACACCACCTTCATGAAACACCACCATCACTACACATGACCATCATAAATACCACCATCACTACACACTGCCATCACTACACACCACCTTCATAAACACCATCACAAAACAACACCTTCATTAAACACCATCATCACAAACAATACCTACATTAAACACCACCATCACTACACACGGTTTACATTAAGCCCCATTATCACTACACACCACCTTCATTAAGCACATCCATCATACACACAAAACTTCATTAAACATCACCATCATTAACACTGCTTTCATTAAACACCACCATCACTACACACCACCTTCATGAAACACCACCATCACTACACACAACCATCATGAAATACCACCATCACTACACACTGCCATCACTACACAACACCTTCATAAACACCATCACTACACGCCATTTTTATTAAACCCCCATCACTACACACCACCATCATTAAACACCACCATCACTGCACACACCTTCATTATACTACCATCACTACACCTCACCATCACTGCACATCACCTTCATTAAACACCACTATAATTACACACTATCAATAACTCCACTATCACTACACCACCACCTTCATTAAAATCCACCATCACTACACCACCTTCATTAAACACCACCATCATTAAACACCACTATCACTACACACCACCTTCATTAAACACATTCATCTCTACACACGAACTTCATTAAACACCACCATAACTACACAACACCTTCATTAAACACCACCATCACTACACAACACCTTCATTAAACACCACCTCACTTACCACTACCATCACTGCACACCACCTTTCTTAATCACTACCATCACTGCACACCACCTTTCTTAATCACTACCATCACTGCACACCACCTTTCTTAATCACTACCATCACTGCA
>WNGS01070634.1:23667-38249 GCA_020271785.1 Procambarus virginalis | reverse complement strand
GGAAAAAGATTTAGATATCATCATAATGTGAAAAAACACATGTTAGTGCATACAGGGATAGACCTCATGAATGTCCTGATTGTGGGAGAGGGTTCAGTCTACTAAATAATATGAAGGCACACAGGGGTGTGCATTCGGATGATAACCTTATGGTGCCCAGAATGTGGGAAAACATTTAGACCACCGTTACGGGAAAATAAGTCACATGTTAGTGCACACTGATATAAACCTCATGAATGTCCGAAGTGTGGGAAAAGATTTAAGCATCGTACTAGTATGAGAAGCATGTATTAATGCATTCAGGTGATGAACCTCACTTGGCCTAGTATCTTATTTGAGGGGTATAATCTTGATATAATTTTACAAGGCACCAGATGGTGTATATGTTGGATACGTCTTACATCGTTTAATTTGGTAGTACAGTAATGTATTGTGAGATGTATATCAGTTTAATTTATTTAATTTATTATACACCCCATACCCATCCTATGGACAGTAGTTGAAAGGGTTACAGAGGCTATAAGGGCTCAGTCCTGAGCGCATTATATGCCCAAAATTCATTTAGCTAAGCAAGTTACAGTCCTGATGAGCTGGTTACAAATTAATGTACAGTATACTGTATTGTTATATCAACAATGGGTTCGAACCAACTACAAATACAGTCTCTAAATTAAGCAATTTGAATATGTAAAGATCTAGTGTCATAGTTGATATGTTTATCTTGCACACCCTCCCTCCCTCAACCTTGGGTAGCAGTGGAAAGGTTATAATCACCCATATCATACTACCAGGAAGGGTCCAGTAGTAGTAGGGTTTCATTCTCGATGCGCAGTCGAGAACTCCAGGTTCGAATACCAGGCGGGACAGAAATGGTTGGGCACATTTCCTATCACCAAAGGCCCTGTTCACCTAGCAGTAAGTAGGCACTGGAGTTAGTCAGCTTGTGGGGTTGTATTCTGAGTGGGGTCAGTAATTTGACCTTGAGGGGGAACTACCTTGATGTTATCTTGAGGTGCTTCCGGGGCTTAGCGTCCCCGCGGCCCGGTCGTTAACAGGCCTCCTGGTTGCTGGACTCGATATAATTCTTAACGTGTATGAATACACTCTGGCTTCCTGTCCCCCGACACAATGAATTATTATTATTAACTACCTACAGTTAGTAAACTAAGGATATTTGGCTAAAAATTTTGATAGATTATTTTGAATTAAATATTTACACATTTCATAAACATTTGTTTTAGAGTTCTCTGAATTCACATATCTTTTTGTGAATTTGATCTAATCATGTAAGACGGATGATCTTTTTGTATCAGGGTGTGTGAATAATTTTGTTGACAATTTACATTTGGTTCCAAAATTCATATTACCCCTGACAAGCATTTGTCTTGGCTACAATTTATTATTTACATTAGGCTGGGATAAAGTCACCCATATCCAGACACTTAATGAAGTTATTGACATTCTTAGTTGGCTAAAATATAATTATGTTGACAACAGCTACATAACAGGAGATAACATTCTAAATCAGCATTTTTTGACTCGTTTCTTGCAAAGTGCTGAGCATTAAGTTTTGATATTACAGAAAATGATCATAGGGTGTGACAGTACTCTGTAGTGGTGTTATCATATTCTTTTATGGCTTCATTTTTTTACATGATCAGTGTGTCTTTTTTTTTCAGAACCACTATTAAAGTCTGATATCAAATATGTTAAGTAGCCTGGTATGTTAAGTATGTGTGTCTAGCATTTACAATTGATTTGGAGATACTGTATTGTACTTGATTCAGGTATCAAGATTCCAGAAATGGAGGCAGATTACAGAATTGGTTTTCAGCAGCCTGTCCTCTTAAACAAAGGCCAAAGTCCATTCCATGCACCAGCCAAACCCCTGTTTATGAATGAAAACCAGTTTACACACAACTCGCAACTGATGACATTCGAACACTTCTGGAACAAGTGCTTCACATAACGGGCTCACCATAGCCCGTGTTACTTGGAACATTTTGTTCCAGGTAACAAATCTTTAACAACAACATTCACTGACAATTTTTGTTCGAAACCAAAACGCTGTAAATACCTCACCCATGTACTACAAATAATTGCCAACAGAATCTAAACACCTAACCCAACTAGTGCCTAAATAGGCACAGCATGCTAATGCATAACAATACTAATTTATATTTGAGAAAATTCCTATTTTGAATGAACAACATGTTAAAATTGACGAATACGTCTTTGGGGTTGACCGCTGGATGGAATGGACTTGGCCTGAGGACGGATTGTTTTCAGACAACTTTTATTACCTATTTTGCAACTTGGTGTCATCCTGTAGTTTGAGGACATACTACTGTACATCAGCTTGAAAATAAATAATACATTTTAAATATGGTAGCAACAAAATGTTTTATTTTTGTGAACCCATGAATTGAATCATGCTTTGGGTGGCCTGTCACCTGATGGAGGTCAGGCACATCATGATTAGAGCTTCTTTTCCCCCCACAGTAACAATTATTTGCGTTATCTTGGGGGAGCCAATTTTTGTAAAGTAATCCTTTTTTGTTGTGCCTAGGTTGATTTTTTTCTCAGTTTTGCACTGATCTCTGATACCGAAGGGCTCATCATCATGTAAAGTAACCCATAATTTGGTCCTAGCTTGTGGTAGGTGATGGATTGGTACTAGAGACCTGGTGTGCTAAGTTAAGGCTTGGCAGTTGCAAAATTAATTTTAGGAAGCAAATGGGGGGGGGGGCCTGTCAGAGAAGTGCATTTCATTATGTGCAATGCTTGATTTTGGGTGCCGATGTCTGAAGATCAGTGACCATTCAAAGAGTGAGTGACGTTACCATAGCAGTTAAATTTGTTTGACACCATTGATTTTATTTGTCTCAATCTTGCAATTGCATTGGCCTGCATCCGACATTTATTTTACCCTGAATCCAGCATGTCCTGAGCCAAACTCGAAAGTTTGTATTTCCCGGGGAATTTCATTTCATTCATGGTTGTTATTCTAGTCCTACTTATATATTGTCTTTATGTAATATAATTCATAATTTATTAGGATGTCTGCTTTAAATTAGAGCATTCATAAATTTAATGTACTGTATTGTTTAAGTTTAATTAAATATTGCTTATTTAATATTGTATAAATAATCCATATACAGTAGTATTGTGTTGCTAGATTAGACATATATGATTTTATTTTGGTTGGTTAATTACTTGTTTTGGCTTTGTTAATTTCTGGTTTTAATGGATGTGAATATATTATTATAGATTGTATTATTTATAATTAGTATAGTGAAATTAATTCATGGCACTTGCCTGTAGCCTCTTAATTAATAAATAGACCTTATTTGATAATGCTGTCTAAAATAAAGGTAGAAATGTAAACAAATATATTTTAATTAGCACATGTATGCACTTCATTGAACATTCTTTTTGTCCTTTGGGAATTCTTCAGTATATCACAGGCATTTTTAAATCTTTCAAGATATTTGGGGAATTAAACCCTGAAGGGTTTTGCCTTGCCATGGTGATGGAGCAAGTGAACAATGTCCTCGCACCAATGAAGGTTGCTTCGACCCCTCTTCAGGCATTGTACATGTAAAAAAAACATGTAGGGTTCCTGTTTGGGTCATCAAACTACCTTTCAGAGGAATCGCTCTTATTAAATGTAGATTTGGGTGTCCATGCTGTGGCACAAAGGAGAAAGAGGTCTTTTTACTGATGGAGAATATTCAATACAATAGGATTGTTGAAAACGGGAAGCAGTACTTGGGACGACACATTCATTTCTTCACCAGATAGTGCTTGGTCTCTCATTGCCCTGATCAAGTTGTATTCCTTGGCTCTGGAGCCCAAACGTATAAACTGACTAATCAAACTTGGGCTCTTGGAGTGGGTGACCAAGCCCTAGGGTCAGATTGTGATAGAAAATCAGGTTCCATAGCTCCAGCTGCGTTGGACCCAGACTCGGCTTTATCTTTGGTTCACCCTACTAATGCTCTCCATACACCAACTTTTTCTTTTGGCAGGGATGATTCCAATGTCCCCATTGGCGATTTCCTTGTCAACCATTGCTATGTACCATGATCTATTTGGCCCCACTACATAGACCAAATATTTTGATATCTATCTTGATAACCTTACCTGCCCAGATGATTTATATATGCATAAATATCTTGTTGACTCTGTAGATTCACATGTTACCTTTAATCCCATCTGGTCTGGCACATGTCACTGAAACCCCTTCTAAATTTAGCGGCAACCAATTACCTAGCTGCTGTGTCTCGCATTGGTGACATTGGTGATTTTGGATCTCCAAAATGATCCAATTAAATGCCAGCATCAACACTCGTCATTCTTCCCCATGTTCTGATTGGGAGCAGGAAACTTAAATACTGCAATGAAGACATTAAATACATCTTTGAAGCAAACGCTCATTTTATTCGTTAGATTGATATGTTCGCTCAGCTGCCAAGGTTGTCATCATCATTCTCTTAAAAGTTGTTAAAATCACATTTGAAAGTCGGAACCTCCCGCCTTTGGCAATTCTTGCTGGTGCTATATGCATTGTCTAAGAATACATTCCCTCCATGTCGGAAATAAGTGCTGGAATAATAATAATAATAATAATAATAATAATAATAATAATAATATAATAATATATTAGTATAGAGCTTTAAGGTGTAATAATGGTGTCCTGCCTCTTGTGTGGTGACTCCTGCCACTCTGAGATTGTTCTTATCCCCATGCTCGCTGTATTAATGGTAGTGATGTCCACCCTGCCTTTTCCCAGTCATGTATGCACTATAAATTTGAACAGACCATCCTCATCCAAAACATTGAGACCATGTGTCTTTCTCAGTGGCCAGATACCAGGTCTACCATCTTTCTTCATTCTCTGGCATTACTTATGCTTGTGCATTGCATTGCAATCCTCTACTGTACTCTTCTTGCTCAGTTCCACAGCTGTTTCCAAGCCTTAAACCCCTACATCTTCACCAGCTCCCCTTAATCTTTCACTCCACTGCAGCAGTCAGGCATGCTCTTTTGATTTCTCCAGACCATTTCCATCCTTCTCTGCTTCTCCCTGTCTGCTGTATTTGTGTTGCTTCTACATCTCATTGTCTCCTTCCACTTCTAAATTTACTGCAAGCCCCGCAGACCCAATTCCATCTTCCTCCTCAGTCTTCTCTGTTTTTAGCCTTCCTTAGCTTTTGACTGTCTGGGCTGATATCCACCCCACATCCAGACCATCCTCATCGTGCCCACTTGTTCTCACTCCCTGCATGAGAATAGTCCATCACAGAGAACTTTGAAATTACAATACCTCTGTCTCTCATTCAGAAACACAAACCTGGTTTCGCTCCCTCTTCCTTACCGCAAGAAGACTTCACTATCTCCTCTGATCCTGTTCTTACACCTCTACATTACATTATGGAGTCAGAGGTCACTCCCTGCAGTACCTAAAGTCTTACCTTACTGACAGGCTCCAATATGTTTCTGTGAATAATTTCAATTTCTAAAGATGTTAATCCCTAAATCCCAGGAGAGATGACCCATGCTCCCAAAGTCAGGTCAACTACCCTGTCACTGCATATTTTGTACAAGGGCGTATGCCACTGCCTTCCATACAATCACCTACAGTATTTAAAACAGCTTCAGCTGTTACATACCTATGACCATCATCCCTGATTTCTCTAAACCTGTTCCTCGTCTCTCCTAGTATTGTTTCCTTAGTTTTGTATTTGTTGTTCTTCACAATGTCTATTCTTCAATGGAATAAATGTGGTTTTATACCAATTTTAATTACTTTAATTTTTTTATCTCGGTTTTTACCGCTTTATGTCCATCTCGAAGAGCCAGGTCTTGGCACTCGTCCTGATCACTCCATAATTATTCCTTTCATTCCCTCAAGCTTTTCCTAGTACTCCTAACTCTAATAATCTCTTGATATGGAATGGCGTTTCTTTATTCAGTTGAACATCACTGAATTTACCCAAAGGTGCTCTTGTGGCCTCAATGAGGACAGGAAACTGGCGGCTTGTCAGATCCCCTGATTGGTCCTGGTGATTTTACTGTGCTGGATTTTAGAATTCAGCTGTGTTTTGGGATTTACGCCTTCACAGGGTAGGCAGTTCCATGGGTTTATAACCCTATGGGTGAAAAAGCATCTTCCATTTTCTGTCATATTGTGGCTTATCGAGCTTGAAACTGTTGCTTTTTGTGTTACATCTTACTTTTTGAAGAAGTGGTGTGGGTCAACCATCCCTGTTGGGTTTGGTTTGCAGTGTTAGCCCTGTGGCCCTCAACCGTTCCTGGCAAGAAAGTAGACTTTATTCTGGAATGATTTTTGTTGCCCGGTGTTGAATTTTCTCCAAAGCAGATTCGTCTTTCTGAAGGTAAGGTCTCCATGCTTGAATACAATAATCCAAGTGTGAGTGCACCAAAGATTTATAGTTGCATAACTACCCTGTTTCCTTGAAGTCAAATGTTTGCTTGATTATTCTTAGGGTATAGTTAGTTTAAAAAATAAAAAATGAAAAAATCAGTAGCAGCCGCGGAGGGAATTCGAACCTATGGTCTGGGTATTCCCAAGCAAACACCTCAGACCACTACAGCATTGCAACCTGGGATTCACCTGAATCCTCTAGGGATTTATGGGGCTTCCACTGAAGACTAATCAGGGTTTCACACAATGACCCCCCCCCCCATGCACTCTGTCTTTTAGTCTAGGAATTCTACCTCTACACTTTTCTTCAAAGGCATAACAAAATCACATTAACATGATGCATCAATGAGAAAATTAGTAGAAGCCAAGAGGAGGATTCAAACCTATGCTTTGGGTACTCCCAAGCAAATGCCCTAGACCACTACAACTTGGTCAAAAGCATGTAATGGTTTATCGTGCTTGCTTGGGAGTACCAACATAGGTTTTGAATCCTCCTCGTAGCTCCTAATTTTCTCATTGGTGGCTCATGTTAATGTGATTTCGTTGTGCATGATAAAAAGGGTTGGCCCCAAAATAGACCCTTGCAGTATCATATTCGCCACATTTCTCTGCTCAGATTCATTTCCGTATAGGAGAACCCTTTGCTCTCTTTAACCATTCTATTATTATGCCATTTATTCCATGTGCCTGTGATTTTCTTGCTAGTTTTTCATGTGGTACCTTATCAAAAGCTTTAGCGAAGTTCATGTATACTACATCTACTGGAAGTCCTTTGAATAGTTGGTTACCATTTCTAAAAATTACTACAATGTATCACTAATTGCTAAGAGATCTTACATTTAAGTTAAACACTTTGATGATGATAGTGCCTTAATGCAATCAGTAAACAACAAATTCTCCATAGTTTACTTAAAGAAACATGGTTAAAAAAAGGACACAACTCATTAAAATAGCAAACTATTCAGGAATCCAAAGAGATGGTGGTACAGTACTTCAATTTACTACCACCAAGAACTGTCATGCTCAAATGTAATTAGAACTACACACATCTGTGGTGAGTATATCTTTGCCAAGTTCACAGTCAAGGGTGCTGAAGCCTATTTAACTGGGAGCAGTATACAGAATTCCTAACACACATATCTGAATTTAAATCTAACCTCAGAAATTTAATATTAAGCAACAAACTAAACAAAAATCATCTAATACTATCAGGTGATATTAATATTGACCTTTGCCAGCCTGATAACCCTTAAATAGCTAGTTTCCTCAAGTGTATGAACTGAATGCTTAATCCCATGATCACTAAACCTACCAGAATTACTGAACAATGACAGGCTCTACTTTTGACCACAGAAAACATTAAGGAGTACCTCTTAAGAGAAATTTCTGGAAATGACCACTGTCCCATATTGTCACATTCATGGTTCTTATTAATTGATATGAGTAACCCTTGAGTGAGCCAAGGGTTCTAGTTGTTGTTGTTGTTGTGACTTGTTTAGTTAGTATGGGACAGTAAATATTATAGAGGCTTAGTTTTGTGAAGAAATGTTAGTAAGCCTATGTTGATGTCTTCCAAATTACCAAGTTCAGTCTCCCAGTTTATGTTACCACCAGCACCGACAAAGGTGCTTATGGAAGCTTCATCATGCAGTCTAAAGCTAATCCTCATTGTTTGTAGTAGGGGTTAGAAGAAATGAAGGGTAGTGGTCAGTTGAACCATCAGTGATTATTTCAGGGGTTTATGGAGAGGCTGGGTTAGTCCAGATGTGATCAAGGGGGCAGGTGCAGTTTCAGGAAACCCACTACAGTATTCTTTTTTTTTTTATCTTGGGTAATAGCATACGAGAGTTCATACAGTGGAAGAAGCTAGCAACATCTTTGGTATTCTGTAGACTGCTTCCAGTGTTAAGTAATTATTAAAAAAGGCATCAAGCTGACGAGACTGTAACTCCACCAGTGTCCCTGGATATTCAAAAGGGGCTAAATATCACTTAGCTTATGAGAATAAATTATTATGAGAATAAAAGAACACAAGGCGAGTGTTAGCAGAGGTATCGGATTCACCAAGGGGCAAATGACCTGCAGGGACAGTAGGATAGTAAGATACAATCTTACTTAAAGTAAGTGGGATAAAGCAGTTCGAATAATAAGCAGCAGGGCAGCGTACCATTAAGTACCAGTGAGTTAAGTGTGCATGTCCAGTATGTAACCTGCCCAGAATTGTTTGCCACCACTTATTACAGTGGAGGCCAGGGGAATAGGCAACCTTTAAATGTGTGCAATTTGTTACCTGTAGCACTAGACCAATGACCCTGCCAATGGTCTCAGTTTGAGGAATGAATGACTGGGTTTGAAATCTGAATAAGGAACGCATTTTTAGGAAATAGGACTATTGCCGATACTTTCTTACCGATAGTGTCCACACATTCATTGAAGGTAATACTAACATGGTTGGGAATCCAGCAAAACTCAACCATCTTAAATCTGCCAATATTGGATATCAACAGTCATAGGATGCATGAGGTTAAATGACTCCAGAGCCATAAGAGCACTAGGAGAGTCGACCACAATGACAAAGGAATGTTGACAAAGAGCATACAGTTCAGCCGTGAAGATGCTAGACTCCAAAGATAGGTGGTACATATAGGTTTGGTCAGCAAAGACTGCATAGCCAACACCACTGAGGGAGATAACAAAGCATCTCGTAATGAATGCCATCTGAATTCGATGCCGTAGAATTGCAGAGGGACAGGGCAGATTTGAGTTTTGATTGAAGAGATCATTATAGGTGAGCTGTAGTTAAGTGCAAAAGTCAAAGGGACAAGATTCATTAAGGGGTTTACAAGTAAGGAAAGCAGGAAGAAGACAAGTACCAGAGCTAACAGTTAAAAAGTGCAAAAAACACTGGATCTGCCATTACAGAACCACAGAAAGGGACACACAATGTCTTTAATAAATTTACTGGAAATTTTCTAGATTTTCTTTCAGATCTGAGGGTTGAGTGTTGATACCTGGTTGATGGGGTTCTGGGAGTTCACATCCCAAGGCCAGGCTTGACTTGTGAGAGCTTGGTCCACTAGGCTGTTGCTTGAAGCGGCTCGCAGGCCCACATATCCACCACAGCCCGGTTGGTCCAGCGCTCCTTGGAGGAAACAAAATCTAGTTTCCTCTTGAAGATGTCCACGGTTGTTCCGGCAATGTTTCTTATGCTCGTTGCGAGGGTGTTGAACAACCGCGGACCTCTGATGTTTATACAGTGTTCTCTGATTGTGCCTATAGCACCCCTGCTCTTCACCGGTTTTATTCTGCATTTTCTTCCATATTGTCAATTATTGTGTCAACCATAATGGTGGAAATATGAGATTTCCAACTCACATGCTTAGCTGTATGGATAGCCCTAGGCCACTACACTCACCTTCCAAAATAAAATAAAAAGAAACGTTGTCTGTTGGCTTTTGTGTCTTCCTGGTGGAATTATACATGCCGGAGTTATAGCAAGGAACAGAGAGCGGGGCAGCATCTAATAATGTTTCAGTCCTCGTTAAGATTACTTTTTCGTGATAGTCGTGTCCATTTCAGCATTTTCATGATTTTTCCTTTTGTAGTCATGTGTGTGTTCTCTTTCTGATCCTCCAGAAAGGCACACGTTTCAAGCAGACTTTTTATGCTTCAAAAGTCAATTGTTTTATTCTCTTTGGGAGTTGTGTTACAACTGTGTCCCATTGCATGTTTGCTAGTTCTATATTTATTTTTCCCAGTCAATCCTTTTAAACTTGAATTGACAGAATAACCCTTCTTGCTTGTTAATCCTTTTGGACCTATATGTTTTATCTTGAGATGATTTCGGGGTTTAGTGTCCCCACAGCCCGGTCCTCAACCAGGCCTCTACCCCCAGGAAGCAGCCCGTAGCAGCTGTCTAACTCTCAGGTACCTATTTACTGCTAGGTAACAGGGGCATCAGGGTGAAAGAAACATTTTACCCATTTATCTCCGCCTCCACTGGGGATCGAACCCAGAACCTCAGGACTACGAATCCAAAGCTCTGTCCACCCAGCTGTCAGGCGCCCCGATACTGATGTAAGTTTGAACTTCAATGACGTTGTGGTCTGAGTATGAAATGTCTTGATTATTTCTTCATTGTTTGTGAAGATTGTGTTTTCGTTCCTTGTTTGCTCCATTACCTGCGGGTTGGTTATTTCAAGGCTGATTTCCTGCTATACAGTTATGTTATTGTTGGTATTCTCCATCTTAAATTGGGCAGATAAAAGTCTCCAAGGAAGATAATGTCTGATGATACTAGGTTTAGGTTATAAAGGCTGTTCTCGATTTTGTGTTCTGCTGTGAATTCCTCAAGTTTTGCATCTGGCAGTTTGTATATTAGAAGAATAACAGGATTATTTTCCTACATTGATTCAAAGCCCATCTACCAACCTCATTGGTAGAGATTTAAGAGCTCTGTGCATACCAGTTCATCTAATATACAGACCTAATCCTCCAGTTGACCACCAACTAGGCCTGGTCAGAAACTTGCCATGGGGACATTGATTCCCAGATGCAACACAAGTCAATTGCATTCAATTCTGAGGGAGACATTATAAAAAGAGGCTGTTTCTTATTGTTATTAGGCCTTTTATGTTAGAAAAGCTAAAGATATTTTGTTGTGCGTTACTTCCACAATGCAATCATGATTTGTTGATCATTTGGTGCAGTGCATTCATTAATGTGTCACAGTAATGTTTTATGTCAATACAATATTTGAATGTTGCCCAAATAGGTCCAATAGCTCAGTGGTGTCTCCCGAGTCACAGGTTATCTTGAGATGATTTCGGGGCTTAGCTTCCCAGACCAGGGCCTCCTTTTTGCTACACATCCCCAGGAAGCAGCCGTCTCACTCCCAGGTACCTATTTATGCTAAGTGAACAGGCGCATCACGGTGGTGAAAGAAACTCTGCCCATTGTTTCCGCCTCCACTGGGGACTAACCGGAACCTCGGGACTAAGAATCCCAGTGCTATCCACTCGGCCGTCAGGCCCTGGTGGCTACAAAATAATTGGAGTTAATGTTCTTTAACTCTTGGTCTCTAATCATATGCTGACTATTGCATTTACCTGGGCTAACAAAGATCTCATTATATATTTATTTTGGTATTTTGATTTAAGTTGGTCTGGCTCCCATCACAACATAAAGCTGATAAATGCTAGAAGTAATGTATACCATCATTTAGGCCAAATAAGGTTAGATACAGGATTAATTTTTTCTACAACTTTGAATTCAGATCTATCATTTCATAAGATTTTTTGTTTTGGCATACATGTATTAAAAAAACTTTGACAGTAGTCAATTTTGAGGGTTAATATGTCTCTTACAGCACTATCTCATACCTGAGTGTGCAGTGGTTTTAGACTTGCTTTGTCTAGCAGTGATATATGGTGTATCAGTTCTTTTATTATTTAAAAATGACTGACAACACCGCGGGACCAGACAGAACGAACCTATGTACTCGCCGAAAGCATATTTTGATATAAAAAATTACGTACTGCTAGATGTATCAAAAAGAATGTGAAATTTCTTCAGGAAAACTATTTCCATATAATTATGCTAGATACTTCTTACTAAGACAGTGTTTCAAGTTTTAAACTAGGGCAACAATATTACTAATTACCAGACAAAATGTAAATGTTTATAAACATTTGTATTCAACTTCCAACTTCTGCCTGTCCAATTCAGCATCTATTTTTGCTTCCAATAACTTCATGTCATCTTCACGTTGATTGGTTAGAGCTTCTTTAAACTGGTCATTTTCCAATGTCTGGTAAGATAAACATTTATTTAGTGATATATATGACATATTCTGGAATGTAGCAGTGTTAGAAGGAATCATGCATGTTTGAGTGAGGTGATGGCATCATGATCCCCCATTAAGGAGGGGATAAAAGTGCAGTTGTTACAATACAAATTATTGCCACTTCAGGTTTTGTAATCACCACTGTAGGCTAGGGCTCAACCCTGTCAAAGAAGTGGAGGGTTAGTTGAAGTAGTCAAAGACAGAACCTGGTCTGGGCCTACCATGGCCATAGATATGGGGCCAGATTCATGAAGGAGTTACACAAGTACTTACGAATGTGCACACCTTTCCTTAATCTTTGACAGCTTTGGTTACATTTATTAAACAGTTTACAAGCATGAAAATTTCCCAATCAACTATTGTTGTTATAAACAGCCTCCTGGTGCTTTGGAGCTGTTAATAATTGTAAACACAAGCTGCCAAAGATTGAGAAAAGATGTACAGGTCGTAAGTGCTTGCATAACTGCTTCGTGAATCTGGCCCATGGAGTCCGATCTTCCATCACAATCCAACTAGAGGGCCTGGTCACCCAACCACGAGTCTGAGAAGAGGTAATATGATCAGAATTATACATTTAAGTAATCCAAGAAAGACTTCACTGCTCAATACCCTCACCCACCATGGATCCCAAGGGGAGGCACAAGCACATGGGCAAGCAAAATTAGGGGTAACTGGAACACTACACACGGGTCACCATTAGAGAGCAGAACAGTATTCCAGGGACCAACTAGGGATACCACCTCTACAATGCCCACTTGACCTGATGTCTAACTAGGCGGGCTAACCAGACGAGCAGACTGATTCAGGTGCACAGTAGTGAACTTTCCATTTTATTCCTACCCCTGACTCCCTTAGACACCGCAGTCGCTGGAGAGACTCGACTCCTAGTTGATAGAATATCAGGAACTGTACAAGTCTCCATACATGGCTAACAGAGATGTATTTAACTTGTGCACCGCCACAGCAGGCAAGAGAGCAGAGCAGGAACCACCCCTTACTACCCGCAGGTGGAGCACAAGAGCCACTCACCCATAAGGCACCATCCACCGAGGGAGCATGATACATAAATAAGAGTAAAAATCAATGGTAAACATAACAAAATTTGATTTTGATTTCATTAAAGATTTATTAAATACTAAATTTGATTAAGATTTTATTATATATAGTGGCACAATAAAATCACAACCTGATGTATCTAAGAAATATGATGAATGGGACTGAACTAGCATCACTGGGCTCTCCAGAAACAACACTGTACTATTATAGGTTTAAAAGAATCTCAACCAGAAGTTCTATTAGACTTACTTGTATTTGGAAGGCACTATCAAGTATCCCCATTTACGAGATACCCGCCCACACCCAGGCATCGGTAATGACCTTTCACATCTTGTGCCAGACGTAATGCCCAATGAAGTCACAATAAGGTGACGAATGAGAAAATATTATAGGAAGGTACAGTGGGTAGTGTTTCTGGATAGTCCAGAGATTCAGTTCAATCCCAGCCATTGCCATAATATTTTTCATAAATAATATTAGAAAAGATGACAATATTATAACAATACTAGTAAACAAAAAAAAAACTAAAAAAAAAAAAAAAAAAAAAAAATGCTAAGTGTTCTGTCTTAGCTCATTTCATAGTGTAATTTACAATCTATATTGTAGGTTTTCTTAATAACTTACACAAACATTCTTGCACCATATCAACTTGGTCAGGTGGACAATAATCATCCAGGCTTGACCGAGCAACGGTTATCATTACCGGTGGTGGAAGTGATGCCACAAGCTTGCATGTCACTTTCATCAGCATATCAATTTCTCTTTAGAGGAAACATGATGAGGAAGCTCATGGTTATCATCATCACACGTGCATCCTGCATCATGTACCAGCTCCCAGTCAACATCACCTCCATATTCACCGGCAGGTCCTGAATTAATGGACTACAGATTTTTTCACTACATCCTCTATATTTTGCATATATTTTCAACCTTACTCTGATTAAGCTTTATATCTTTCAGTCTTGAGACTGAGAAATATATTTTTTAGCAATTTTATCTGTTCACTTCGTTTTCTCATCTGAGTATCTACAATGTCATTCCTGAGAATCAATGAAGCTAAAACTATAAATTTCTTTCAGCCTTCCATACATGCTGACTTTGTCATGCCTTGCACAAAAGGATTCATTGTGCTAAAAAAATCCAAATCAACATCTAAAATATAATTTTCCCTGTGCTCTTGTACAGTTTCAGAGCAAGATGCTCCACCTTTACATCCGGCTCAAATCCCAA
>WNGS01070634.1:0-22667 GCA_020271785.1 Procambarus virginalis | reverse complement strand
TTGAAACAACAAAACCAACACTCCTGTCAAATAACGATGGTCAGCTTTCAGCATCTGATTCTGCTATTGAGTTCAATAGGTTCTTCTCTTCCATTGGGTCATCCCTTGCAAATGATATTCCTTCTTCCAGTACTGAGGTTAGGACTACCTTCAGGTAACTATCCACAGTCTCTGTACCTAAAGCCTACTAATTCCACTGATGTCAATGAGATAATCCTTTCCCTTAAAACCAAGTCTAGTGCCCTTGAGGAGATTCGACATTAATTTAAAAAGCCTCCAGATCCTTAGCCCCGCAATTACATTGCTCTTCAACAAGTCACTTGAACTCCAAACCTTCCCAGATATTCTAAAAAAAAGCGAGAGTAACCCCTGTCCACAAATGTGGTGATCTCACTGATGTTAACAACTACAGACCTATTTCAATCCTGCCTAACTTATCAAAAATTTTGAAAAACTAATCTACAAGCAGCTTTACTCTTATCTAGCCAAGCACAATATACTTAGCTCTTGCCAATATGGCTTCAGACCTAAAAAAAGCACTAACGATGCACTTATTAGTATGATTAACTTAATTCATGCAGCTCTTGATAAAAATGAGTTCCCTGTTGGGTTATTTGTGGACCTGCGTAAGGCTTTTGACACTGTGAACCACCAAAACCTTCTTCTTAAATTACATCATTATGGAGTCAGAGGACTCTCCCTGCAATACCTCAAATCTTACCTTACTGACAGACTCCAGTATGTTTCTGTGAACAATTCAATTTCTCCTACCCTACCCATCAACATTGGTGTTCCTCAGGGCAGTATACTTGGCCCTCTCCTCTTTCTCATCTACATTAATGACCTTCCAAATGCCTCCCAACACCTAGACCAATTCTATTTGCTGACGACACAACCTTCATTTACTCCAGTCCTGACCCCCTTGCTCTAAATGCCACAGTAAATACCGAGCTTAATAAAGTCCATCTTTGGCTAACTGCCAACAACTCACCCTTAACATTGACAAAACTTTCTATATTCTGTTGGCAATAAATCCTCTAACCAAATAAATCTCGAGATTAACAATACCCAAATTTGTAACAAATTAGATGGCAAATTCCTTGGCGTTCTCATTGATCACAAGCTTAATTTCCAGGGACACATTCTAAATATATCAAAAAAGTTTCAAAAACTGTTGGCATTCTTTCTAAGATCAGATATTATGTACCCCGCCCTGCCCTGGTGACTCTCTATTACTCCCTCATCTATCCATATCTCAACTATGGTATTTGTGCTTGGGGTTCTACTACCCAAAATCATTTACGTCCTCTAATTACTCAACACAAAGCTGCTATTAGGACAATATCCAACTCTGGCCCCAGACATCACTCGGTACCCCTACTCAAATCTCTCAATATGTTAGATATTAAGTCACTGCACATTCTCTCATGTGTATTATACATATAAAACGCTGAACTGTAATGCCAATCCTGACCTCAAAAGCTTCATTGAAAGCTGTAACAGAACCCATGAGCACCACACCAGAAATAAATACAGTTTTGATATTCCAAGAGTACGACTTAACCAAACTAGAAATGCTCTACAAATCAAGGGACCCAGAATGTGGAATGACCTTCCCAACCATGTTAAAGACTGTACCTCTCTCAACCAGTTTAAGATTAAAACTAAACACTACCTGATAAACTCCCTGTAACCTACCTTACCCCTCTATTGTCAACCCATGTCTTATTTTTTTTTTATTCAACGCTGTTTGTCTACATATTGTATTTGTGCTGCTTTTCAGTCATGTTCCCCTTTTTTTTGTACCTTTAATTGTATCTGTTCTCAAAACATTTATTCTTTTGTTCAATAGTATTAAGTTTTAGATATTAATGTTTTCTTGCCCGAAACGCATTGCGTAATAGTGGCTTTAGGCATTGTATGTACTAGCTCTATCTATAAATGATCCACTTATGTAAATCTCTCTATGTATGTACCTTTCCTGAATAAACATATTATTATTATATTATTATTATGTTTGTTGTGGTACACGTTCGGGTCGACCAAGCGCGTGGTTCCCGGTCACGCGGCCGACCTGCCCCCTGTTTACTAAGCTCCCCACTTAGTGACGATCGCGTCTATAAGAAATTTCGCTTTTGTGGTGATTTTTTGCATTTTGAACATTAAAGTAACTATTATATATCACGCCATGAGTCCCAGGAAAGTCAGTAGTA
Source organism: Procambarus virginalis (assembly GCA_020271785.1). Taxonomy (NCBI): domain Eukaryota; kingdom Metazoa; phylum Arthropoda; class Malacostraca; order Decapoda; family Cambaridae; genus Procambarus; species Procambarus virginalis. The sequence goes on along the minus strand of WNGS01070634.1, from coordinate 20,454 downwards.
AGGCTCAACATATGAGAGCCCATGTAAGGATGACCATAGGGCAGAAAGAAGAGATCATTCTTAAATATGAAGATGGTGTGCGGTTTGTTGGACTGGCTAGGCAGTACTGTACAACAAATCTCAGTCAATGATATCCACCATACTGGCTAAGAAAAAGGACATTATGGGTGCTAAAGTGATGCATCATTACAGACAAATGTTAAAACGAAGGGAAAAACAAATGTCTCTTGACAAATTTGTAGTGAGACAAACAAGCACTGAACCCCAGCAAAAACATCACTGCCTGATGTGATAATGAAAGGGGACTCCCCTTCCAAACAGTAACAACTCTCCTCCTCCCCCCTCATCACCATCTTCCATATGCCATCAAGAGCCCTCCATAAAGGTAAGATAAACTTAGGTACTGTATTGTAGTTAGAAAAAACATTGTATTCAGTATAAAATGTATTTGTATGTTAATATTTTGGAGGGTGGGGAACGGATTAATTCAAATCCCTTTATTTCTTATGGGAAAAATCGCTTCGACTTACGATCCGTCTCTGGGAACGGATTAGCATCGTAAGTCAAGGCTCCGTTGTACATGGATAGTGAAATACTAAAGAAATAGTCACGACCTTTGTTAGATCAAAGCTGGAATATGCAGAGGTAGTATGGTGATCATATCTTAAGCACATCAACATACTAGAAAAGGTGCAAAGACGTGCAACTAAATGGCTCCCGGAACTTAAGGACAAGAGCTACTAGGAAAGGTTAGAGGCATAAATATGCCAAAACTAGATGATAAAAGATACGATCACTGTGTACAAGAAAAATAATAACAGGAATCGATATAATTAATGGGGGAGAATTCCTGAGACCTAGAACTTAAGGAACAAGAGGTCATAGATTTAAACAAATAAACAAAGCTGCCAAAGAAATACAGTACTGTACTGAATAAGAAAATTCACTTTTGCAAACAGTGGTAGACGGTTGGAACAAATTATGTGAGAAGGTAGTGGAGGCCACAAATATCAGTACTGTAGTTTCAAAGCATTATATGACAGAGTTCTAGGAAGACAGGACACCATGAGCGTACCTCTCATCCTGTAACTACACTTAGGTAATTACAAGTAGCCTCTTGTAGTACTGTATATCAACTACATTCACATACATAAATTTTTGCAGACCACTTTGAACTTGAAAAAATGTTTTGTGTTGTTGAATGATGGCCAATGACGATTGTATGACGCAACGTCGTCTCTGCTTCAACAGCAAAATGCCAATATGTACGTAACATTATAATACATATATCATTACATGAAAGGTCAATAAGCTTATAAGCACACACGTTGGGCCATCTCCCTTTGTCACAAATCTAAATGCCTGTATTTATTTTTATTCATTGCCGTATTATATTTTCTTAAACAGTAAATGGCAGAGAGAATTATGTAAACAAGTGAGTGATGTTTTGATCAATGAGACTCATTGTTACAAAGCACCTTTTTATTCATAATCTAACCCAATACTACTACAGCAACAAATGCAGCATTGTCATTCTGCACTTTCCAAGAAGCTGGGGGGTAAAGGAATACTTTTACTCGACTGTACCTGCCCTACCCATAATTTGCACATTCTTCTTATGTCCTATGTATGTACAGTACTTGATTAAAAATTATTATTATTATGTTTGTATTTTTTCCAGGAGGATGAAGAGGAGGAAGTCTCATCTTATTCAGTTCCATGGATGCTGCTAAACAGCCTTCCCAGCTTGGTGCCTTCAGTTGATAAATTACTGTAATTTTATTCAACAATCTAAATAAGGATGAAGAAAATGGCTCTCCTCAAGAAGTACCCTAGCATCCCAGTTCATATTGTTGAAGATCACCACGATGCTTTATATCATATCTTGCGTGCTGTAGGCTCTAAACATCTTCCATTTACCAACAATTTACTTATCCATTTTGATTCCCACCCAGACTTACTTATTCCTGTTGAGCTCAAAGCTTCAGAGGTTTATGATGTTCCTCTTATGATTGAAAAATTGAGTATTGAAAATTGGATTCTTGTGGCTACATTTACGGGACAAATTTCCTCAATTTTTTGGATTAAACCACCATGGTCAAACCAGATAGAGAATGGTAGTTACAAGTTCCTCATTGGAAAGGAAAGGGGTACTGACAATATCAGGGTTTCTTGTCCTATTTTATATTTTGTTAGTGAATTGTTGTATTGTAAAGCAGATAACCTGGAGGATACTAAAGAAGTGAACCTCTACGTCGAGACATTGGGATTTGAACCGGATGTAAAGGTGGAGCATCTTGCTCTGAAACTGATACAAGAGCACAGGGAAAATTATATTTTAGATGTTGATTTGGATTTTTTTAGCACAATGAATCCTTTTGTTGCAATGCATGACAAAGTCAGCATGTATGGAAGGCTGAAAGAAATTTATAGTTTTAGCTTCATTGATTCTCAGGAAAGTGACATTGTAGATACTCAGATGAGAAAACGAAGTGAACAGATAAAATTGCTAAAAAATATATTTCTCAGTCTTCAAGAACTGAAAGATATAAAGCTTAATCAGAGTAAGGTTGAAAATATATGCAAAAATATAGAGGATGTAGTGAAAAGAAAATCTGTAGTCCAATTAATTCAGGACCTGGCCGGTGAATATGGAGGTGATGTTGACTGGGAGCTGGTACATGATGCAGGATGCACGTGTGATGATGATAACCATGAGCTTCCTCATCATGTTTCCTCTAAAGAAGAAATTGATATGCTGATGAAAGTGACATGCAAGCTTGTGGCATCACTTCCACCACCGGTAATGATAACCGTTGCTCGGTCAAGCCTGGATGATTATTGTCCACCTGACCAAGTTGATATGGTGCAAGAATGTTTGTGTAAGTTATTAAGAAAACCTACAGTATAGATTGTAAATTACACTATGAAAATGAGCTAAGACAGAACACTTAGCACTTTTTTTTTTTTTTTTTTACTAGTATTGTTATAATATTGTACATCTTTTCTTAATATTATTTATGAGAAAATATTATGGCAATGGCTGGGATTGAACTGAATCTCTGGACTATCCAGAAACACTACCCACTGTACCTTTCCTATAATATTTTCTCATTCGTCACCTTATTGTGACTTCATTGGGCATTACGTCTGGCACAAGATGTGAAAGGTCATTACCGATGCCTGGGTGTGGGCGGGTATCTCGTAAATGGGGATACTGTACTTGATAGTGCCTTCCAAATACCAAGTAAGTCTAATAGAACTTCTGGTTGAGATTCTTTTAAACCTATAATAGTACAGTGTGTGTTTCTGGAGAGCCCAGTGATGCTAGTTCAGTCCCATTCATCATATATTCTTAGATACATCAGGTTGTGATTTTATTGTGCCACTATATATAATAAAATCTTTAATCAAATTTAGTATTTAATAAATCTTTAATGAAATCAAAATCAAATTTTGTTATGTTTACCATTGATTTTTACTCTTATTTATGTATCATGCTCCCCTCGGTGGATGGTGCCTTATGTGGTGAGTGGCTCTTGTGCTCCACCTGCGGGTAGTAAGGGGTGGTTCCTGCTCTGCTCTCTTGCCTGCTGTGGCGGTGCACAAGTTAAATACATCTCTGTTAGCCATGTATGGAGACTTGTACAGTTCCTGATATTCTATCAACTAGGAGTCGAGTCTCTCCAGCGACTGCGGTGTCTAAGGGAGTCAGGGGTAGGAATAAAATGGGAAGTTCACTACTGTGCACCTGAATCAGTCTGCTCGTCTGGTTAGCCCGCCTAGTTAGACATCAGGTCAAGTGGGCATTGTAGAGGTGGTATCCCTAGTTGGTCCCTGGAATACTGTTCTGCTCTCTAATGGTGACCCATGTGTAGTGTTCCAGTTACCCCTAATTTTGCTTGCCCATGTGCTTGTGCCTCCCCTTGGGATCCATGGTGGGTGAGGGTATTGAGCAGTGAAGTCTTTCTTGGATTACTTAAATGTATAATTCTGATCATATTACCTCTTCTCAGACTCGTGGGTTGGGTGACCAGGCCCTCTAGTTGGATTGTGATGGAAGATCGGACTCCATGGGCCAGATTCACGAAGCAGTTATGCAAGCACTTACGAACCTGTACATCTTTTCTCAATCTTCGGCAGCTTGTGTTTACAATTATTAAACAGCTCCAAAGCACCAGGAGGCTGTTTATAACAACAATAGTTGATTGGGAAATTTTCATGCTTGTAAACTGTTTAATAAATGTAACCAAAGCTGTCAAAGATTAAGGAAAGGTGTACACATTCGTAAGTACTTGTGTAACTCCTTCATGAATCTGGCCCCATATCTATGGCCATGGTAGGCCCAGACCAGGTTCTGTCTTTGACTACTTCAACTAACCCTCCACTTCTTTGACAGGGTTGAGCCCTAGCCTACAGTGGTGATTACAAAACCTGAAGTGGCAATAATTTGTATTGTGACAACTGCACCTTTTATCCCCTCCTTAATGGGGGATCATGATGCCATCACCTCACTCAAACATGCATGATTCCTTCTAACACTGCTACATTCCAGAATATGTCATATATATCACTAAATAAATGTTTATCTTACCAGACATTGGAAAATGACCAGTTTAAAGAAGCTCTAACCAATCAACGTGAAGATGACATGAAGTTATTGGAAGCAAAAATAGATGCTGAATTGGACAGGCAGAAGTTGGAAGTTGAATACAAATGTTTATAAACATTTACATTTTGTCTGGTAATTAGTAATATTGTTGCCCTAGTTTAAAACTTGAAACACTGTCTTAGTAAGAAAGTATCTAGCATAATTATATGGAAATAGTTTTCCTGAAGAAATTTCACATTCTTTTTGATACATCTAGCAGTACGTAATTTTTTATATCAAAATATGCTTTCGGCGAGTAACATAGGTTCGTTCTGTCTGGTCCCGCGGTGTTGTCAGTCATTTTAAATAATAAAAGAACTGATACACCATATATCACTGCTAGACAAAGCAAGTCTAAAACCACTGCACACTCAGGTATGAGATAGTGCTGTAAGAGACATATTAACCCTCAAAATGTGACTACTGTCAAAGTTTTTTAATTACATGTATGCCAAAACAAAAAAATCTTATGAAATGATAGATCTGAATTCAAAGTTGTAGAAAAAATTAATCCTGTATCTAACCTTATTTGGCCTAAATGATGGTATACATTACTTCTAGCATTTATCAGCTTTATGTTGTGATGGGAGCCAGACCAACTTAAATCAAAATACCAAAATAAATATATAATGAAGATCTTTGTTAGCCCAGGTAAATGCAATAGTCAGCATATGATTAGAGACCAAGAGTTAAAGAACATTAACTCAATTTATTTTGTAGCCACCAGGGCCTGACGGCCGAGTGGATAGCACTGGATTCTTAGTCCCGAGGTTCCGGGTTTAGTCCCCAGTGGAGGCGGAAACAAATGGGCAGAGTTTCTTTCACCGTGATGCGCCTGTTCACTTAGCAGTAAATAGGTACCTGGGAGTGAGACAGCTGCTATGGGCTGCTTCCTGGGGATGTGTAGCAAAAAGGAGGCCCTGGTCTGGGAAGCTAAGCCCCGAAATCATCTCAAGATAACCTGTGACTCGGGAGACACCACTGAGCTATTGGACCTATTTGGGCAACATTCAAATATTGTATTGACATAAAACATTACTGTGACACATTAATGAATGCACTGCACCAAATGATCAACAAATCATGATTGCATTGTGGAAGTAACGCACAACAAAATATCTTTAGCTTTTCTAACATAAAAGGCCTAATAACAATAAGAAACAGCCTCTTTATATAAATGTCTCCCTCAGTATTGAATGCAATTGACTCGTGTTGCATCTGGGAATCAATGTCCCCATGGCCAAGTTTCTGACCAGGCCTAGTTGGTGGTCAACTGGAGGATTAGGTCTGTATATTAGATGAACTGGTATGCACAGAGCTCTTAAATCTCTACCAATGAGGTTGTAGAGGGGCTTTGAATCAATGTAGGAAAAATAATCCTGTTATTCTTCTAATATACAAACTGCCAGATGCAAAACTTGAGGAATTCACAGAGCAGATACACAAAATCGAGAACAGCCTTTATAACCTAGCAAACCTAGTATCAGACATTATCTTCCTTGGAGACTTTTATCTGCCCAATTTAAGATGGAGAATACCAAACAATAACATAACTGTATAGCAGGAAATCAGCCTTGAAATAACCAACCCGCAGGTAATGGAGCAAACAAGGAACGAAAACACAATCTTCACAAACAATGAAGAAATAATCAAAGACATTTCATACTCAGACCACAACGTCATTGAAGTTCAAACTTACATCAGTATCGGGGCGCCTGACAGCTGGGTGGACAGAGCTTTGGATTCGTAGTCCTGAGGTTCTGGGTTCGATCCCCAGTGGAGGCGGAGATAAATGGGTAAAATGTTTCTTTCACCCTGATTCCCCTGTTACCTAGCAGTAAATAGGTACCTGAGAGTTAGACAGCTGCTACGGGCTGCTTCCTGGGGGTAGAGGCCTGGTGAGGACCGGGCTGTGGGGACACTAAACCCCGAAATCATCTCAGATAAAAACATATAGGTCAAAAGGATTAACAAGCAAGAAGGGTTATTCTGTCAATTCAAGTTTAAAAGGATTGACTGGGAAAATAAATATAGAACTAGCAAACATGCAATGGGACACAGTTGTAACACAACTCCCAAAGAGAATAAAACAATTGACTTTTGAAGCATAAAAAGTCTGCTTGAAACGTGTGCCTTTCTGGAGGATCAGAAAGAGAACACACACATGACTACAAAAGGAAAAATCATGAAAATGCTGAAATGGACACGACTATCACGAAAAAGTAATCTTAACGAGGACTGAAAATTATTAGATGCTGCCCCGCTCTCTGTTCCTTGCTAAACTCCGGCATGTATAATTCCACCAGGAAGACACAAAAGCAAACAGACAACGTTCTTTTTATTTATTTTGGAAGGTGAGTGTAGTGGCCTAGGGCTATCCATACGCTAAGCATGTGAGTGGAAATCTCATATTTCCACCATTATGGTGACACAATAATTGAACAATAGGAAGAAAATGCAGAATAAAACCGGTGAAGAGCAGGGGTGCTAATAGGCACAATCAGAGAACACTGTATAAACATCAGAGGTCCGCGGTGTTCAACACCCTTCGCAACGAGCATAAGAAACATTGCCGGAACAACCGTGACATTCTTCAGAGGAAACTAGATTTTGTTTACTCAAAGGAGCGCTGGACCAACCGGCTGGTGGGATTGTGGGCCTGCGAGCCGCTTCAAGCAACAGCCTAGTGGACCAAGCTCTCACAAGTAAGCCTGGCCTTGGGGGATGTTGAACCCCAGGAAACCATCACCAGGTAATCACTCAACCCTCAGATCTGAAAGAAAATCTAGAAATTTCCAGTAAATTTATTCAAGACATTGTGTGTCCCTTTCTATGGTTCTGTAATGGCAGATCCAGTGTTTTTTGTACTTTTTAACTGTTAGCTCTGGTACTTGTCTTCTTCCTGCTTTCCTTACTTGTAAACCCCTTAATGAATCTTGTCCCTTTGACTTTTGCACTCAACTACAGCTCACCTATAATGATCTCTTCAATCAAAACTCAAATCTGCCCTGTCCCTCTGCAATTCTACGGCATCGAATTCGGATGACATTCATTACGAGATGCTTTGTTATCTCCCTCAGTGCTCACCTAATTGTGCTTGCGGGGGTTGAGCTTTGGCTCTTTGGTCCCGCCTCTCAGCTGTCAATCAACTGGAAGTGGTGTTGGCTATGCAGTCTTTGCTGACCAAACCTATATGTACCACCTATCTTTGGAGTCTAGCATCTTCATGGCTGAACTGTATGCTCTTCATCAACATTCCTTTGTCATTGTGGTCGACTCTCCTAGTGCTCTTATGGCTCTGGAGTCATTTAACCTCATGCATCCTATGACTGTTGATATCCAATATTGGCAGATTTAAGATGGTTGAGTTTTGCTGGATTCCCAACCATGTTAGTATTACCTTCAATGAATGTGTGGACACTATCGGTAAGAAAGTATCGGCAATAGTCCTATTTCCTAAAAATGCGTTCCTTATTCAGATTTCAAACCCAGTCATTCATTCCTCAAACTGAGACCATTGGCAGGGTCATTGGTCTAGTGCTACAGGTAACAAATTGCACACATTTAAAGGTTGCCTATTCCCCTGGCCTCCACTGTAATAAGTGGTGGCAAACAATTCTGGGCAGGTTACATACTGGACATGCACACTTAACTCACTGGTACTTAATGGTACGCTGCCCTGCTGCTTATTATTCGAACTGCTTTGTCCCACTTACTTTAAGTAAGATTGTATCTTACTGTCCCTGCAGGTCATTTGCCCCTTGGTGAATCCGATACTTCTGCTAACACTCGCCTTGTGTTCTTTTATTCTCATAATAATTTATTCTCATAAGCTAAGTGATATTTAGCCCCTTTTGAATATCCAGGGACACTGGTGGAGTTACAGTCTCGTCAGCTTGATGCCTTTTTTAATAATTACTTAACACTGGAAGCAGTCTACAGAATACCAAAGATGTTGCTAGCTTCTTCCACTGTATGAACTCTCGTATGCTATTACCCAAGATAAAAAAAAAAAAGAATACTGTAGTGGGTTTCCTGAAACTGCACCTGCCCCCTTGATCACATCTGGACTAACCCAGCCTCTCCATAAACCCCTGAAATAATCACTGATGGTTCAACTGACCACTACCCTTCATTTCTTCTAACCCCTACTACAAACAATGAGGATTAGCTTTAGACTGCATGATGAAGCTTCCATAAGCACCTTTGTCGGTGCTGGTGGTAACATAAACTGGGAGACTGAACTTGGTAATTTGGAAGACATCAACATAGGCTTACTAACATTTCTTCACAAAACTAAGCCTCTATAATATTTACTGTCCCATACTAACTAAACAAGTCACAACAACAACAACAACTAGAACCCTTGGCTCACTCAAGGGTTACTCATATCAATTAATAAGAACCATGAATGTGACAATATGGGACAGTGGTCATTTCCAGAAATTTCTCTTAAGAGGTACTCCTTAATGTTTTCTGTGGTCAAAAGTAGAGCCTGTCATTGTTCAGTAATTCTGGTAGGTTTAGTGATCATGGGATTAAGCATTCAGTTCATACACTTGAGGAAACTAGCTATTTAAGGGTTATCAGGCTGGCAAAGGTCAATATTAATATCACCTGATAGTATTAGATGATTTTTGTTTAGTTTGTTGCTTAATATTAAATTTCTGAGGTTAGATTTAAATTCAGATATGTGTGTTAGGAATTCTGTATACTGCTCCCAGTTAAATAGGCTTCAGCACCCTTGACTGTGAACTTGGCAAAGATATACTCACCACAGATGTGTGTAGTTCTAATTACATTTGAGCATGACAGTTCTTGGTGGTAGTAAATTGAAGTACTGTACCACCATCTCTTTGGATTCCTGAATAGTTTGCTATTTTAATGAGTTGTGTCCTTTTTTTAACCATGTTTCTTTAAGTAAACTATGGAGAATTTGTTGTTTACTGATTGCATTAAGGCACTATCATCATCAAAGTGTTTAACTTAAATGTAAGATCTCTTAGCAATTAGTGATACATTGTAGTAATTTTTAGAAATGGTAACCAACTATTCAAAGGACTTCCAGTAGATGTAGTATACATGAACTTCGCTAAAGCTTTTGATAAGGTACCACATGAAAAACTAGCAAGAAAATCACAGGCACATGGAATAAATGGCATAATAATAGAATGGTTAAAGAGAGCAAAGGGTTCTCCTATACGGAAATGAATCTGAGCAGAGAAATGTGGCGAATATGATACTGCAAGGGTCTATTTTGGGGCCAACCCTTTTTATCATGCACAACGAAATCACATTAACATGAGCCACCAATGAGAAAATTAGGAGCTACGAGGAGGATTCAAACCTATGTTGGTACTCCCAAGCAAGCACGATAAACCATTACATGCTTTTGACCAAGTTGTAGTGGTCTAGGGCATTTGCTTGGGAGTACCCAAAGCATAGGTTTGAATCCTCCTCTTGGCTTCTACTAATTTTCTCATTGATGCATCATGTTAATGTGATTTTGTTATGCCTTTGAAGAAAAGTGTAGAGGTAGAATTCCTAGACTAAAAGACAGAGTGCATGGGGGGGGTCATTGTGTGAAACCCTGATTAGTCTTCAGTGGAAGCCCCATAAATCCCTAGAGGATTCAGGTGAATCCCAGGTTGCAATGCTGTAGTGGTCTGAGGTGTTTGCTTGGGAATACCCAGACCATAGGTTCGAATTCCCTCCGCGGCTGCTACTGATTTTTTCATTTTTTATTTTTTAAACTAACTATACCCTAAGAATAATCAAGCAAACATTTGACTTCAAGGAAACAGGGTAGTTATGCAACTATAAATCTTTGGTGCACTCACACTTGGATTATTGTATTCAAGCATGGAGACCTTACCTTCAGAAAGACGAATCTGCTTTGGAGAAAATTCAACACCGGGCAACAAAAATCATTCCAGAATAAAGTCTACTTTCTTGCCAGGAACGGTTGAGGGCCACAGGGCTAACACTGCAAACCAAACCCAACAGGGATGGTTGACCCACACCACTTCTTCAAAAAGTAAGATGTAACACAAAAAGCAACAGTTTCAAGCTCGATAAGCCACAATATGACAGAAAATGGAAGATGCTTTTTCACCCATAGGGTTATAAACCCATGGAACTGCCTACCCTGTGAAGGCGTAAATCCCAAAACACAGCTGAATTCTAAAATCCAGCACAGTAAAATCACCAGGACAATCAGGGGATCTGACAAGCCGCCAGTTTCCTGTCCTCATTGAGGCCACAAGAGCACCTTTGGGTAAATTCAGTGATGTTCAACTGAATAAAGAAACGCCATTCCATATCAAGAGATTATTAGAGTTAGGAGTACTAGGAAAAGCTTGAGGGAATGAAAGGAATAATTATGGAGTGATCAGGACGAGTGCCAAGACCTGGCTCTTCGAGATGGACATAAAGCGGTAAAAACTGAGATAAAAAAAATTAAAGTAATTAAAATTGGTATAAAACCACATTTATTCCATTGAAGAATAGACATTGTGAAGAACAACAAATACAAAACTAAGGAAACAATACTAGGAGAGACGAGGAACAGGTTTAGAGAAATCAGGGATGATGGTCATAGGTATGTAACAGCTGAAGCTGTTTTAAATACTGTAGGTGATTGTATGGAAGGCAGTGGCATACGCCCTTGTACAAAATATGCAGTGACAGGGTAGTTGACCTGACTTTGGGAGCATGGGTCATCTCTCCTGGGATTTAGGGATTAACATCTTTAGAAATTGAAATTATTCACAGAAACATATTGGAGCCTGTCAGTAAGGTAAGACTTTAGGTACTGCAGGGAGTGACCTCTGACTCCATAATGTAATGTAGAGGTGTAAGAACAGGATCAGAGGAGATAGTGAAGTCTTCTTGCGGTAAGGAAGAGGGAGCGAAACCAGGTTTGTGTTTCTGAATGAGAGACAGAGGTATTGTAATTTCAAAGTTCTCTGTGATGGACTATTCTCATGCAGGGAGTGAGAACAAGTGGGCACGATGAGGATGGTCTGGATGTGGGGTGGATATCAGCCCAGACAGTCAAAAGCTAAGGAAGGCTAAAAACAGAGAAGACTGAGGAGGAAGATGGAATTGGGTCTGCGGGGCTTGCAGTAAATTTAGAAGTGGAAGGAGACAATGAGATGTAGAAGCAACACAAATACAGCAGACAGGGAGAAGCAGAGAAGGATGGAAATGGTCTGGAGAAATCAAAAGAGCATGCCTGACTGCTGCAGTGGAGTGAAAGATTAAGGGGAGCTGGTGAAGATGTAGGGGTTTAAGGCTTGGAAACAGCTGTGGAACTGAGCAAGAAGAGTACAGTAGAGGATTGCAATGCAATGCACAAGCATAAGTAATGCCAGAGAATGAAGAAAGATGGTAGACCTGGTATCTGGCCACTGAGAAAGACACATGGTCTCAATGTTTGGGATGAGGATGGTCTGTTCAAATTTATAGTGCATACATGACTGGGAAAAGGCAGGGTGGACATCACTACCATTAATACAGCGAGCATGGGGATAAGAACAATCTCAGAGTGGCAGGAGTCACCACACAAGAGGCAGGACACCATTATTACACCTTAAAGCTCTATACTAATATATTATTATTATTATTATTATTATTATTATTATTATTATTATTATGATTCCAGCACTTATTTCCGACATGGAGGGAATGTATTCTTAGACAATGCATATAGCACCAGCAAGAATTGCCAAAGGCGGGAGGTTCCGACTTTCAAATGTGATTTTAACAACTTTTAAGAGAATGATGATGACAACCTTGGCAGCTGAGCGAACATATCAATCTAACGAATAAAATGAGCGTTTGCTTCAAAGATGTATTTAATGTCTTCATTGCAGTATTTAAGTTTCCTGCTCCCAATCAGAACATGGGGAAGAATGACGAGTGTTGATGCTGGCATTTAATTGGATCATTTTGGAGATCCAAAATCACCAATGTCACCAATGCGAGACACAGCAGCTAGGTAATTGGTTGCCGCTAAATTTAGAAGGGGTTTCAGTGACATGTGCCAGACCAGATGGGATTAAAGGTAACATGTGAATCTACAGAGTCAACAAGATATTTATGCATATATAAATCATCTGGGCAGGTAAGGTTATCAAGATAGATATCAAAATATTTGGTCTATGTAGTGGGGCCAAATAGATCATGGTACATAGCAATGGTTGACAAGGAAATCGCCAATGGGGACATTGGAATCATCCCTGCCAAAAGAAAAAGTTGGTGTATGGAGAGCATTAGTAGGGTGAACCAAAGATAAAGCCGAGTCTGGGTCCAACGCAGCTGGAGCTATGGAACCTGATTTTCTATCACAATCTGACCCTAGGGCTTGGTCACCCACTCCAAGAGCCCAAGTTTGATTAGTCAGTTTATACGTTTGGGCTCCAGAGCCAAGGAATACAACTTGATCAGGGCAATGAGAGACCAAGCACTATCTGGTGAAGAAATGAATGTGTCGTCCCAAGTACTGCTTCCCGTTTTCAACAATCCTATTGTATTGAATATTCTCCATCAGTAAAAAGACCTCTTTCTCCTTTGTGCCACAGCATGGACACCCAAATCTACATTTAATAAGAGCGATTCCTCTGAAAGGTAGTTTGATGACCCAAACAGGAACCCTACATGTTTTTTTTACATGTACAATGCCTGAAGAGGGGTCGAAGCAACCTTCATTGGTGCGAGGACATTGTTCACTTGCTCCATCACCATGGCAAGGCAAAACCCTTCAGGGTTTAATTCCCCAAATATCTTGAAAGATTTAAAAATGCCTGTGATATACTGAAGAATTCCCAAAGGACAAAAAGAATGTTCAATGAAGTGCATACATGTGCTAATTAAAATATATTTGTTTACATTTCTACCTTTATTTTAGACAGCATTATCAAATAAGGTCTATTTATTAATTAAGAGGCTACAGGCAAGTGCCATGAATTAATTTCACTATACTAATTATAAATAATACAATCTATAATAATATATTCACATCCATTAAAACCAGAAATTAACAAAGCCAAAACAAGTAATTAACCAACCAAAATAAAATCATATATGTCTAATCTAGCAACACAATACTACTGTATATGGATTATTTATACAATATTAAATAAGCAATATTTAATTAAACTTAAACAATACAGTACATTAAATTTATGAATGCTCTAATTTAAAGCAGACATCCTAATAAATTATGAATTATATTACATAAAGACAATATATAAGTAGGACTAGAATAACAACCATGAATGAAATGAAATTCCCCGGGAAATACAAACTTTCGAGTTTGGCTCAGGACATGCTGGATTCAGGGTAAAATAAATGTCGGATGCAGGCCAATGCAATTGCAAGATTGAGACAAATAAAATCAATGGTGTCAAACAAATTTAACTGCTATGGTAACGTCACTCACTCTTTGAATGGTCACTGATCTTCAGACATCGGCACCCAAAATCAAGCATTGCACATAATGAAATGCACTTCTCTGACAGGCCCCCCCCCCCATTTGCTTCCTAAAATTAATTTTGCAACTGCCAAGCCTTAACTTAGCACACCAGGTCTCTAGTACCAATCCATCACCTACCACAAGCTAGGACCAAATTATGGGTTACTTTACATGATGATGAGCCCTTCGGTATCAGAGATCAGTGCAAAACTGAGAAAAAAATCAACCTAGGCACAACAAAAAAGGATTACTTTACAAAAATTGGCTCCCCCAAGATAACGCAAATAATTGTTACTGTGGGGGAAAAGAAGCTCTAATCATGATGTGCCTGACCTCCATCAGGTGACAGGCCACCCAAAGCATGATTCAATTCATGGGTTCACAAAAATAAAACATTTTGTTGCTACCATATTTAAAATGTATTATTTATTTTCTTTTTTCAAGCTGATGTACAGTAGTATGTCCTCAAACTACAGGATGACACCAAGTTGCAAAATAGGTAATAAAAGTTGTCTGAAAACAATCCGTCCTCAGGCCAAGTCCATTCCATCCAGCGGTCAACCCCAAAGACGTATTCGTCAATTTTAACATGTTGTTCATTCAAAATAGGAATTTTCTCAAATATAAATTAGTATTGTTATGCATTAGCATGCTGTGCCTATTTAGGCACTAGTTGGGTTAGGTGTTTAGATTCTGTTGGCAATTATTTGTAGTACATGGGTGAGGTATTTACAGCGTTTTGGTTCGAACAAAAATTGTCAGTGAATGTTGTTGTTAAAGATTTGTTACCTGGAACAAAATGTTCCAAGTAACACGGGCTATGGTGAGCCCGTTATGTGAAGCACTTGTTCCAGAAGTGTTCGAATGTCATCAGTTGCGAGTTGTGTGTAAACTGGTTTTCATTCATAAACAGGGGGTTTGGCTGGTGCATGGAATGGACTTTGGCCTTTGTTTAAGAGGACAGGCTGCTGAAAACCAATTCTGTAATCTGCCTCCATTTCTGGAATCTTGATACCTGAATCAAGTACAATACAGTATCTCCAAATCAATTGTAAATGCTAGACACACATACTTAACATACCAGGCTACTTAACATATTTGATATCAGACTTTAATAGTGGTTCTGAAAAAAAAGACACACTGATCATGTAAAAAAATGAAGCCATAAAAGAATATGATAACACCACTACAGAGTACTGTCACACCCTATGATCATTTTCTGTAATATCAAAACTTAATGCTCAGCACTTTGCAAGAAACGAGTCAAAAAATGCTGATTTAGAATGTTATCTCCTGTTATGTAGCTGTTGTCAACATAATTATATTTTAGCCAACTAAGAATGTCAATAACTTCATTAAGTGTCTGGATATGGGTGACTTTATCCCAGCCTAATGTAAATAATAAATTGTAGCCAAGACAAATGCTTGTCAGGGGTAATATGAATTTTGGAACCAAATGTAAATTGTCAACAAAATTATTCACACACCCTGATACAAAAAGATCATCCGTCTTACATGATTAGATCAAATTCACAAAAAGATATGTGAATTCAGAGAACTCTAAAACAAATGTTTATGAAATGTGTAAATATTTAATTCAAAATAATCTATCAAAATTTTTAGCCAAATATCCTTAGTTTACTAACTGTAGGTAGTTAATAATAATAATTCATTGTGTCGGGGGACAGGAAGCCAGAGTGTATTCATACACATTAAGAATTATATCGAGGTCCAGCAACCAGGAGGCCTGGTTAACGACCGGGCCGCGGGGACGCTAAGCCCCGGAAGCACCTCAAGATAACATCAAGGTAGTTCCCCCTCAAGGTCAAATTACTGACCCCACTCAGAATACAACCCCACAAGCTGACTAACTCCCGAGTGCCTACTTACTGCTAGGTGAACAGGGCCTTTGGTGATAGGAAATGTGCCCAACCATTTCTGTCCCGCCTGGTATTCGAACCTGGAGTTCTCGACTGCGCATCGAGAATGAACCCTACTACTACTGGGACCCTTCCTGGTAGTATGATATGGGTGATTATAACCTTTCCACTGCTACCCACAGGTTGAGGGAGGGAGGGTGTGCAAGATAAACATATCAACTATGACACTAGATCTTTACATATTCAAATTGCTTAATTTAGAGACTGTATTTGTAGTTGGTTTCGAACCCATTGTTGATATAACAATACAGTATACTGTACATTAAATTTGTAACCAGCTCATCAGGACTGTAACTTGCTTAGCTAAATGAATTTTGGGCATATAATGCGCTCAGGGACTGAGCCCATTATATGCCTCTGTAACCCTTTCAACTACTGTCCATAGGATGGGTATGGGGTGTATAATAAATTAAATAAATTAAACTGATATACATCTCACAATACATTACTGTACTACCAAATTAAACGATGTAAGACGTATCCAACATATACACCATCTGGTGCCTTGTAAAATTAATATCAAGATTATACCCCTCAAAATAAGATACTAGGCCAAGTGAGGTTCATCACCTGAATGCATTAATACATGCTTTCTCATACTAGTACGATGCTTAAATCTTTTCCCACACTTCGGACATTCATGAGGTTTATTATCAGTGTGCACTAACATGTGACTTATTTTACCGTAACGGTGTCTAAATGTTTTCCCACATTCTGGGCACTCATAAGGTTTATCATCCGAATGCAAAACCCTGTGTGCCTTCATATTATTTAGTAGACTGAACCCTCTCCCACAATCAGGACATTCATGAGGTCTATCACCTGTATGCACTAACATGTGTTTTTTCACATTATGATGATATCTAAATCTTTTTCCACACTTTGGACATTCATGAGGTTTAGCATCCACATGTACTAACATGTGTCTCATCATATTGCGTCGATCTTTAAATCCTTTCCCACATTCTGGACACTCGTGAGGTTTATCATCCGTATGCACCATCGTATGTTGTTTCATATTTTCTAGACGACTGAATGTTTTTCCACACTCGGGACATTCGTGAAGTTTATCCTCTGCATGCGTTATCATGTGACTTAATACACCGCCACGATCTTTGAATCTTCTCCCACACTCCGCACACTCAAAACGTTTAACATCAGTATGCACAATCCTGTGTCTTTTCATACCTTCGAGACGACTAAAGGTTTTCTCACATTCTGGGCACTCATAAGGTTTATCCTTCGTATGCACCCTCATGTGTCTTTTCATACTTTCAGGACGACTGAATGTTTTTCCACATTCTGGACACTCATGATGTTTATCCACTGTATGCATCACCATGTGTTTCTTCATATGATCATGACGACTGAATGTTTTCCCACATTCTGGACATTCATGAAGTTTAACAGTCGTATGCACCATTCTGTGTCTCTTCATATATTCAGGATGACTGAACGTTTTCCCACATTCTGGACATTCATGAGGTTTATCACCTGTATGCACTGACATGTGACTTATTATTTGGCTACGGCGACTAAAGCTTTTCCACACTCTTGACACTCGAAAGGATTGTCGGGTTTATTCCCCGTATGCGCCTTCATATGATACAACATATTACTTTGGTATCTAAATTTTTTCATGCACTCTACACACTCGAAAGGTTTATCATCTGTATGCATCACCATGTGTTGCTTCAAATGAGCCAGACGATTGAATATTTTCCCACATTCTAGACACTCGTGATGTTTCATTTTCTTATGATTGTTCAGTTTGGGTGTTATCTCACTTTATTGCTGCAAAACTTGAACTCACCTATTTGTGCTTGCGGGGGTCGAGATCTGGCTCTTTGGTCCCGTCTCTATACTGTCAATCAACTGGTGTACAGGACCTGAGCTTACTGGGCTCAGTAGGCTATTGGGGCGTCTTGTGCGGTAGGGGCATGTGTCTCCTGGAGACACTGACATGGGAAGGATAATTAAGGCTTTTTTTACCGTCTTCTTTGTGGTATGTGCAGTTTGTATAAGGATTTACGCTATGACTTTGAGGTGAATTGGAGGCAGCAAAGCCAAGCCTGGTGGCGTAGAGAAGTATGGACAATGGAGGAGCTGTCCCTCCTACATTTCCCTTCTGCTGAGCGCCTCTCCTTTCGACTACAGCTTCTCAGAACACACAGAAGGAAGCTGATTTAGAGGAACGACGACCCGCGAGTCATCATCATCAGTACACGTGGGTTTGTCACCTGGGGTCTGCACCATTGTTGATGTTTGGAAGCGTCTCGGTAGCCGTCCACAGCCTGACCCGGAATTAAGGCTATGACGTCACACCTCGTAAGCCTTATTTGTATAATAAGAATTTTATATATTTATTTGGTTATGTTAAATTAGGATAGGATAGGTAATCTCAGTTATATTAATTTTTGTTAATTAAGTTATGTTTACAGAGTAGCGAAGACGCTGCAAGGCGTATCTATTGGCCTTTTAGACCCCTCGTTTCAGTAATACTGATATAAAGGATACGCGCCTAAAAATAACCACATACATAATAAATAAATAAATAAATGTTTATTTAGGTAAGGTACATACATAACAGAGATTTTACAAAGATTGATGCATTTATAGATAGAGCTGGTACATACAATGCCTAAAGCCACTATTACGCAAAGCGTTTCGGGCAATACTATATATATGTACTATATGCAAACAAGCCTGAATGGTCCCCAGGACTAGATACAACTGAAAACTCACACCCCAGAAGTGACTCGAAACCCATACTCCAGGAGCAACGCAACTGGTATGTACAGGGATGCCTTAAACCACTTGACCATCACGACTATATGTATATATGTACTATGGCAAAATCTTGTGTAAATTACATCAGCCGTTTGTTTGTCTTCACATAGCATCTAATGCCATATCATAGTGGTCCAGCAACTGCGATAAGCAAGAGCGCCCCTTGTTTTGAAACCATGTTGTCCGAGGGTTATGGAGATGCTGTGATTCCATGTATTTTGTGATCTTCCTTCTTAGCACTCTCTCAAAAAATTTTTATGATGTGGCGATGTTAGTGCTATCGGTCTGTAATTTTTGCCTACTGCCTTATTTCCTCCTTTATGAAGTGGTGTGCTATCTCTGCTGTTTTAGTATATCAGGAATAACGCCAGAATCTAGGGCTTTGTCTCGACAGAATGTGAAGGGCCTGCGATAGTGGATTTTTACAGTTCTTGATGAATATGGAGTTCCATGAATCCGGGCCTGGTCCGGAGTGCATAGGCATACTGTTTATGGCTTCTCAAAAATCCAGTGGGGATAGAGGGACGGTCTGATATATGCTTTGATCTTGGTATCATATCCATGAAAAGATCATTTGGGTTATCGATCTTTAGTGCGTATAATGGCTCCCTGAAGACAGAGTCGTATTGCTTCCTCAGTAGCTCGCTCATTTCTTGTTGTCATCGGGTGAAAGTTCCATCTTCCCTTTCGCAGGGGCCCGATACTAGATGTGGTTTTGATCTTGATTTTGCATAGGAGAAAAAAATATTTCGGGTTTTCTTCCTCTATTATCACTGATGGCCTTCTGCTCCCTTTCCCTCTCCTGCGTTTTTGTATGATTCTTGTAGCTTGAGTCAATTTTTTCCTATGTTCCGCTACCTAACCTCTTCGCCGTTCCTGAGATAGGGTGCGACTCTCAGTTGGTACCGCGATTCGTTTTTCTTCGCCTATATAGGGAACGGACGGTCTCGTCTCGTACTATAATACAAATCTATACCCAGTTTTTCCATGTTCTGTGTTCACCCCACTAATGTATTACTAGTACATCACCTCACCCAAATGCAGCTATAAGAGCCAATGTTTGTTGCATAAAGCCAACGGGAGACACCTCCCGTCACGCATTGTGCAGTTGCACCTCCACAGATCTCCAGTATCATCTATTGATACTGGATATGGCTCAAAAGGGCCACCACCACTTACGGGCTATTCATGCCCGTGCACCTTTGGGGTGGCTTAATTTTCATCAATCAATCATAATAAAGCATAAGTTGTGTAGATAACTAAAAGTCTTTGAAAATGTATAAGTTTTCGAGAAACGCGCTCAAGTGTCGCCGTCGACTAGAAATAAAGAATGAATTTGTGAGGACCTTGAGTTTTAATTTACCGTCATCAGTAACACAGAAACATAAGGGAAAATTGAGAAATTCGTGTTAGAAAGCTATTAAATCTTACTTGTTCGGTCATATTAAATAACAAGATATATTATCATATATAGATATATATATATTAGGATTATATCGATATGATCTCTCTCTCCCCTCTCTCTTCTATCTTCTCTCCTCTTCCTCCCCTCCCTCTCTCTCTCCTCTCTTCGCTCTATCTATATATATATATCG
>WNGS01070633.1:0-10042 GCA_020271785.1 Procambarus virginalis | reverse complement strand
CTAGGAGTATCTCCTTATGAATGCTCTACGGACGTAAGTGCCGTACTCCTCTAAAGGCTTTCAAAGATTCTCTACGTGATGCCACCGTCAGTGAACATCAGAATGTGCCCCAGTTTCTTCAAACCTACAACACATTCTTGAGAGGGTGCATTCCTTTGCTAAGACCAACCTATTGAAAGCCCAAGAGAGGATGAAGACTCATTACGACCAGCACAGCAAAGTAAGGAAATTTAAACTTCGTGCTAGCTTATTTTCCTATCCCAGGTTCTCCCTTGCAAAACAGGTTTTCAGGACCCTACCGTGTCAAGGAGTGCAGAAACAACCACAACTACGTTCTTGAAACTCCCGATAGGCGGCGGAAGACCCAGTTGTGCCACGTCAACCTACTGAAGCTATATCTTGGTACTCCTCCCACTGTGCTAATTAACTACTCAACCTTTACAGATCCATACCGCCACAGTGAGACCTTCCCTGCTTCTCCTCCCGAAAGCACTGACACTGAGACAGCGCTTTCCAACTCGGAAATCCTAACTGATATCCATAATTACTTTCAGGACGATAATAGTGCACCTCTCATCAAAATCATCAGAGAACATCAGGAGTTGTTTCGAGATGATCCACAAGAGTGTACTGTGACTCGGCACGACATCCAACTGCTCCCTGACACCCGGCCGATTCGCCAACCATTCTACCGAATCAGCCCTAGCAAGAAGGTTGGCATGCGTGCTGAGGTACAGTACCTCCTGGACCATGGACTGGCTACCCCTTGTGAGTCCCCCTGGGCCTCACCATGTATCTTGGTGCCAAAACCCCAAGGTAAGGTCCGGTTATGTACTGACTACCGAAAACTAAATAGTGTGACTATCAAGGATGCGTACCCATTACCTAGGATTGATGACATCCTTGACGCCATTGGTAATGCCCGCTACCTGTCCCAAGTGGACTTGCTCAAGGGGTATTACCAGGTGTGCTTAACGAAGCGAGCCAAAGAAATATCTGCCTTTATTACTCCCTTCGGATTTTTCAGATATGAACGCCTTCCCTTTGGACTATGCAATGCCCCGGCCACCTTTCAGAGAGCTGTCAACCGCGTCATCCAGGGCTTGGATAACACCTACGCCTATTTGGATGATATCGTTGTAGCATCCAACACCTGGAGCGAACATCTGCTCCAGCTGCAACGATTGTTCGCCAAGCTCCTGACAGCCGGCCTCACCATCAACCTGGGCAAGTCCACCTTTGCCAAAGGTAAAGTGCGTTATCTGGGTCATGTAATAGGGAGTGGCAGCCATGCTCCATTAAATATTCACACTCAAGCCATCAAACATTATCCACAGCCTACCACCAGGAAGCAGCTCCTGCGCTTCCTTGGTCTTGCTTCTTATTAAAGTAGGTTTGTGAGGAACTTTAGTACGGTAGCAACACCATTAATCACCTTAACCAGTCCCAAGCAACGGTATAATTGGACCATGCAGCAAACCGTTGCTTTTGAACAACTCAAATTCCTGCTCTGTTCTAATCCTATTCTCGCCTCGCCAGATATCACGAAGCCTTTCATCCTCCATGTCGACGCCAGTGGTACCGGCATCTGGGGTGTCCTAATGCAGCAACGAGGCGAGGAGGTTCTACCTGTCAGCTACTACAGCTACAAGTTGAAGCCTCACCAGAAAAACTACAGCACTATAGAGAAGGAACTCCTCTCCATCGTCCTGAATTTGCAGCACTTTGCACCATACCTGCAAGGTGCTCGGTCTACCACCATCTACTCGGACCACAATCCTCTACGCTTCTTACATCAAGCACAATTCAATAACCAACGTCTGCTACGATGGGCTTTATATCTACAAGACTTCAATCTGAAGATCTGTTACATCAAGGGGTCTGACAACATCATAGCCGACGCCCTCTCCAGAGTTCATGAGGTAGAGGCAGCTCCACCTACCACTCTACCTCCCAAAAACGTGACTTCTTCCATAACCGCAGGCTTCGGGGGAGAGTTGTGACGATAATCTCTTTCAAGAGAGATTGAGCCTGCTCTTCCCTTCAATCGTCACGTTTAATGCTACATTCAAGATACGTTCAGCAGTAGCAAAACGTTTGTCAAGGCAGCCACACGCACCTGCATACCCCACCTGCACCCCCCCACACTCCTCACCGGCACAGCGCGACACTTCAACGAGCTAACAACCAGTCTTCACTTGCCTGCATTTCGATTGGTTGGTCAAGACCGCACCACCACCACGCATGCCATCTAGTCAAGGTGACGTCTAGGTCGCACCAGCAGATTCTCCTCAGAATATTCTCGTGCTCGAAGCTGTGAACACCTAACTGATATACATTGTGTATCAAGTACAGGTTCTTAGCTTGCGCTAATATTCTCAGCACCACTTATTAATCTTTGCAATCTTGTTAACGTAACCAGTCACTTAATCATTTTTGTTATACGTTTTTTCACTTGTTATTTTTGCACTATTCAATGCCAAGGGATTGTCTTTATTTAAATTTGTTTTCTAGAGTAATTAAATTTCATTGTTTATACTTTGTGTTTTGTGTGTCTTCCCTTACCTTACCACAAACAGGCAAGCAGTCTTTCTTTTTTGTGTGTTATATATGACCTGGCTTTGACACCTGCCATTGGAGGACTGCCGAACATCCATACTCCACTACTTTACCGTCACAATATATATATTTTATATATATATATAATATACATATATATATATATATATATATATATATATATATACATACATATATATATATATATATATATATATATATATATATTTATATATATATATATTATATATATATATATATATATATATATATATATATATATATATATATATATATTTTAAAAACCTAGAAGGGGTACCACCTCTGGTGCAAGTGTAGGGACCCATAGCCTCGGAGAAGAAAATAAAGAGTACTCAGAGAAGACCTTGTGGATCCTCACTGAACACTTTGATATTTTCTTCTCCTACCACCCCTATTCTTTTGGTATGTGTGTATATTTATCTAACTTTATTTGAAAATGTCATTACACAAAAAAAAGTTACAGTATTGATTACATGCAGGGTACAAGCCTGCTTGTCACAAGTTGAAAAGCTCCTCCAGCTCCTCAGATGGCGGGCAGGAACCATGGATGCAGTGAGCATTTCCTCTCTGGATTGCCACACTGAGGCGCTGAAAAAGAAAACTGGCAGCTCTAGGGTCTCTAGTTGTTTCTATTAGCTTAGACCCCAACTCCTTCAAAAAGCTAGCAGCACTTTTACCCCAGGCACCAAGTGTCTCTGAGGCAATGGGGACAAAATTGTAGTGGTGCTCAAGGTCTCTGTACTTACGTGACTTGGCCGCTTCCCGGTGATTGGCAGCTCCTCCTGCTTGAGTAGCACTGAAGTCAACATAGGTATTGGCTAAAGTTGAGACGCAAGTGTAGTCCCACACCAACTGTCTACCATTCTTCCAGGGGTTCACCGTGATTCCATCTGGGCGACCGACAGGCTCATTAGAGTTGTGGGACATTAGGTAGCGGGGCTCTCTCTCTGCTGGACAGCCGGCTGTGGTAAGGCTTCTCTTAATAATGTCATTGACCTCGCCGTGTCTTGCATGCCCTCCTCCTGTCCTTTGGCAGAGAAGGCCATGCCGTCTGTACCTGTCGGCCTCTGCCTCGCCGCAAATACACCTGTATTCGGTGTGGATTGGGGCAGCGAGACGGAGAGCCACGGCAATTCGGAGGGCCTGCGGTGTGAGACGGGTGCCGGTTGCTGACATTGGGATTGCTAATAGGAAATCACCTGCATGGGGAGCTGCTACTGCTCTAAGACGGGCAGTGTCATGTGGTGTTGTCGCAGCTTCTAGCAAAGTCGCAGCTTCTTGGTCGGCAATGGGGCGATCCCAGCTGGATTGCTTATGGGCTTCAGAAGGCAGTGGTTGGGGTGCTGGTCCTGCGAGAGAGACCCATTTGGTTGTGCAGTCTGTGAAGCTGGGATCATGTACCCCTGCCTGTTGAACTAGGTGCTCAGGTAGGATTTCCTTCACCAAGTTGTCAGACCCCACTGAAGAGGACAGGAACGCTGGTACAGCAATTTGTGTTGCTGTGCGCACGCCAAGGCCCCCGAGTCTGACAGGAAGGGAGGCCTGTTTCCACTGCGAGTGGAAATATATATACTATATATATACCACTATATATATATATATATATATATATATTATATATATATATATATATATATATATATATATATATATATATATATATATATATATATATATATATATATATATATATATATATATATATATGTTCATATTGTTGTGGTGTTCATATTACCTCTATTTCTTCTATCTTCTATTGATGGCATGTTTAACGCCTTTAGTGTCTCCTCGTAACTCTTTGTTTTTCAGTTCCAGGAGCCACGTTTTGCTGCATACCGTTGCACCTTTTAAATTTTATTTATGTGCTTCTTGAGATTTGGGTACCATTCAACTGCTGAATGTTCCAGTTTTGGTCTCACAAAAGTCATGAACATTTTCTTTAGTCTTTCACCATCCTTATAATTAAAAGTAAGTCTGAAGTTGTAAAGTAATGCACAAGCTCCTCTTACTATGTGAGAGGAGCTTTGTGTTCCTCTGGCAACAGCTTACTATCTAAAACCACCCTTACCTTGAAGTTACCTTGAAGTGTTTCTGGGGCTTAGCCTCCCGTGGTCATCGACCAGGCCTTCTCGTTGCTGGACTGGTCAACCAGGCTGTTTGACGCGGCTGCTCGTAGCCTGACGAATAAATCACAGTTTGGTTGATCAGGTATTCTTTGGAGGTGCTCCTCCAGTTCTCTCTTGAACACTGTGTAGGGTCAGCTAGTTATGCCCCTTGTGTGTAGTGGAAGCATGTTGAACAGTCTCGGGGCCTCTGATGTTGATGGAGTTCTCTCTCAGAGTAACTGTTGCACTTTTGCTTTTCAACGGGGGTATTCTGCACATCCTGCCATGCCTTCTGGTCTCATGTGATGTTATTTCTGTGTGTAGGTTTGGGACCAGCCCCTCTAATATTTTCCACGTATAAATTATTATGTCTCTCTCCCGCTTGCGCTCAAGAGAATACAGATTTAGGCTCTTTAGTCGGTCCCAGTAGTGTTGATGTTTTACTGAGTGGATTCTAGCAGTAAAGGACCTCTGAACACTCCAGGTCAGCAATTTCACCAGCTTTGAAAGAGGCTGTCATTGTACAGCAGTACTCCACTCTAGAGAGCAATTGTGTCTTGAAAAGTATCGTCATGGGTATAGCATCTCTAGTGTTATCCAACCTGTTATTTTTCCTGCAGTTGTGACGGCTACTTTATTGTGTACTTTGAAGGTAAGGTCTTCCGACATGAGTACACCCAAATCCTTTACATTGCCTTTTCGTTCTATGTTATGATTTGACTGAGTTTCATACGTGGTTTCCGTTTTTATATTTTCATTTTGTCCGCATTCTACATTCCATGACATGGCATTTATTCACATTGAATTCCATTTGGCAATTAAAGCTCCAAGCATTTACTTTATCTACATCGATTAGAATCAAGGGCATTAGAATCGTCTGCATCTCCTATCTTCACCAGTATCTCAGCATCATCCACAAACATGTTCAGATAATTCAGTATTTCTTCGGGTAGATCATTTATGTAGACGATGAACGTTACTGGTGCAGAAACTGAACCCTGTGGTAAGCCACGAGTAACACTCCTTCAGTCACCTACATTGTCTCTGATTGCTGCCCTCCGCTATCGGTCAGTTAAAACATTTAATTCATATCAGAAGTCTCCCTGTCACCCCTCCAGCATGTTCCAGTTTCCAGAACAGCCTGTTGTGTGGGACTGTCAAAAGCTTTTTTAGGTTTAGATAGACAGTAAATCCAACAACATCTTTCTTATAATATCTCTGTGACTCTATCATGAAAACTAAGTAGATTTGTTTCAATTCATCTTCCTGTTAGAAAACAATACTGTGTCCAATATTATGTCATGACTCCAGGTGTTCTAGGTACTGCATACCAAACATTTAATACCTTCCTTCCTTGGGAAAGTGTGTGTTTGCCATACTAGATACTTTGTATAGCAGAAAACACTGGCCTTATTATTGGCCAGTGTTTATAGAGCAAAAAGTATTGGTTCATAGTTGATCAACCGGCTTCAACATTGGAGCCATTCTTTCTGATGCTAGCAGTTAAATTTTAGTTATAGATGTGAGCGAATTATAACATGGAATTTTCTAATTTTTAATTATAATTTATTATATATTTTTTCCATTATTATTATTATTATTATATTATTATTATTATTATTATTATTATTATTATTATTATTATTATTATTATTATTATTATTATTATATTCTATCATTTCTAGATTTTAATGGCATTAGATCTGCTTTAAATCACGATCTTAATGATGTGGATTATTGGATAATGACAAGACAACAGACTTGGAAATATCTGGAATGCAGCAGCTAGATGATGATTCATCAACCCCAGATTTGGGGAGGAGAAACCCCAAAAATTCAGGAAATTTAATGCTAATGCTCTGTGTTGTGATTAATATTCCTTTTACATAAAGAATTAGGGAAAAAGTAGGCAAGTAGGGGTTGTAAAAGATACAGTGTGAGTTTGAAGCACAAGGTAGGAAACTATGAGGATGAAATAAGGTTCTTTTTTTTATTTTACTTTTGAACTAGGCATGGTTTGGAAACTTTTTTAATTTATCACTGAGAAAATTCCAAAGACTGGGCCATTTTATTTGCGTGGAGTGTTTGCACAGATTTAGTCTTACTCTGAGGATATATAAGCGATATTTATTTCCGGTATGGTGCTCATTAGTTCTATTAAATAAATAGTGAAAAGTTTCAGATTAACATTAGCATTTAGGAACAAGGTTTTGTACATGTAGATTGCACAGGAGAATGTGTGGAGTGAGTGTATGTTTAACATGTTAAGGGACTTAAATAGCAGGGCCGTGTGTTATCTGACAACAAAGTTTATTATAGTTCGGATCCTGCATCCTCTCCGAGTCACAAACCAGGGTTTTACACAATTCCCCCATGCATTCGTGCTCTGTCAACAAGCTATTCTACCACTTTGCCCTTACTTCAATACACACAGAAATCACAATAGCGTCACAATTCAGTTAGCCAAAGATGGACTTTATTGAGTTCAGTATTAACTGTCTTTCAGAATAAGAGGTTGAGGACTGGAGAAAATGAAGGTTTTGTCATCGGCAAATAAAATTGGTTAGAGGTGTTCAGAGGCATTTGGAAGGTCATTAATGGAGATGAGAAAGAGGAGAGGACCAAGTACACACCGACATGTGGAACACAAATATTAATGGGTAGGGTGGGAGAATTCAATTCATTCACAGATACATACTGTAGCCTGTCACTAAGGTAAGATTGAAGGTATTGCAGGAAGTGATATCTGACTATATTATTGTAGTTTAAGAACAAGGTTATTGTGGTTAACAGTGTCAAAACCTTACGTAGGTCAGGAAATAACCCAACAAGGTACTCATTATTATCAAGAGCTGCATGTGTCAAGTTCATACTAATCTGTGCATCATTGATGCGTTTTTTGGGTCTGAAGCCATATTGGCAAGAGCATATTGTGTTTAGATACATACGAGTAAAGTTGCTTGTATAGTAACTTTTAAGATAATTTAGACAAGGTTGGCTGGATTGATATTGGTCTGAAATTGTTGACATCAGTGAGATCACAACTTTTAGGCACTGGGCTAACTTTTTTTTTGTTAATATCAGGAAAGGTGTGGAGTTCAAGTGATTTGTTGTAGAGCAATGCAATGGCTGTAGCATGAAATCAGGAGGCTTTTTTTGTAAGTTACAGTTTGTATCTCAGCCAGGGCACCTGACTTTGTTTTAAGAGAAAGGATAATGTCATTAACATCAGAGGTATTAGTGGGAGTTATATAATATTGATATAATAGACTATAAACATTATATTTACCAGGAAAACTCAGGTAAATATATTGTTGAAGTTTAATGTCATGTTTGAAGTTCTAAATTAGCTGAGGGAGATAGCAACAGGTCGTAACTAAATAATAAACAGATATACAGTAATTCATATCAAGAGTCTGACTAATATATTTGCCACTGTTGATTCGGGGTAATATCAATGCCAGAGTCAGATTAATATAACTGCCAGAGTCAGATTAATATAACTGCCAGAGTCAGATTAATATAACTGCCAGAGTCAGATTAATATAACTGCCAGAGTCAGATTAATATAACTGCCAGAGTCAGATTAATATAACTGCCAGAGTCAGATTAATATAACTGCCAGAGTCAGATTAATATAACTGCCAGAGTCAGATTAATATAACTGCCAGAGTCAGATTAATATAACTGCCAGAGTCAGATTAATATAACTGCCAGAGTCAGATTAATATAACTGCCAGTGTCAGATTAATATAACTGCCAGAGTCAGATTAATATAACTGCCAGAGTCAGATTAATATAACTGCCAGAGTCAGATTAATATAACTGCCAGAGTCAGATTAATATAACTGCCAGAGTCAGGTTAATAAATGCCAGAGTCATGCTAATACATGTACAAGAAAATGTACTCACTTAGTTGTAATGTAGTCATCTAGTTGTATTTAAGGAGGTTGAAATTTAAAATTCAAAATTTATTCTTTGTGAATGATTTTTGAAAAACATATATATACCATTTTAATATTTAAGCCGTTTAATATGATAAAACAGTTTCAAGCATTAAAAGCCACAACATAGGAGAAATCTCCTGAGAACAGGAGATGTTTTTTTACCCACATGATTATTAACATATGGAAATACCTACCCGCCGAACACGTAAATGGTAAAACTCTGCTAACTTTTAAAGTACAGATCATCAAGGCAAATGAAGGGACCTTCTACAAGCAGCTGGCTTCCCGTCTTTTTCAAGACCACTAGTATTTGTGGCTCTCAGGTAAACTCAGGTACAGTAATATAATTCTGTACAATATCACAGATAAGAATTCATGCTACGCTAAATTGCTAACTCTCTCTGCACACTCTTGTATCGACTCCTAGCATCTTCAACTGGAAAGCACCACACTAAATACACAGTAGGTAATTGCAGTACAGTACATGTAATTCTTAACTAAATAATAGGCGTATCTCCAGCAAAATAAGAACATTATTTACGAGACTAATGACACTATATATCATGTAAGATGAAACAGTACATTGTAACAAGGTGTTTATATCATTATATTATATTTTTACTTTCTCAACACAATGTACCTTCTTTTATATAAATAATAATACACGAGGAATATTTACACACACACACACACACACACAACACACACACACACACACAACCACACACACACACACACACACACACAACACCCACACCAACAACACCCACACACACACACACACACTCACACACACACACCACACACACACACACACACACACACATATATATATATATATATATATATATATTAGTATATTTTGGTAGCAGTCTTTCCTGTAGACATATGTTATTAAATATGACCGAAAAAGTAAGATAATAATTCTAACACGAATTTCTCATTTTCCTTATGTTTGTTTTTACTGATGACGGTAAATTAAAATCAATTCTCCAAAATTCATTCTTTATTTCTTAGTCTGACGCGACACCTGAGCGCGTTTCGTACAACTTATTACATTTCAAAGACTTAGTTACACAACACAGAAAAACTATAACTGAACAGAGTTTAATAACCTGCAATATGCAGGTATTAAACTCTGTAAGTTATAGTTGTTCTGTGTGTGGTAACTAAAGTCTTTGAAAATGTAATAAGTTTACGAAACGCGCTCCAAGTGTCGCGTCAGACTAAGAAATAAAGAATGAATTTGGAGAATTGATTTTTAATTTACCGTCATCAGTAAAAACAAACATAAGGAAAATTGAGAAATTCGTGTTAGAATTATTAATCTTACTTTTTCGGTCATATTTAATAACATATATATATATATATATATATATATATATATAT
>WNGS01070625.1:148243-163053 GCA_020271785.1 Procambarus virginalis | reverse complement strand
GAGGGAGGTTCGACGGCATTCCAGGTTCCTTGGGGGGGCACTTTGATCATACTCAATGCTTGTTTGCCCCTGCCCTTCTGCAGGATGTGGGCATGATGCAGCTTCTGTGCAGGTTCCTTCCCTTTTGGCTGCCTTGATCTCTAAAGATTTGCGTATTCAAGGGCCTGTTGTCTTCGCTCCTGCGTTTCTTCTCCCTCTTCGAGCTGTCTTCGGATTGGCTCCCCCCACATCCAATGACAGTTGGATGTGGGGAGCTTGGGGCCGCCAAGCTTCCCCACATCCCCCCTAGACCCTTCCCGGAAGGGTCTAGGGCATTGCCCTCGGCGGTGCATTACATCATCTGCATTGTTGAAACTTCGCACCACTCCTGCGGATGCGGTTTCGCAGTGTTTTGCTTTTTGCCACGCATATCGGCAGGCAGTGCTGGCTTCTTCTTTGGAATCCGCTTGGGCCTTGGCTCTTAGGTTGTCTTCGCCTTTTTGTCCATTGCTTTTTGCACAGTCTGCGGTTGTGCAGTATCTGCAGGCAACTTCGATTAGTTGTCATCCTATGTTGAACTTGTTGGTCCTCCGGAGGGCTCATGGGGAGGCCTTCCCGGAAGGGTCGTGCCAGGGCTCAGGGTTCTTCCCGTCGTGGTAGGCCAGGGGCTCCAGATTTGGGGCAGGCACAATCTTCAGTTCCATATTTTTTTAGTCGGCACGAGGATCATCCTGTGCATCGTTTTGGTTCTCGAAAGGTGTGTCAGACCTTTTGCAGTTCATCCCATTGATGGGGCGATAGGGGGAGGCTCGCTCTGTTTGCTTGCCCCTGGTCCCACGATTTGTGGGCTTTTTGGGTAAATTTGTGCGGCCTGCAGTGGCATTGGGTGGCTCCTCCTCCTTCAAGAGGTTCAGGGTTGGTGGGGCAGGCCTCTTCTTCTGCACTCTGTCGAGTTGTCTCGGAGTGACTTCGCTTGGGCGTTGTTGTAACGACTTTGTCTCTCAGATGAGTCTCTCGCCTGTTTCCAGTCCTGAAATGGGACTGTACGGATCTCAGGATCATTCTGGACTTGTCTTGTCTGAACCTGTGGGTCTATTGCCCCTTCTTTTGGACGACTACTCTGTCCCAGGTCTGTCTTGTGTTGGAGCTGTGCTTTTGGATGGTGTCCCTGGACCTCATGAACGTGTATTGCATGTCCCGATTCATCCGAGGTTTAGAGACTGGCTCGATTTTGTAGTGGGGCATCTCAGTTACCACTTTCGTTGTCTTCCATTCAGGTTGAACGAGAGATAACCATTCACCTCTTCTTGTGTTCACACTCCTTACCCGAGTTGTAGTGGCCCATCTGCTTCTTTTAGGTGTTCAGGTGTTGGCCTACCTCGACGACTGGCTGGTATGGGCTCCCAAACTGTCCACATGTCTGCTTGCCAGGGATTTGATTCTTTCCCAGCTTGCCGGGTTTGGGTTCCTGGTGAACTGGTGGAAGTCCCATCTGGTCCCCTCCCAGGTTCAGACCTGGCTAGGTCTTGTGTGGGATTCTCAGACCGCTTCCTTGTCTCTCCCTCTGATATCTCTCCTTCAGCTGCAGTCCCACATGTACTTGTTTCAGGGCAGCTCCCGGGTCACCTGGCGGTTTCTCGAGGGTTTGTGTGGGAGCGTGAACTATGCGATGATGCAAACCCGCCAGATCGGGTTTGGCTTCATCAACTGTTCTAGTTCCTTCAGGGATGTCCCTTCTGCCTCTCTCGCATTCGCTGGGTTCGACCCCTGGAGGACTTGTGTCGGCTGCTGCGTCACTGGCTTCCTCTTCGGGCTTTTTGGACCCAAGCCCTCACTCGATGTGTTCACGGACGCCTCGTCTCTGGGCTGGGGCTTTGTGACAAGTGCTCACAAGGCCAGCCAGGGGCAGTGTGGTCCGTCCTTCCGTTGGCCCCACAGCATGAAGCGAGAGTTTATGGTGGTGTGGTATTCGCTTCGGAGGTTTCGGATCACCTGTAGATCAATGATTCGGCTCCATTCGGACTGCTCCCAGGTGATTCATTGCGTGAACCGAGGGGGTTCGATGCGGTCCTTGGCTCTTTGGGGCTGGTCGATTTGGGTGACTCGTCTGCTAAGTTCTCGGGGGTTTGGCTCTCCTGGCCGTTCACATCCGGGGCGTGTCCAACCTCCTGGTGGATGGCCTGTCCCGGTTTAGTTCCCTGTTCACAGAATGGACAGTCGATGTAGATTCACTCAGTTGAATCTGCCAGATGTTTGGGCGCCCAGAGGTGGACCTCTTCACATCGGCATGGTTATGGAGTCTTCCAATATATGTGGTGCTCCTCCCCGACTGCGAGGCAGTTGGGATCGATTCCTTCTGGCTGTACTGGTCGAGGTGGGGGTTCCTGTATCTCTTCCTCTTGGTTCCACTATTGCTCCAGGTCCTAGCTCACTTGGAGACTTACCAGGGGAAGAGTTGTCCTCTTAACCCCATGGTAGCCAGCCCAGCCATGGTTTCAGGTGCTGCTTGCTCGGTATCCAAACCCGTTATGAGACTGGTTCGATCTTCTCCTCGAGTTTTTGCATGTGGTCTTTTTGACTCAAGTCAATCACCATCTGAATGATGATCAGGTGGCTTCTTTGATGGTGTCCCACCTGCGGGCTTTGTCTCGGTGACAGTATGAAGTTTCCTGGTAGTCTTTCCGGTTCTTTTTATCTCTTCGTCGTTATACTTCGCTTTAGATTTAGGTTTTGTCCTTTCGTGGTTGTTTCAGGACCATCATCTTATGCCAGATACTGTCGCCTCGTATCGTACGGTGTTGGTGAAGCCACTGCAGCTTGCATTTGGTATTGATGTTACTTCTGGTCCGTTTCGCAAGCTCTCATGCGTTGTTTCACCTCCGGCCTGCTCATGCACCGCTCGAGCCATATTGGTCTTTGGATCGAGTTCTCTCTTATCTCTCTTCTCCTTGGTTTGTGGTGGCCCCTTTGCTTCAGGATTGTTTTTCCAAAGCTCTTTTCTTGATGGCATTGGCCCCTGGGGGTCAGGTCGAGAAGCTTCATGCTCTTCTCCTGCACAGGGGTCTCTGCTCTTTTGGTCATGATGATAGGTTTGTTTGGTTGCAACCATATCCTTTTTTTTCTGGTGAAGAATGAGACTGCTGTATTCCAGAGGGGTCCTTGGGTTGTTGATGCTTGGTTGGTCAGGCCGAGGATGCATCATGTGTTGAGTCTGGTTGCAGCTCTCCACCATTATTTGCGCGCCACAGCCTCTGTGACCAGGGACGCACTTTGGGTTGATCCGGGTTTCCCTTCGTCCCTGTTCCAGGGGTTCAGGTCTCTCACATTGTCCCGCAGGGTTATTTAGTCCAGCCAGCCTGCAGTCAATCCTCATGCCCATGACGTTCGAAAGTTTGTTGCACTTGCTGCTGTCTTCGGTAACATGTTTTGGGCTGACATTCGGGCACTGGGTTTATGGCGGTCAAACAGGGTCCTGGCTGCAGGCTACCTCATAAATGTTCTTGGGCCTAGTCGGCCTGTGTTGCTTTGGATTGGATGTTGTTGCCTGTTGTCTCAACTTCGAGATGAGGATTGAATGCTGACTGCCTCCATGGGTAAGTTCATCTTCTTTTCATCTTTTGTTATGTAGCTCCATGGAGCCGAAGGGGCTTTTCCTAGAAAACCAGGGTTGAATGTAATGTTTTCTGCGTGAGACCCAGAGGTTCCCCAGCAACCCTCCGTCCCCCCAGTCGGCAGTTCTTTCACATGTTTTGACATCCAGCCTTGAACTGACAGGTGGATAGCTGGCACAAAGGGTCTGGGGCTCCCCCTTCCCCCTCCCGGGGAGGGGGGAGTTGCGCAAACAAGCGACACGGCAAGTGTGACATCATACTCATTTGCTCGTTTTTCAATTAAGGAGTTCTGTCCACTCATTAGCTTTCTGTAGTAGTTTTACCCAGAATAGGGGTTTGTTTTGAGGCGCTTACCTTTCTGGATGCCCGGGCTCGGTCAATGGCAGACATAGAATGTCTGCCATCACCAAGTCTGCCATATTTATTTATTTATTTATTTATATATATACAAGAAGGTACATTGGGATTGTGAGGATACATAGCATAGTAATTACATTCTTGTAAAGCCACTAGTACATGGGGATGGTGTGTGGAGGTTGGTGTGTAGTGAGGGAGGGGTGGGGGTGGTGTGTGGTGGGCAGCATTTCGGGCAGGTCCTTAATCTAAGAAACTTATAAGTAGGTAAATACTTGCAAAATTTATAAAAATGATAACAGTTACATAGCATGAAATAAATAAAAGATGAGAGAAAAGTTGTAGGTATATTAAAGCACATAGGTAGCTCAGAATGATTGCAATGACAGCTTGAATGGTAGTTTAACAAAACTTTGCAGGCACAATACAGCATATGGCTAGCACATAAAAGAAGACAGCAAATGAACACAATAATAAAGTTGTTTGGATTAAGTACATAATGATTGGGAGATTGGGTAACACTAGATACAGAGCAAATTTAAAGCTCAGTGTAGGAAACTACAAAGATAATTTTGGTTTTGTTTTTAAATGAGGCAAAAGTTTGACAGCTTTTCAATTCACTAGGGAGTGAGTTCCATAGACTAGGTCCCTTAATTTGCATAGAGTGTTGACACAGATTAAGTTTGACCCTGGGGATATCAAAGAGATATTTGTTTCTGGTGTGGTGATAATGGGTCCTATTACATCTGTCCAAGGAGAGTTTCAGAGCATGGTTTGCATTTAAGAACAGGGTTTTGTAAACGTAGTTGACACAAGAGAATATGTGGAGGGAGTTAATATTTAGCAAGTTAAGGGATTTAAACAAGGGAGCTGAGTGTTGTCTGAAAGCAGAGTTTGTTATTATTCTGATAGCAGATTTTTGCTGGGTGATGATGGGCTTAAGGTAAGGTGGTTTGCAGAGGTAGACCCCCATGTACAGATACCATAATTAAGATAGGGATAGATTAGTGTATAATATAGTGAGAGGAGAGCAGAGTTAGGAACATAATATTTTATTTTGGAGAGTATTCCAACTGTTTTAGAGACTTTCTTAGTTATGTGTTGAATGTGGGTGCTGAAGTTGAGTCTCTTGTCTAGGAATAGGCCAAGAAACTTTCCATCATTTTTATTAATGATGTTAATGTTGTCTATCTGTAGCTGAATTGCATTGCGTCTGAATGTTATTCTCCTGAATAAATATAAAGAGATAATTACATAATGAAGAAGAAATTCTGTACAGGTTTACTAATAATGTATGTAGCAAAACAAGTATTTTTGTTTGTTGTTGATCTGCATGTGGTTAAAAATATATCATAATAATAATAATAATAATTAAAACTATTGTTTTCATTTTATAGATTGTGTTTGGCTTCAGTACTGGAAGTGGAGCTGCACTGATGCGATCTGAACAGTCTTATAACGATGGTGAATGGCATAGAGCAATTGTGGAACGACAGGAAGATTATGGAGCATTGCTAATTGATGGTTTCCAGGTTTCAAATGGCACTAGCAGAGGAGACTCCAAATACATTGACTTGAAGGTTTGAAGGTTTTCTTTTTATGAAAGATTATATATGTACTATACTACCAAACTGATATTAGTCTGAGCTCGTTATAAATATTTTGTTGACCAGACCAC
The DNA here is from genome assembly GCA_020271785.1 of Procambarus virginalis. Lineage (NCBI taxonomy): Eukaryota > Metazoa > Arthropoda > Malacostraca > Decapoda > Cambaridae > Procambarus > Procambarus virginalis. The sequence continues at coordinate 157,431 of WNGS01070625.1, read as the reverse complement.
ACACTAGAAGTTTATATACTCAAATGCTCTAATCTTTCTAACAAACGTGACTTAACATAAGCTTACCCCTTCCATTTATCTTTCTTTCTCTTTCCTTTTCTTTCTCTCTTCTCCTACGCTCCCTTGCTATCCTCTTCTTATTCCTATTACTTTTCCTTCGGTGGTTATAATGGGAGCTGCCTCGTATGGGCCAATAGGCCTTCTGCAGTTCTCATTATTACTACTATTCTCTACACCTTACTTTCCTCCTCACCTCTCTCTTGCCTATTTATTACCCGTTCTCTACCTCCTCATCACAAGCGACTTGAGAATGGTCCAGAACGGACCGAAATGTCGTCGTCCCTTCAACTTCTAGTGTGTGGTCTGGTCAACATACTTCAGCCACGTTATTGTGACTCATCGCCTGCTTATAAATATTTTGTTTCTAATATTAACTTAATCCCTACATTTCACTAAATATCAATAGTTTGAGGATTTCTGAGCTCTTACATTGAGCTGCTCACTCAAATAAATTCCAACTATATTCTTAGACATCAGGCATTGCAGTTAGGCAAGGGTAACATTCAATACAGCACTACATGGAGTTTTCAGATATTTCTGTAGGGTCATAGTGTGCCGAAGGAGTCACTAGAAAATTAACCCTTGAGCGACAGCTATGGAAAAATGGTAATACCCGCCTAAACACTTTTTGTGTTATCATCCAACGCTGCACCACTTGTTTCTCTTTATTTACAAGAGTATGTTTGTTGAATAACTTGATTAATCACATGATTAATATAACACATGATAATGTTTCAATTGATGATTGGTTTACCTGGTGCAGTATACTCCATTACAACCCGTATAGAGTAGTGAAACGAATGTGAACATAATATTCAATGGTGTTTGGCTCTGGGTAATAACATATGGTACCTAATTCTCCCCCATATGGTACCTAATTGGTACCATATGGGGGAGAATAAAGATTGAAACAAAAACATAAGCCACCAATATGCACTCACACATGATAATTTTCATATAACGATAACTGCATTCACCTAGTAACTAATGAATAATAGGATTTATTAGTTACTAATGAGAGCAGGATTTTTTGAAGGGTCAAGATAAATTCCATTACAGCCACATAGACCTATCATATCATTATTTGCATCATATTTTTCTGGGTTTTACATGTACAGTGGCACCTTGTTTACAAATTTAATCCATTCCAAGATATGGTTCATACACCGAAAAAAAATTTCCATAAGAAATAATGTAAATTGAATTAATCCGTTCCACACACCACCAAAAATATTACCTTAAAATACATTTTATTATACAGAATACTTCTCATATTTTCCATACACAAAACAATCGGATATAAATATAAACCATAAATAAAATAAGTGAGTGTTTAACTGCACTTTACCCTTACTGAGGACTCTTGTTGGGGTATGGGAGATGGTAAGGAGGGGGGGAGAGGAGAGGGGAGGAGGAGGAGTGGTATTGGTGTATGGGCGCCTGACAGCTGGGTGGACAGCGCTTCGGATTTGTAGTCCTGATTTCCGGGTTCGATCCCGGTGGAGGCGGAGACAAATGGGCAAAATGTTTCTTTCACCCTGATGCCCTGTTACCTAGCAGTAAAATAGGTACCTGGGAATTACACAGCTGCTGCAAGCTGCTTCCCGCGGGTGTGTAACAAAAAGGAGGTTTGGTCGAAGACCGGGCCGTGGAGACGCTAAGCCCCGAAATCATCNAAATGTCTTATACAGAAAGTGAAGGACAAACCCAATATATGTGTAAGTGATTAAATGCCCAAATTCGGATGTAACCCGCACCTTTCTCAAAGTATGTACACAATGTTTACCTGCACATGTATACAGAAAGGATGTAGGTTACATCCAAAAATTAGTTTTTTAATACACTTACCCATATATTGGGTCTTTCCTTCCCCTTCATTCAAGCACTGTGCACTGAAGTAAGTTTCTCCACATCTTATACTTTTAATTAGAGCCTAATTCCCCAATCATTTATAGGTAGCAAACGTAACAGTCGCATTCAGTTCAAGACCCTGCCAGGTAATCCACGTGCAGACTTCAAGTTTTCTTTCGACTTTAAAACAACTGCTGATGAGGTATTATCTTCTATGCTTCTAGTGCAATACACCGTGACTATATCACCTTCTATCTTAAAGACGGCAAGGTAATTAATTATAATTAATTATTTACAATAAAATAAATTCCATGTTTGATAATGTTATGTAATCTAATAATGTGCATTGTACTTGTGAGTTATTATGTTTCTCACTCTAGTTCTAAGTTATCATGATGCAAAGGAGAAAACAAGTGTTGAATGTAACAAAACACCAATTTCTGGGTGAGCCCTGGAGTCTCCCTGAAGCTATTATACTGATTCAGTGCCATACTACTAGGTCTCAGTTGTGGAGATCTTATAGGCCTACCAGGAATCACAAGCCAGAACCTGGTCCCCCTTACAGAGCTGCAGAGAGCAGTGGCCAATGAACACCTATGTGCTTTAATATACCTACAATTTTCTCTCATCTTTTTCTTTTTTTCTTGCCTTGCAACTGTTTCATTTTTTTTTATAAATTTTGCAAGTATTTACCTACCTAAAATTTTCTTAGATTAAGGACCTGCCCAAAACGCTGCGCGTACTAGTGGCTTTACAAGATTGTAATTACATATTATGTATCCTCACAATCCCATGTACCTTCTTGTATATGCATAAATAAAATAAAATAAAGTAAAATAAAATAACATTTTATATTTAGAGTTAATAATGTCTGCCACCACCATGGAAGGCATCCAGAAATCAGTAAAACCAAACAGACTACTGGTTGGTTAAAACCAAGACCCCAGCCTCAAAAACTGGGAACCAAAGAACCAAATTTTGTATACTTGGGTGATCTAGTTTGCCCTGCTTTTCTCCTCCTTGGAGGAAGGAGGAAGGTGGACCGGGTCAGCCAGTTCGCCTCACCCTTAACCCTTTAACTGTGCATCCTATAAATATGACAACCCCCCCCCCCAGTGCGCAAGAAATAATTCTCGGGAAATTTTTTTTTTCCAAAAGTGTCAAAAACCCCTCCCTGTATATGGGTATAGCAACGGAATTTCGAAATTGTACTTACTTTGGCTGCTATGGGTCCATAAGGTGGCACGTGACGTCATCGTTCCCGTGCGCCCGTGCCGTAATCTCCCGGGGCGGTGGCGCGCCCAGGGCTGGGCGTGAGAGTTGCCGTGAATATATTTTGTTAATTTTTTGCCACAGTTCCAAATACATTTTATTTGTTTTTACGTGCTAATCCTATGTATAATGAACATGTACACTATATTATGGCAGTAAAACATCCGTACTGTCCAAGGACACTGTGTTACGTGCATGATACTTGTGTACACATATCTTGCACATATTTACCCAGCCAGCCCTCCCTCACTCCTCCAACATTGTATTCGCCAACATTGCTCCTCCCATCATACAGTTATTCACATCAATGTTTCATGTTCATTTATGTATATTTACAACATATGTACACACTATACACTGTCACACACTATATACATTTACCATCAACACTTTCAGAACATCGCGAGTGTGAGCAGCCACCCCCAGACAGGCCCTCCTTCACTCCAACATCTTACTCGCCAACATTGCCCCTCCCACCATACTGTTATTGTTTTTATTTCACTATTTACACATGTTATATATACTTATCTACATGTTTTATTTACCAAACTATACAAGTAAGCTGGTGTTGTGTCCAAACAGTACAGTGGCCACCATACACTGCATGAGAAATCACACAGCAGACAGCAGACGATGCTATGATTACGTCATCACCTCCCTCACCAAAATAGCTCCACTCAACATACTCCTGTTGCTGTTATTACACTTATACACACACACACACACTGTATATACCCATGTACATGTGTGTTCCCCATAACGAACCACGAAGCTAGAATGGTGAGCAAAACAAGAGTGGCTGCCATACAGTGAGGCTACCTCAATTCTCTCCCTCCCTCCCTCACCAAATTCCTCCTTCCACAATACTACACACAACGCTAATTATAACCACAATCCTGGTCACAAATTTCTGTAAATGAATAATTGACCCAGTTTATTTTGAAAAGGAACCTAAGAAAGTCGTTTGAAGATTCCAAGATGGACGAAATAATGCTGTGGTGCTGTGGCTGCGCTGTGAACATCGTGAACAGCATTGAATCACTGATATTTGAACATGTACCCAGTCATTATCACACTCAGGCTCTTCTATAATACTATCATGGCTAAATATACAGGTTATATATATTATTTGACATTATTAGGCGATGCTGTGGTCACACGCTGAATAGCAGAGCTGTGTGCTCATGCTGCAAGTGCCAGCCTTGGTTGCTCACTCACTACTGAGGCTCTCAAACCTGGCAATGTGGACCATGATTTTTTTTAAAGATGGCGTCTGTTTACAAGAGCCCTGTGGAAGCTGATGTGAACCCCATGTAGCCGCGGGAGTTTGAATGGAACGTGAAAAATAAAAACACCCGGAGGCGCGTTGCGCACCCGAACCTGGACTTGCAAGCACGTTGCGCAGTAAAGGGTCAATTTTTGATGATGGACCACATCAACTTCCTTGGGGAGGGAGGGTATCGAGAAGCCTCCATGGCTCACCAGAACTTGCATTTCATTACATTCAACTCTGGTGTTCTGGTGGGAGCCCCTTGAGGCCCCCCCCTGAAGCTAACAACCCTGACGAATAAAGCAGGGCACTTACCAAAGAGGAGGCAGCACCTCAGGTATCAAAGTGAAGAGAAGACTGATGGTCGCAACAGACGACCCAAGGCCACACAAGGCCACCAAGGACCAGGAACACTCACAAAATTCCAAGCCGCCAAGACTCTGTTCGACCTCTAAAACTCCTTCCCCCTAATACCTGGTTAATACCTGATTGATGGGATTCTGGGAATTCTTCTACTCCCCAAGCCTGGCCCGAGGCCAGGCTTGACTTGTGAGAGTTTGGTCCACTAGGCTGTTGCTTGGAGTGGCCCGCAGGCCCACATATCCACCACAGCCCGGTTGGTCCGACACTCCATGGAGGAAACAATCTAGTTTTCTCTTGAAGATGTCCACGGTTGTTCTGGCAATATTTCTTAAGCTCGCTGGGAGGGTGTTGAACAACCGTGGATCTCTGATGTTTATACAGTGTTCTCTGATTGTTCCTATAGCACCTCCTGCTATTCACTGGTTCTATTCTGCATTTTCTTCCATATCGTTCACTCCAGTACGTTGTTATTTTACCGTGTATATTTGGTACTGGCCCTCCAGTATCTTCCATGTGTATATTATTTGATATCTCTCTAATATTATAATAATTATTTTGTAATAATAACCCTCGCGTATTCATGTGTATTATCCAGGTCGGGGTGACCCGTTTGCATCTGCTAGGGGTTTGGGTCTTGGCCTACCTCGCCGACTGGCTGGTGTGGACTTCCAATCGGTCCCCCTTGTCTGCTCGCCAAGGGTGTGGTTCTTTCCCAGCTCACTGGGTTTGGGTTCCTGGTGGGTTTGGAAGGAAGTCCCATCTGGTTCTGTCCCAGGTTTGAACCTGGCTGGGTTTTGTTTGGGACTCTCGGACAGCTTCCATGTCTCTCCCTCCGGAGGCATTGCTATGGCTGCGGTCCCGCCTTTGGCTAGTTTTTTGGAAGTCCTGGGTCACTCGGCGGTTGCTCGAGCAGTTGTGTTGGAGTTTGAACTTCGCTGTGCTGGTCTACCCGCTGGGTCAGGTTTGGCTTTGGTGCCTGTTCTGGTTCCTTCAGAAACACCCCTTCCGCTTCTCTTGCGATTGCTGGGTTTGTTCCCTGAGGACCTTGCATTGGTTGCTGCGTCGCCAGCTTCCTCTTCGGGGTTTTGGGGATTCAGTGCCTTGGCGCCTACCAGAGCCCCTCGCTTAATGTGTTCATGGACACGTCATCTCTCGGCTGGGGCTTTGTGACCAGTGCTCACCAGGCCAGCCAGGGGCAATGGGGTCCATTCTTTCGTCAGGCTCACAGCATGGTATGGGAGTTCATGGCGGTTTGGCTGTCACTTCAGAGGATTCGGGTTGCTCGGGTTTCGACCATTCGGCTTCATTCGGACTGTTCTCCTGTGGTTCATTGCTTGAACCAAGGAGGGGGGTTCTTTTAGTCCTTGCCTCTTCGGGCTGGCTGCTTTGAGTGGCTTGTCTACTGGCTTCACAGGGTTTGGCTCTCTGTGCAGTTCATATCCGGGGAGTGTCCAAGGTCCTGGTGGACGGCCCATCTCGGTTCATTCCCTTGTCCACGGAATGGACAATCGACACCAGCTCCTTTCGTTGGCTCTGTCGGACGTGGACCTCTTTGCGTCGGTGTCTCCCAATCCATGTGGCGCCCAAAAGGTGTCTGCAAGAATGGTCGAGGTAGGGTTTCCTGTACCTCTTTTTGCCGGTCCAACTGTTGCTTCGGGTTCTGGCTTGGCTTGAGTCCTACCATGGGAGAGTAGTCCTCGTGGCCCCCTGGTGGCTAGCCCAGCCCTGGTTCCAGGTGCTGCTTGCACGGTGTGTGAACCTGGGACATTTTCCGTGGCTCTGCCTCTTCCAGCAGGTCAGACCAGTTCAGTACACGGCTGGTTCAGTCGTCTCGTCCGCTTTTCTCATCTGGTCTTTCTGTGGGGAGCCCCTACGGCTCCCTGGAGCTTATCGGGCTAATGTATGTTATATTAGACCGGGACATTAGCTAAGGAGTTCAGACCTACCAAGGACCAGCGCCAGAACCTGGCGCTGGTCCCTGGTAGCAGGAACCGGCCGCCGCTTAGGTGGCAGGCTATGCAACACCTTGACGCCCTAACCAGCACAATACCAATCCCTACCCAGGGCCAAACAAGAGCCCCAAGCCCTAGCTGGCCCCAAGGGCGAGGAAAATGCCGAGCAGCAAGAACCTCTACGGGAATGGGTTCCTGAACGCCCCAGGGAAGATAACCCTGTTACGCTAGGGCAGTACTCACAGGGCGCTTAGGGAAATCAACCACTAAGCACATGTAGCCCCGGCACTGATGAGGTACTCCTGGCCACCACACAACACAACACACGGCAGTGAACGCCACACAAGGCAAACACCGCCTAGGAAACTGAGGCCAAGAAGCGTCTATCCCAGTTGACATTAGCGAACGAACTGAAGCTTGGCAGCCGGCGCGGTAGGTCCGGGGCTCCCCCTCCCCCTCTCGGGGCAGGGAGGGCTGCGCGGACGATCGGCGCGGCAGTAAAGTATGATGTTTGCTTGTTTCCTTGTTTCCTTGTGATTGTAGGGAGTTTCTACCTCTCTGTTCGGTTTTTGTTAGTTTTTGTTTACCATGTGGGGTTTGTTTTGTTATGCCTACCTTTCTGGTGCCTAACCCCGGTCGATGGCAGATAAGGAAAACCCCATCCACAAAGGGGTTTTCCTGGGCCATTGCTCCCTGAAACCTCTCTGAAGGGGCCAGGTTCTGGCGCTGGTCCCTGGTAGGTCTGAACTCCTTAGCTAATGTTCCGGTCTAATATAACATACATTAGCCCGATAAGCTCCAGGGAGCCTCCGGGGCTCACTCAGAAAATGGCGTTTCATTACATTCAACGCTGGTTTTTTGACGCGGGTTTATCACTATTTGTATGGTGATCAGGTGACTTAGTTGATGGTCTCCCATCTGAGATCTTCGTCTCACCGACAGTATGAAGTTTCCTAGCATTCTTTCTGCTATTTTCTCTCTTTCTGCTATTTTCCCTCGTTCCCTGTTCCAGGGCTCGGGTCTCCCAGGTTGTCCGCAGGGTTATTAAGTCTAGCCAACCTGCGTCTATCCTCGCGCCCATGATGTTAGGAAGTTTGCGGCTTTGGCTGCTGTGTTTGGTAATATGTCTTGGGCACATATTCGGGCGCGTGGATTTTGGAAATCGAACAGGGTCCTGGCCGCCCGTTAATTGGTGAACGTCCCTGCTCCTCGGCGTTCTTGTGTTGCTTTGGGTCGCGGTTGCGGTCAGTTGTCTCGACTTCGTTGTGGAGTTTGTGGCCGCCGCCTCCCGGGTACGTCCCCTTTTTTCCTTCTCTTTGGGTAATTAGCTCCAGGGAGCCGTAGGGCTCCCCACAGAAAACCAGTGTTGAATGTAATGAAACGCCATTTTCTGGGTGAGCCCCGGAGGCTCCCTGGCGACCCTCCCTCCCATCCGGTCGGCGGGTTTTCGCGTTGGTTGACGCCTAGTTTCCGAACTAAAGGCAGCCGGCGTGGTGAGGTCCGGGGCCCCCCTCCCCCTCCCGGGGAGGGGAGGGCTGCGCGGACGACCGGGCGGCAGTAAAGTGATTGTTTGATTGTTTTCCTTGGGATTGTAGGGAGTTTTCTACCTCTGTTTGGTTTTGTTGTAGTTTCTTACCATGTGGGGTTTGTTTTGTTACGCCTACCTTTCTGGGTGCCTAACCCCGGTCGATGGCAGATAAGGAAAACCCCCAACCATATGGGGTTTCCAGGGCCATTGCTCCCTGAAACCTCTCTGAAGGGGCCAGGTTCTGGCGCTGGTCCCTGGTAGGTCTGAACTCCATAGCTAATGTTCCGGTCTAACATAACATACATTAGCCCGATAAGCTCCAGGGAGCCTCCGGGGCTCACCCAGAAAATGCGTTTCATTACATTCAACGCTGGGTTTTTTGTTTTCCTGCCAGGTGGGGGGGTGTCTGCCTTTAGTCACCCTTTTGGGTTCTTTCTTGTATATATATACTGTGTTTTGGTGGTACCACCCCTTACTTGGCCCTCGTGAGTGGACACGTTCCGGGGTTCAGCTTTAGAAGTTTGCTTGGTAGTTTTGGGTGCCAGTTTCGCAATACCCTGGCTGGGCTTTCCTTAGAGTGTTAACAATGCTAACGGTCCTGGGAAACCCCACAGGGGCTGTGTGGTCCGATGGATGTGACCCCTCAGTATGCTCTCGCTTCTTGCGATGTTGAAGGTTGCTCTGTCCCTTGTTTTGGGGTGACACTCACTGGTTCTGCCTCTCCATGTTGCCTGTCGGGTCGGTGATTCTTTTGACCTGGAGCTGCGATGTTTGTTCTTTGCATGTACACCAGTTCACCCAAGCTACTGATCATGATAGGAGGGTGCAGGCAGCACAGGCATTGCATGCTCAGTTTAGGTTGCTGCAACGCAATGGTTGGTTGCTTCCCCGG
>WNGS01070625.1:106379-129669 GCA_020271785.1 Procambarus virginalis | reverse complement strand
GTGTCCAACCACCTGGTTCCAATAAGGTGTCATACACACACATGGTTTCATACACATTTGCCAATAGTACATTATATTCTTATAAAGTTCCAGGTTGTTTTTCAACATTTATCAATGCTGCTTCTACGTCTCTCTAGACCTTGTACTCTCTTACAAATGAAAGGAATTTTAGTTTTAGAATTTAATTTTTTATGCATACCTGAATGTTGCATGATATAGTCAGTGGCACTGCCCACGGGTTAAATGTGACCTGTAAGGGGTGATTCTTGTCTTTTTCATGTTTGTCCATAAAATCAACAATATTTTCAATGTTGTGAGGCCTTCTCCTAAACCTACTATTTTCTCAATTATTTTATCCTCCTCTGCTTCTTGCTCTATCCTAGTTGGTATTTCCTTTTCTAAACACCCAAAAATTATAGGGGAATTGCTTTTATCTGCTGTGTTTTGCACTAACTTATGGTTGATAACCAGTTCTTTTCTATTTTCTTGTCTAATGTCTGTTTCTTGTTGCTTATTTCTATTTTGGAATTCCAAATACTTCTTTGATTGTTTCTTTTGCTTTTACAACTTGCACTTATGTGTCTCTTATTTCCTCCCTGCAATTTTCCAATCCTTTGTTAACCTCCTCTATTTGAGCTGCAATGAAGTTTCTGTTAGCATATCCTTGCCTAACTATGTTTGGACTAGCCTGTAGAGTTATTCTGAGCTGTTCTCCTTATGAGTCCATTTTCCTGTTAATTTTTTCAAATTCACCCCCTCTTCATTTTCCATATCTGATTTTCTTTCACTAGTTCTTTGATTTGTTCCATCCATCTCTTTACCTTATCAGTCAAGCTGCTATTTTTGTTATCCTACTGGAAAGTAATTCCTTTATATTGCAAAATTCATTCCTGAGACCTTCATCTCCATGGTCTAGTTTAAAAACTTTCCTTCATAATTCCTTAGTAAGTCCTCAATCATAATTTTTAATCTGTTTATAAAACCACCTTTCATTATGGCTTATGCATTATAAAATCACCATTCATTATGGGCTTATATTATAAAACCACCATTCATTATGGCCTATGCATTATAAAACCACCTTTCATTATGGCCTATGCATTATAAAACCACTTGTCATTCATTATTAAAACCACATTTCTTGCACAAGGGAACCTTTGAAATTTTAAACTGTTTGTCGATTGTTCTTCCTTACATTTGGGGCAACCCCCAACTGGCCTATGACACTCCCATACCCCTGCCCCCCATGTATTGTCTTGCAAAGCTGGGTGTGGCTAGCCCCAAGTGTTTGATCTCCATCCTCAGACACAGACAGGCAGACAGACACAGAAGTCTCTTATAGATATGGATGTTATTTTAACAAGTTTTGGACTTTTAAAAAAATTAAAACCCTATTGTTTTAACAGAGGAAATACGGCCAGAAGTGTCTCAGACTATCCCAACTGATGGATGTGCCTTACCCATAGACCCACAAGAAGAGGATGTTCCTCCAAATGAAGGCTTCCGATTTGGTAAGTTTTAACTTTTGTTTCTTTTTATTTAGATATTCATTGAGTGAAGTATATTTTATTTTTTATCATAAGTTGCCTTGCAATATCTTAAAAAGTTTCATCACACTGACATAAAACTTGTAACAATAATGTACTTCCATAAAAATACATTTTCTGTGGGGAGCCCCTACGGCTCCCTGGAGCTTATCGGGCTAATGTATGTTATATTAGACCGGGACATTAGCTAAGGAGTTCAGACCTACCAGGGACCAGCGCCAGAACCTGGCCCCTTTAGAGAGGTTTCAGGGAGCAATGGCCCTGGAAAACCCCCTTGTGGTTGGGGTTTTCCTTATCTGCCATCGACCGGGGTTAGGCACCCAGAAAGGTAGGCATAACAAAACAAACCCCACACGGTAAAAAACTAAAACAAAAAAACGAACAGAGAGGTAGAAACTCCCTACAATCCCAAGGAAACAAGCAAACAAGCAAACATCACACTTTACTTCCGTGCCAATCGTCCGCGCAGCCCTCCCCGCCCTGAGAGGGTGAGGGGGAGCCCCGGACCTACCACGCCGGCTCCCTTGCTTCAGTTCGGAAGCTAATGTCAACCGGGATAGACGCTTCTCTGGCCTCAGTTTCCTAGGCAGTGTTTGCATTTCGTGGCGTTCACTGCCGTGTGTTGTGTTGTGCGGTGGCCAGGAGTACCTCGTCAGTGCCGGGGTTGCATGCACTTAGTGGCTTACTTCCCTAAGTGCCCTGTGAGTACTGCCCCAGTGTGACAGGGTTATCTTCCCTGGGGCATTCGGGAACCATTCCCGTAGAGGTTCTTGCTGCTCGGCATTTGCCTCGACCTTGGGGCCAGCTGGGGCTTGGGGCCCTTGTTTGGCCCTGGGTAGGGACTGGTATTGTGCTGGTTAGGGCGTCAAGGTGTTGCGCAACCTGCCACCGGTTCCTGTTGCCTCTGGAGACGGTGTACTTTTGCGGGGTTTTTCATTTGTTTTTATTTTCGTGCCTGGTGGGGGTCTGCCTAGTGTGGCTATAGTTCCACTGGTAGTGTTTGGTGGCCCTCTGCTAGGCCCCCGTGATTGTCCACGTCGCAGAGGTTTTCAGTGGTATCCTCTACCCTCTTGATATTTTTGGGTTTCTTAACCGGTTAGCAACACCTTGCCCGGGCTTCCCGTAGCAGTCAGCCTATATGCCCTGGAAACCCCTGTCTGGGCTCGGTGGACCATTGAATGTGTCTTCCGGGTTCCAACCAGTCTTGTACGGGATCATTAATTACTGTGCCCTTGTCTCCGGGTCACAGTCGCCACTTTTACCTCCGTCATGTTGCCTTTTGTGTTACTGACTCCTTGACCCAGAGTCTTGCAAGAGAGATTCTCTGCTTGTTCTCTAGTACTCTCCTGACATTATTACTGTTCAGAGTGCAGGCAGCATCCGTGTTGCAAGCTAGGTTAGGTTGCTGCAACACGCTAGGTTGGTATATACATGTATACTCGGATGCCCCTAGGCTGCCCCGTTATTGATAGGTGCTGTTCGCCCCTTTCCCTCCCTGTTCCCGGCTCCGGACCGTCTGCGGGTTTTGGGGCCGGGGCGGGGTTTAGTTGGAGCCGAGACTCGGGCGGTTTTCGGAGGCTGCCTCGTTCGGGTTGGGGACGGAGGTTTTTGAGCCTATTCCTCCTGCCAAGGCTTCTGGGTCTTACCAGTGGCCCTTTCTTGCTGCCTTTCCCTTGCTGCCTTGCTAGACTCTTCCTTTTCTTTAAGGGCGGAGTGCTTGGAGGACAGCTCTGCCCCGGGGCCTCTGTTGCGGGTTCCCATCTTTGTGGGGGATGCCTACTAGCAGCTCTGGGGCGGTTTGCCCCTGCCTGGGTTTTCTGCTTGGCGGAGTTTTTCGCCCTTTCAGTCTCCTTGCTTCCCACTTTTGCTGGCGTGTTTTCATATCTTTTGCGTCAGTCACAGCCCTCTGTTCTAGTGGCCATTTTCTTCTGTCGGTTTTCCGGCGTGGCCACCAGGGCGGCGTTGCGGTTTGTTTACATGTGCCTGGGTGTGCGAGCGAGTGTCTGGGGTGAGTTTTCACCCTTTTTCAGGGGTTTTATTCTCCTGTTGTCGTCTCTTTGCTTTTCTGGTGTTTTCTGCTCGTTTCCTGTTCCTCTGTGAACGTTTGAGTGTTGATTTTACACCGGGTTTTCCATTTTGTCTGTTTTGGGTCTGGGCCCTTGGGTTTGGGCTGTGTCCCTGGCTGTTATGCTTGCTCCCACACCGTGTCCCTCGGTTTTGGTAGGTTTTGACCGTTTCCCTGGGGGGTTTCTGTCTTGGGGGCTGTGCTTTGCCTTCTGTGATGTATCTCCACCGGCAAATGTGGTGGTTTGGGCTCCCCCCGTTTCAATTCCGGGTTCCTTTGGGTTCTTTGGTTTTGTTCCGGAGGTTTCTTCCTCTTGAGCCCCCTTTGTGGGTTCAGGAGGCTTTGTTTCCTCGTGTGTGACCCGGTTCTGCCTTCTGGAGTTCCGGGGTCTTCCTGGCATGCAGACTGATCTTTTTGGATCTTGGCACGTGTTGTGATCGTGCTGGGACTTTGAGGTTTTGTTGTCGAGGTGGGCCTTTTAATGCAGTTTTGTGCCTTATTCGCCTGGCCGGCATGGTGCTCTCTGCCCACTGGTCGGCGGCTTGTAATTTTCTTTTCACGTGTATGTATGTGTGCACATGTACATACGTACACTGTGTATGTGTGCACATATGTGCATACACACGTGTGTGTAACATACCTTGTGTGTATGTGTATATGTATGTGTATATGTATATGTATGTGTATATGCATGATGTGTATATACATGTATGTGTATATATACTTTTTTTTTTTTTGAGATATATACAAGAGTTGTTACATTCTTGTACAGCCACTAGTACGCGTAGCGTTTCGGGCACGTCCCTGGAATACGATCCCCTGCCGCGAAGAATCGTTTTTTCAACCAAGTACACATTTTACTGTTGCGTTAAACAGAGGCTACAGTTAAGGAATTGCGCCCAGTAAATCCTCCCCGGCCAGGATACGAACCCATGACATAGCGCTCGCGGAACGCCAGGCGAGTGTCTTACCACTACACCACGGAGACTTTTCTTTCGGAAGGGGCTCTGTTCCCTTCTGCTGATGGGGCGCTGGGGGAGCAGCTTGCTCTGTTGACTCTCACATGGTCCCGCAGTTAGTGGGCACTTTTGGTTGTCTTCCGACCTTTGGTGGCGGCGGTGGACGGCTTCTCTCCCTTTGGGGGGTTCAGGGCTAGCGGGGTGGGCTTCTTCCCCTGCACTTCGTCATGTCATCTTAGTGGGTGCGTTAGACGTAGTCGTTCCGCCCTATTCTTCTGGGGGTTCCCGTCTGCTCTTTGCAGACATGGGCCTGTCAAATCTGCCGTTCTTCTAGACTTCTTCAGTCTGTGCCCTGGATTCTTTGCCCACATCGGAGGACTGTTGTGTTTTGTCTGGCTTCTGTTGGGGCCGGGTGCCTGGATGGTGGCCCTGGACCTCCAGGTCAATTCTTGGCACGTTCCTCTCCAGTTTTCCGGGACTGGCACAGTTGGTTGTGGGTCTTCAGGCTTGCCGCTTTTGTTGCCTTCCCTAGTTTGTAATTGGCACTTGGTGTATTTTTGCATCTTTACCGGATCTTGGTGCTCTGTCTGAGTCTGCTTGGGATTCGGTGTTCGGCCTACCTCGACGACTGGCTGATGTGGGCTCCCAGTCGGTCCGCTTGTCTGCTCATCAGGGGTGTGGTTCTTTCCAGATTGCCGGGTTTGGTTTCCTGGTGATCTTAAGACCATTCCATCTGTTTCCGGCCCGGTTTCGGACCTGGCTGGGCCTTGTTTAGGGCTCTTGGGCCGCTCTTTGTCTTTCCCTCCAGAAGTGTTGCTGCAGCTGTGGTCCCGCCTTCGGCTGTTCATGAGGGGGGTCCCGGATTGTTCAGTGGTTGCTTGAGCAGTTGTCTGAACTTCAACGTGCTGGTCTGCCCGCGGGGTCGGGTTTGTCTTCGGCGTCTGTTTGGTTCCTTCGAAGGCTCCCCTTCCGCCTCTTTTGCAATCTTTGGGTTCGTTACTCCGGGGATCTTGTGTTGGTGCTGTGTCACCAGCTTCCTCTTTGGGGTTTTCGGGGTTCCGTGCCTTGGCACCTCCCCGAGCCTTCGCTTGATGTGTTCACGGACGGGTCATCTCTCGGCAGGGGCTTTGTGACCAGTGCTCACCAGGTTGGCCGGGGATGGTGGGGTCTGGCTGCCCGTCGAGCTCACAGCACGGTTCGTGAGTTCGTGGCTGTCTGGTTTGCGCTTCGGAAGGTTGGGGTCACTCGGTGCTCCACCATTCAGCTCCATTCGGACTGTTCTCTGGCGGTTTGTTTCCGGAACCACAGGATTTCTCTTAGGTGTTGACCTTTGGGGTTGGTTCCCTTGAGTGGCTCGTTTGCTGGATTCTCAGGGTTTAGCTAACCGTGAGGTTTATGTCCGGGGTGTGTCCTGCATCCTGGCGGACAGCTGTCTCGTTTCATTCCTCTGTTTGCGGATTGGCCAGTCGTTGCCGACTCGTTTCGTTGGCTCTGTCAGACATCTGGACTCCTGGCCAAGGACGTCTTCGAGTCGGCGTGGTCTAGGCATCGCCCATTTTATGTGGTGCCCTTACTCGCCTGCGAGGCGTTCACGGTGGATGCCTTTCGGCAGGACTGGTCGAGGTGGGGGTACCTGTTCCTCTTCTCCCGGTCCAGCTGTTGCTTCGGGTTCTGGCTCGGTTGGAGCCCATTCCCACGAAAGTAGTCCTTATGGTTCCTTGGTGGCCGGCCAAGCTTTATTTTTAGACGCTGCTTGATAGGTGTCCGATCCCGGGGCGTTTTTCCCACGGCTCTGCCTCTTTCGGCAGGTCGGATCGGTCCTGTACGTGATTGGCTCAGCTTTCTCCTCAGCCCTTCGCATCTGGTTTCTTGACGCAGGTATCACCTTCTCTGTGGTGATCAGATGGCTTTGTTGATGGTGTCCCACCTGCGAGCTTCGTCTCGGCGACAGTATGTCGTATCTGGTGTTTCTATGCACTTTTTCTTGCTCTTCGTAGGTTGTCTTCTCCTTCACATCGGGTTGTCTTGTCCTTTCTTGGGTTTTCAGGACTACAGTTATTTCATGTTTCTTACTGTCGCCTCGTTTTGTGCGGCGCTGGTGGAGCCGCTCCGGCTTACGTTCGGGTGGACGTCACATCTGCCCCATTTCATATGCTTTCTCGTGTTTTGTTTCACCTCCAGCCTGCTCATGCGTTGCCTGAGCCGTCCTGGTCCTTGATCAGGGTGCTTTCTTATCTTCTCCTCAGTTTGTGGTAACCCCTTCGGTTCAGATTTCTGCTGTTTGGTACTGGTGGTAGGTTTGTATGTTTGCAGCTTTCCTCCGTCCTGGCGACGGTCGAGACGGTTGCTTTCAGGAGGGGTTCTTGGGTTATTGATGTTTGATTGGTTTGGCCGGGGGTGCATCCTGTGTTGTCTGGTTGCGCTTTTTGCCGTTACCTGCGTACCGTGTCTGGGGATGTGCTTTGGGCTGTTCCGGTTCCCCTCGTTCCCTGTTTCAGGGCTTGGGTCTCCCAGGTCGTCTGCAGAGTTTTTCAGTGTTCCAGCCTGCGGTCTGTCCTTGCGCCCATGCTGTTCGGCTAACATCTGCAGCTTTTGCTGTTGTATTGGTGACATCTAGGGCTCATTTCGGACGCAGGAATTTGAGGTTTGCACAGGTTCTTGGCTGGCCATTCTTTATGCGTGTCTGCTCCTGTGCGTTCTTGTTGCCTTGGGTTGCAAGTTGCAGCCTGTTGTTTTGGCTTCGCGTTGCGGAGTTTGTGGCGGCCTCTCCCGGGTTAGCCCTTTCTTTTCCTTCTCCTTGGGTATGAAGCTCCAGGGAGCCGTAGGGGCTCCCCACAAAAAACCAGCATTGAATGTAATGAAACGCCATTTTCTGGGTGAGTTCCGAACTGAAGCTAGGCAGCTGGCGTGGTAGGTCCGGGGCTCCCCTCTCCCCCTCTCGGGGCAGGGGAGGGCTCCGCGGACGATCGGTGTGGCAGTAAAGTGTGATGTTTGCTTGTTTGCTTGTTTCCTTGGGATTGTAGGGAGTTTCTATCACTCTGTTCGTTTTTTTGTTTTAGTTTTTTACCATGTGGGGTTTATTTTGTTATGCCTACCTTTCTGGGTGCCTAACCCCAGTCGATGGCAGATAAGGAAAACCCCAACCACAAGGGTGTTTTCCAAGTCCATTGCTCTCTGAAACCTCTCTGAAGGGGCCAGGTTCTGGCGCTGGTCCCTGGTAGGTCTGAACTCCTTAGCTAATGTCCCAGTCTAATGTAACATACATTAGCCCGATAAGCTCCAGGGAGCCTCTGGGGCTCTCCCAGAAAATGGCGTTTCATTACATTCAACGCTGGTTTTTTAGTGGCATTATCATTAAGCTACATGTCTGTTGAATGTTTTCTGTCTCACACCTTTTATTGCTCAGTCTGTTTTTGTGGACGTCTCCAGTTCATATATACTTAGTGTGGTTTTCTTAATTAGAGACTTTCAAAATTTAATTGGGAGTTTTCCATGCTTTACAGCTTCCTAACTCCCAGGTAGGTAGTTCACCTATTTACCATTAGGTGAACAGAGGTATAGGGTGTAAGGAAATATGCCCAAATATCTTGTCCTGCCGAGGAATTGAACCCAGATCATTTGGGTGCAAGCCGATTGTTCTGACCATGAAAAGGTGGAGTGAGACTTGGATAATTTATTGGATAAGGTATCCCACATCAAAGTGCTAATGATCTTGTCACAAAATATGGTGACCTGCCAACTTCATCCTGGTATGTGCTTGGACTACCACCTGGTGGTGACCAGGGTAGTTAACCCTTAAACAGCGACACGTCATATGACGTGTTGAGTAACTTACTCAAAAGTGCGCATCATGTCATATGACGTGTTGGAGTACTCAAGATTTATATGGCCCACTGATACACAGGGTTCATGTCACCTTAATCAGGGCTCTTGTAAACAGACGCCATTTTTTTTCAAATCTTGGGCAACATTCCTGGATGTGAGGGCCTCAGTACTGAGTGAGTCACCAAGGCTGGCACACGCAGCATGAGCTCACAGCAACGTTGTTCAGCTTGTGACCACAGCATCGCCTAAAAATGTTAAAATATATATGCACATGCTATTATTTAGTGATGATAGTATTACAGAAGACCCCTGACTGTGATAAAAATGACCAGGATTCTGATAATAACAGGATAGTTGTGATAATTAGCATTTTAGTGGGAGGAGTAATCTTGGTGAAGTTGGCGGTAGCATTGTCCACTGACTCTATGTGACCATCTTTTACTGTCTGTACTCACTATACCAGCTTAGTGGTTTGCTATGGTGAACAGAACATTCAGATAATTATATATATGTCTGTATATAGTGAATAAAAGCAAAACAGTGTGTTGGGAGGAGTATGTTGGCGAGTCATGTGAAGTGAGTGAGGGAGAGAGTGGCAACCAGTTGTGGGCTGCCACTGGCTTCCACTGCCACTGCCACTCAGCATACCAACTTAGTGGTTCGTTATGGTGAACACAAAGGTAGATACTTATATATAAAGTGTGTATATAGTGTAATAACAGCAAAAGGAGTGTTGGGACAAGTCATTTTGGTGAGGTAGGTGGCGACATCTGCATGACTTGGTCATGCTGGGTAAGGGTGGCCACTATGCTCTTTGGGCACTGAACCGGCTTAGTTGAGCAGTTATGGTGAACAAAACATGTAAATACTTATATGTAATGTGTGTTTATAAGGTAATAACAACACAAACAGTATGCTTGAAGGTGGAATGTTAGTGCATCTGGCCTTGAAACAGTGAAGGAGGGAGGAAGGGAGGGAGTTGTGTGTGGCCACCTGTTACTGTCTGCCGTCACCATACAAGATTAGTGGTTTGCTATGGTAAACACAAATGTAGATACTTATATATATAATGTGTACATATAGTGTAATAACAGTAAAAGAAGTGTTGGGAGAAGCCATTTTGGTGAGGAAGGTGGCATCATCTTCCTGACCTGTCATGCTGTGTCAGGTTGGCCTCTATGGTCTTTGTGCACTATACCAGCTTTGATGAACAGTTATGGTGAACAGAACATGGAGATACTTATATATAACATCTGTATATAGTGAATAAAAGCAAACACAGTATGGTGGGAGGAGGATGTGGGCAAATGAGGAGTCACTGAGGGAGGGAGTGGCAGCGAGAGGCTGGCTGGCAGATATGGTGGCAACTCTTCGCTGCTTTTTGACTCGCAATATCAACTTAGTGGTTCGTTATGGTGAACATAACATGCAGATACTTATATATAACCTGTGTATATAGTGTAATAACCAACAAAGTATTTGTTTATTGTTTTATGAACAGAATAATTGAATCAATAATATGCTCACCATAATTTTAAGTACAGCAATGATTCACACATTTTATTAAGTAAATATATCACACTACACCCTATTGAATAATATTACAACAAAAAAACAAAGAAAAAATCAATCAGAGACATTGAAATAATTAGGTAATTATATCTTTGTGACAACTCCTGCCTGACAGTTGGGGCAGAGCAGACAGGAAGAGGTCGAGCTGAGTCAGCGCCTCTTTCTGTTGGGAGCCCCTACGGCTCCCTGGAGCTTATCGGGCTAATGTATGTTATATTAGACCAGGACATTAGCTAAGGAGTTCAGACCTACCACGGACCAGCACCAGAACCTGGCCCCTTCAGAGAGGTTTCAGGGAGCAATGGCCCGGGAAAACCCCCTTGTGGTTGGGGTTTTCCTTATCTGCCATCGACCGGGGTTTGCACACAGAAAGGTAGGCATAACAAAACAAATCCCACATGGTAAAAAACGTAATAAAAAAACTGAACAGAGAGGTAGAAACTCCCTACAATCCCAAGGAAACAAGCAAACAAGCTAACATCACACTTTACTGCCGAGCTGATCGTCCACACAGCCCTCCCCGCCCCGATAGGGGGAGGGGGGAGCCCCGGATCTACCACGCAAGCTGCCTAGCTTCAGTTCGTAAGCTAATGTCAACTGGAATAGACGCTTCTCTGGCCTCAGTTTCCCAGGCGGTGTATGCCTTGTGTGGCGTTCACTGCCGTTTGTTGTGTTGTGCGGCAGCCAGGAGTACCTCATCAGTGCCAGGGCTGCATGCGCTTAGGGGCTTCCTTCACTAAGTGCCTTGTGAGTACTGGCCTTGCGTGACAGGGTTATCTTCCCTGGGGCGTTCGGGAACCATTCCCGTAGAGGTTCTTGCTGCTCGGCATTTGCCTCGCCCTTGGGACCAGCTGGGGCTTGGGGCCCTTGTTTGACCCTGGGTATTGGTATTGTGCTGGTTAGGGCGTCAAGGTTTTGCGCGACCTGCCACCTAGGCGACAACCGGTTCCTGTTGCCTCTGGAGACGGTGTACTTTTGTGGGGGTTTTCTTTTGTTTTTATATTCATTTGCCTGGTGGGGGTCTGCCCAGTGTGGCTATAGTTCCACTGGTAGTGTTTGGTGGCCCTCTGCTAGGCCCTCGTGATTGTACACGTTGCAGGGGTTTTTAGTGCTATCCTCTACCCCCTTGTTATTTTTTGGTGTTTAACTGGTTAGCAACACCTTGCCCAGGCTTCCCGTAGTTGTTACCCTACGGGCCCTGGAAACCCCTGTCGGGGCTCGGTGGACCATTGAATGTGTCTTCCGGGTCCCAACCCGTCTTGTACGGGATCGTTGGTTGCTGTGCCCTTCTCTCCAGGTGACAGTCGCCACTTTTACCTCCGCCATGTTGCCTGTTGGGTCACTGACACCTTGACCCGGAGTCTTGCAAGAGAGATTCTCTGCTTGTTCTCCAGTACTCTCCTGATGTTATTACTGTTCAGAGTACAGGAGGCATCCATGTTGCAAGCTAGGTTAGGTTGCTGCAACATGCTAGGTTGGTTTCCCACTCGGATGCCCCGAGGCCGCCCTGTTTTGGTTAGGTGCTGTTCGCCCCTTTCCCTCCCTGTTCCCGGCTCGAGACCGTCTGCGGGTTTCGGGGTCGGGGCGGGGTTTAGTTGGGGCCGAGACTCGGACGGTCTTCGGGGGCTGCCCCGTTCGGGTTTGGGACAGAGGTTTTTGAGCCTGTTCATCCTGCCAAGGCTTCTGGGTCTTACCAGCGGCCCTTTCTTGCTGCCTTTCCCATGGACTCTTCCTTTTCTTTAAGGGCGGAGGGCTTGGAGGATGGCTCTGCCCCGGGGCCTCTGTTGCAGGTTCCTGGGACTGTGGGGGATGCCTGCTAGCAGTTCTGGGGCATGTTGCCCCTGCCTGGGTTTTCTGCTTTTGGGCGGAGTTTTTCGCACATCCAGTCTGTTTGCTTCCCACTTTTGCTGGCGTGTTTTCATATCTTTTGCGTCGGTCACAGCCCTTTGTTCTGGTAGCCATTTTATTCTGCCTGTTTCGTGGCCACCAGGGTGCCGGCGTGGCGACCAGGGCGGCGTTGCGGTTTTGTCTACATGCGCCTGGGTGTGCGAGCGAGCGTCTTGGGTGAATTTTTCACCTCCCTTCAGGGCTTTTATTCTCGTGTTGTTGTTTCTTTGCTTTGCTGGTGATTTCTGCCCATTTCCTGTTCAGTGTCTCTGGCTGTTATGTTTGCTCCCACACCTTGTCCCTCAGTTTTCAGTCTGTTTTGACTGTTTTCCTGGGGCTTCTGTCTGGGGGCTGTGCTTTGCCTTTCTATTGTGTATCTCCGCTGGCAATTGTGGTGGTTTGGGTTAACCTTGGTTCGATTCCGGGTTCCTTGGGGTTCTTTGGTTTCGTTCTGGAGGTTTCTTCCTCTTGGGCCCCCTTTGTGGGTTGAGGGGGCTTTGTTTCCTCGTGTGTGACCCGGTTCTGCCTTCTGGAGTTCGTGGTCGTGCTGGGACTTTGAAGTTTTGTTGTCGAGGTGGGCCTTTTGATGCAGTTTTGTGCCTTCTTCGCCTGGTCGGCGTGGTGCTCTCTGCTCACTGGTTGGCGGCTTGTAATTTTCTTTTCACGTGTGTATGTGTGTACACGTGTACATGTGTACTCTGTGTGTGTGTGCACATGTGTAAGTGCATACACACGTGTGTGTAATATACCCCTGTGTGTATGTGTATATGTATATACAGGCATACCTCAGTTTAAGAGTTTAATTGGTTCCTGGAGATGCCTCGTATTCCGAAAACTCGTATTCTGAAGCGAATTTCCCCATAAGAAATAATGGGAAATGAATTAATCCGTTCCTGACTACCCCAAAAACCCCATATCAAACTAAATTTTTATACCTAATTCATCTAAATAAACCTACAAAACTATGTTCAAGTTATTACTTACCTTGCTGATGAATGCTGTAGGCATATGGAAGATGGTGAGGAGGGGGGAGGAGGAGAGGAGTTACTGTTTGGAAGGGGAGTCCCCTTCCATTATCACATCAGGCAATGAGGACCTTTCAGGTGTGCACTCCCTGGGACGTTTTATCCGAGTGCCACTAGGTCCTGGCTGAGGCTCACTGCTCGATTTTCTCACCACATATCTGTCCATGGAAGCTTGCTTTTCCCTTCTTCGCAAGCTCTCTCTGTAGTAAGGCAACACATTGTCATTGAAAAGATTAAGGCAACGGCCTACTACAGCTTTCTCTGGGTGAGTCTTTTCAACAATTGTTTGAATCTCTTCCCACATCTGACACACCTTCTTCAATACTGCAGAAGGGACATCCGCTGCTGCCTCATC
This sequence comes from Procambarus virginalis, assembly GCA_020271785.1. Taxonomy (NCBI): domain Eukaryota; kingdom Metazoa; phylum Arthropoda; class Malacostraca; order Decapoda; family Cambaridae; genus Procambarus; species Procambarus virginalis. The sequence goes on along the minus strand of WNGS01070625.1, from coordinate 116,434 downwards.
CTCCTCCACTGAAGAATCTTCATCTGCGTTGTCTTGCTGTTCCTGTTGAAGGGCTTGGAGTTCTTCGGTGGTCAGTTCTTCGTTGTGTTCTTCCACCAACTCCTCCACATCATCACTATCCAATTCCAAGCCCATTTGCTGGCCTAGAGTAACAATTTCCTCAACAATAGGCGCATCATTTATAGGCTCAAACCCCTCAAAGTCTAATTCTCTCACACATTCAGGCCACAATTTTCTCCAGCCAGAGATCAGGGTTCTTTGAGTCACTTCTTGCCAGGCTTTGTCAACGAGTTTTAAAGCACTACAAATGTTAAAATGGTGTTTCCAGAACTCTTTGAGGGTGAGGTTTGTGGCTTCAGTCACTTCAAAACATTTTCGGAAAAGTGCCCTTTCATAAAGTTTCTTAAAATTCGCTATGATTTTCTGGTCCATAGGCTGAATTAGAGGAGTGGTGTTAGGAGGAAGGAATTTAACTGTGAGGAATTTATTGTATCGGGGCAACACATCATCTTGCAAGCCTCGAGGATGAGCAGGAGCATTGTCGAGGAGAAGCACGGCTTTGAGTGGCAAATGTTTCTCCTGCAGATATTTTTCTATGGTAGGGCACAGCACTTCATTCACCCACTCCGAAAAAATAAGCCTAGTCACCCATGCTTTTTTATTAGCCTTCACATCACACACATTTGAGTTTTCTGCACTTTATACTGTTTGAAAACCCTTGGATTTTCAGAATGATACACTAGCAAGGGTTTAATTTTCAAATCGCCACTCGCATTTGAACACAGCACAAGCGTAAACCTATCTTTCATAGGCTTGTGTCCGGGCAAGGATTTTTCCTCCTTGGTAATGTATGTCCTCTTAGGCATTCTTTTCCAAAACAGTCCTGTTTCGTCACAATTAAACACTTGTTGCGGTAGGTATCCCTCAGCCTCTGCAAACTCTTTAAATTCCTCAATAAATTGTCCAGCGGCTGGTTTGTCTGAGCTGGCTGCCTCCCCATGCCTTGTAACACTATGGATACCACTTCTTTTTCTAAATTTTTCAAACCAGCCCCTGCTTGCCTTAAACTCTTCGTCTCTGCATCACTCGTTGCAGGGGTTTTCTTTAGAAGGTCTTCGTGCAATACCCTGGCTTTCTCACAAATAATGGCCTCCGAAACACTATCTCCCCTTAACTCCTTGTCGTGTATCCAAATTAATAACAACTTTTCCACTTCTTCAAGTATTTGTGGTCTTTGTTTCGTTATTGTTCTTACTCCTTTTGCCACTTTAGCACTCATAATCTCATTTCTCTTCTTAAGTATAGTGCATATTGTTGATGTGGCTTTGTTGTACTGCCTACAAAGTTCAACAACATGTGTACCATTCTCATGCTTCCGAATTATCTCTTGTTTCTCCGCTATTGTCATCCTCACATGGGCTTTCTGGCCTTTATCCTTACCACTGGCTATCTTGGGACTCATGGTGAGATATATAATAACAAATTGTATAGTCAAATCACCAAAAATCCAACAAAACACTGAAAATCCACAACAAGAATTGATGCGAGGTAGTCACTGAGTGCGAGACAATGGTAAACTGAGGGGCGGAGGGGCGACACCACCACGCGCTAGGTCGGCCTGTACGCGTATCAACAAACTCGCGTCCCGAGGTAACCCTCGCGTTCCGAGACATATTTTCCGAGGAAATCCTGCTCGTCTTCCGAAAAACTCGCATACAGGGACACTCGCATTCCGAGGTACCACTGTATGTGTATGTGTACTTTTTCTTTCGGAAGGGGCTCTGTTCCCTTCTCTATTGACGGGGCGCTGGTGGACTCGCTTGCTTTGTTGACTCTCGCATGGTCCCGCAGTTAGTGGGCGCTTTTGGTTGTCTTCCGGCCTCTGGTGGTGGCGGTGGACGGCTTCTCCCCTTTTGGGGGGTTCAGGGCTGGCAGGGTGGGCTTCTTCCCTTGCGTTTCATCATGTCATCTTAGTGGGTGCATTGGCCGCCCATTCTTTATGCACGTCTGCTCCTGTGCGTTCTTGTTGCCTTGGGTTGCTGGTTGCAGCCTGTTGTCTCGGCTTTGCGTTGCAGAGTTTGTGGCGGCCGCTTCCTGGGTTAGCCCTTTCTTTTCCTTCTGTTTGGGTATGAAGCTCCAGGGAGCCGTAGGGGTTGCCCACAGAAAACCAGCGTTGAATGTAATGAAACGCCATTTTCTGAGTGAGCCCCGGAGGCTTCCTGGCAACCCTCCCTCCAACCGGTCGGCGTTTTTTTCGTATTGGGTGAAGCTTAGCTTCCAAACTGAAACTAGGCAGCCGGCGCGGTAGTTCCGGGGCTCCCCCTTCCCCCTCTCGGGGCGGGGAGGGCTGCACGGACGATCGGCACGGCAGTAAAGTGTGATGTTTGCTTGCTTCCTTGGGATTGTAGGGAGTTTCTACCTCTCTGTTTGGTTTTTTGTTTTAGTTTTTAACCATGTGGGGTTTGTTTTGTTATGCCTACCTTTCTGGGTGCCTAACCCCAGTCGATGGCAGATAAGGAAAACCCCAACCACAAGGGGGTTTTCCAGGGCCATTGCTCCCTAAAACCTCTCTGAAGGGGCCAGGTTCTGGCGCTGCTCTGATCTCCTTAGCTAATGTCCCGGTCTAATATAACATACATTAGCCTGATAAGCTCCAGGGAGCCTCCGGGCTCACCCAGAAAATTGCGTTTCATTACATTCAACGCTGGTTTTTTGGGTCTGATGTCATATTGACATGAGCTAAGTATATTGTATTTGGCTAGATGAGAGTAAAGTTGCTTGTAGATTAGTTTTTCAAATATTTTTGATAAGTTTGGCTGGATTGATATTGGTCTGAAGTTGTTGACATCAGTGAGATGTTGGGAGAAGCCATTTTGGTGAGGGAGGTGGCATCATCTTCCTGACCTGTCATGCTGGGTAAGGGTGGCCACTATGGTCTTTGTGCACTATACCAGCTTAGATAACAGTTATGGTGAACAGAACATGTAGATACTTATATATAACATTTGTATATAGTGAATAAAGCAAAAACAGTATGGTGGGAGGAGGATGCTGGTGAGTGAGGAGTTTTTGAGGGAGGGAGTGGCAGCGAGAGGCTGGCTGGCAGATGTGGTGGCCACTCCTTGTTGCTTTTTTACTTATAATATCAACTTAGTAGTTCGTTATGGTGAACAAATCATGCAGATACCTTTGTATATAGTGTAATAACTGACAAAAGTATTTGTTATTTTTTATGAACATAATAATTGAATCTATAATATGCACACCATAATTTTGAGTACAGCGATGATTCACACATTTTATTATATAAATATATCACTCTACATACTATTGAATAATATTACAGCAAAAAAAAAAATGAAGAAAAATCAATCAGAGACATTGAAATGATTAGGTAATTATATCTTTGTGGCATCTCCCGCTTGACAGCTGGGGCGAAGCAGAACTCCTTCGGCGCTTGCTGAGTCAGCACCTCTTTTTTGCCATACTTCTCTGCCCTATTGCAACCAAAATATGCTACTTACGATTTTTTATTATTTTTCCTGTGATCAGAGTCTATCACCATACAAGTAGTGATAGACTCGAGTAAGAAAAACCAGACACAAAGACTCGAGGAGAAGATCGAACCAGCCTCGTAATGGACCAGTCCGATCTGCTGAAAGAGGCGGAGCTGTAATTACCTAAGTGTAATTACCTAAGTGTAGTTGTTGTGGAGTGGATGTAGATTCACTTGAGCGTGTCCAGCGTGGGGTGGCTGAGTTGGTTCCCCAGGTTGGAAATCTTTCATATGGGGAAAGATTGGCAGGGCTGGGGTTGCATTCACTGGAGGGGCGAGGAGTTGGGGGTGACGTGGTGGAGGTTTGCGGGTGGATGAATGGACATAACAAAGGGGGATATTAATAGGGTATTAAAAGTATCAACACAGGACAGAACGCGAAACAATGGGTATAAATTGGATAAGTTTAGATTTAGGAAAGACTTGGGTAAATACTGGTTCAGTAACAGGGTTGTTGATTTTTGGAACCAATTGCCGCATAACATTGTGGAGGTGGGGTCCCTCGATTGTTTCAAGCATGGGTTGGACATGTACATGAGTGGGATTGGGTGGTTATAAATAGGAGCTGCCTCGTATGGGCCAATAGGCCTTCTGCAGTTGCCTTTGTTCTTATGTTCTTATGTTCTTATTAGTTACAGGATGAGAGCTACGCTCGTGGTGTCCCGTCTTCCCAGCACTCTTTGTCATATAACGCTTTGAAACAACTGACGGTCTTGGCCTCCACCACCTTCTCACCTAACTATGTGTGTAGTAATACTAATTGGGGTGTGTGTGTAATTACCTAAGTGTAATTACCTAAGTGTAGTTACAGGATGAGAGCTACGCTCGTGGTGTCCCGTCTTCCCAGCACTCTTTGTCATATAACGCTTTGAAACTACTGACGGTCTTGGCCTCCACCACCTTCTCGCTTAACTTGTTCCAACCGTCTACCACTCTGTTTACAAAACTGAATTTTCGTATATTTCTCCGGCAGCTTTGTTTCGTTAGTTTAAATCTATGACCTCTTGTTCTTGAAGTTCCGGGTCTCAGGAATTCTTCCCTATCAATTTTATCGATTCCTGTTACTATTTTGAATGTAGTGATCATATCACCTCTTTTTCTTCTATCTTCTAGTTTTTGCATGTTTAATGCCTTTAATCTCTCCTCATAGCTCTTGTCCTTCAGTTCTGGGAGCCACTTAGTTGCATGTCGTTGTACCTTTTCCAGTTTATTGATGTGCTTCTTAAGATATGGGCACCATACAACCGCTGCATATTCCAGCTTTGGTCTAATAAAAGTCGTGAACAATTTCTTTAGTATTTCTCCATCCATGTGTCTGTGGAAACTCTCCGTGTTCAGACACCAGGCAAGCAGCACCTGAAACCAAGGCTGGGCTGGCCACCAAGGAGTCAGGAGGACTACTCTTCCCTGGTAAGTCTCCAAGTGAACTAGGACCTGGAGCAACAGTGGAACCGGAGGAAAGAGGTACAGGTAACCCCACCTGGACCAGTCCTGCCTGAAGGCGTTGACCCCGACAGCCTCGCAATCGGGGAAGGGCACCACACACAACTGGAGATGCCTTGACCACACCAACGTGAAGAGGTCCACCTCCGGGAGCCTGAACGTCCGGCAGAGCCAGCTGAATGAGTCTGCGTTGACCGTCCATTCTGTGGACAGGGAAAATGAACTGAGACAGGCCGTCCGCCAGGACGTTGGACACTCTCGAATGTGAACAGCCAGGAGAGCTAATCTCCGAGAACTCAGCTGATGAGTCACCTGAAGCAACCAGCCCCAAAGAGCCAATGACCGCTGAGAACCCTCTCGGTTCAGATAATGAACCCCCGGGGAGCAGTCCGAATGGAGCCGGATCAGTGATCCGCGAGTGACCAGAGCCCTCCAGAGTGACAACCGCACTGCTCCTGGCCAGACTGGTGAGCACTGGTCACAAAATCCCAGCCAAGAGATAACGCATCTACGAACACACCGAGCGAGGGCTTGCGGAGGTGCCAGGGCACTGAACCCCCAAAAAACCTGAAGCCGGCAACTGTCGCAAAACCCCCGGAGGCCAGACTCAGCGATTGTGAGAGAACTGGAAGGGGCAGCCCCGAAGGAACCAGAACAGCCAACAAAGCCACACCTGACCCGGCGGGTAAACCAGCACGGGAAAGTTCAAGCTCCCGCACAAACCCTCAAGCAACTGGCGGGTGACCTGGGAGCCCCTCAGAAACAAAGGTGGGACTGCAGCTGAAGGAAGGACTCCGGAGGGAGAGACAAGGAAGTGGTTTGAGAATCCTACACAAGACCCAGCCAAGACCGTACCTGAGAGGGAACAAGATGGGACTTTCTCCAGTTCACCAGGAATCCGCTCTCGGCTAGCTGGGAAAGAACCAATTCCCTGGCTAGCAGACACACTGACCAACTGGGAGCCCACACCAGCCAGTCGTCGAGGTAGGCTAGGACCCGAACCCTAAACAGATGCAACCGGGACACCACGACCCGGGTGAGGCATATAAACATGCGGGGTGCTAGATTCAAGCCAAATGGAAGGTAACGAAAACGGTACCTGTGAAGCCCCACAACAAAACAGAGCCAGTCCCTGAACCCCAGATGAATCGGGATGTGCCAATACACATCGCAGAGGTTCAGGGACACCAACCAAGAACCTGGCTCTGAGAGAAGGTGGACCTGAGACAGGGTAGTCATCTGAAAGGAGGGGCAATAGACCCCAGGGGTTCAGATGGGACAAGTCCAGAATGAGGTCCACACAGTCTCGTTTTGGGACTGGGATCAGATGGGAAACCCACCTGAGAGATGTCATCGTTTTGATCATGCCCAAGCGCACCCACTACAAGACGACCTGATAGAGTGCAGGAGAAAAGGCCTGCCCCACTAGCCCCTAACTCCCAAAGGGAGGAGGGGCCACTCAACGCCACTGCAGGCCATCGGAAATGACCTGAAAGCCCGCAAATCCTGAGACCAGGCATGAGCAAACAATGTGAGCCTCCCTCCCTCCCTCCATTGTCCTGTCAATGGGGCGAACTTCAAAAGGGCTGGCACCCCTTACGTGAACACAACTTCCAAACAGAGCAATCACCACAAACCAGACGAAGACGGTTCTGGAGGCGATATTGGCACCACCTGCCTACCACAATGGAAGGAACCATGAGCCCTGTCACGACCCCTCTGGGAGAACCTCCCCGGGAAACCCGGAGGACCAACAAGTCAGACATCCGACGTCAAGAAGCAGAAGCCGCCTGCATATTCTGCGCAACCACTTCTTCACTAAACAGCAAAGGACAAAAGGGAGATGACAACCTAAGAGCTAGGGCCCAAGCAGATTTCACAGATGAAGCCAGCACTGTCTGCCAATGTCGTGACGCTGAACCCCGGTTCATTCCGAACACAGCAATTACACAACATATAACACCTTGCCTCAGCAACCGTTACTACCACCGTGTACATCTACACACCAGACCCTTGAGGTGTACCACTAGGTTTGTACAGGAACACAGTGAGGGGAAGTATGGACGGTATTTAAAGGCCGTCGGGTTTTCTTATTTAATTACAAAGAATAGACTCTGACAGGTAATAACATATTAACATACTGTATCTGGTTAAGTCAACTTCCGACATCCATAATCCACTTGACCTCCCCGGTCACCACCTACACTCATAACTTCTGCCTAAGGCCCTAATATTGAATGAGTACCACAACACTACACACCTGGTTAGTCTTTCATTCAATACTCACATACTGCACACTTAACTTGGTCAACCAGATCACATCAGGCTCCCACATAGTTGCTGCCACAGGCGGAGATCAGGAGGACTTGCCAGTACCACTCCTACAACACAGGAGGTAGGGATTGTAGCCTACAACGCCTACAACCAGACTATCTTCAGCCAGCCATAGCCTCAAATAAGTCGTCTGTATACTTAACACTTTGGCGTGCCCCCCACGCCACCCTTCAACTGTGCGATTTGGGTCCCAGGGTTTCACGGGAGCGCGCGTTAATTCTGAAAAGTGTATACTCTCTTCAACTTTGTCACCTTAATTCTCGTCCTACAAGATTAAATTTGGTATCATTGTGTTCGCAATAGAATTCTCTACAGCACTAAATGCATATAAACTCCAAAAGCCTGGCTAATTACCCGCAGAAAACAGAGAAAGTGCGAACGAGTTACCCAGGAGCGCGCAAAAGCGATAAAATGTGTTCACTATTTTCACTCTGGTCACCTCAATTTTCGTCCTAGGTCTTTCATTTTGATATCAATGGGTTCGCAATAGAATTCTCTAGAGGAGCATTAGCATATAAAATAAAAAACCTGGTCACGCTCCAACAGCCGACAAGTTGAAGACGGGCCACGTTAGCCGCGAGTAAGCGCCCAGACGCCTTCCAGCTAAACTCCCAATTCCTGCCCACAAATGTTTAGTACTATTGTGTGTTGAACATGACATAGGCATGTAGGAAAGACATAGGAGCGCATTTTAAAACCAGTCCCAAAAAATCGGATAAAAACCTGATTTTTGGCGATTATTTAAAGTGGATGACGCAATGCTGCGTCATGCCCGGCAGCACCGCCAGTAAACGGATGATGCAATGCTGTGTCATGCCTGAGCGAAAGTGTTAACATGTACTTCCACTCATCATTTGTTAAGTGTTGTAGTAATGATTCTCTTGCTAATGTTCTCATCAAACTTGTGGATTTCAACACTGACAAGCTAGATGGAGAAGCAATAAACAGAAACTCCGCATCCCACAGAATCAGCACAAACAGCTGCAAGAGAACAGACGACATACGAGCTGCCGAAAACAACGTGTCTCACCCCCGGCACAGCCGCACAGCCCGAAATGCTTCCACATCCTCTTCAAGCCAATCCGAGGACAGCTCAAGAAGAGAAAGGACCCGCAAAACTGAGGCCAAGGAGCCACGAGTGCGCAAGTCTTCAGCAACCAACACAGCCGAAAGGGAAAGAACCTGCATGTGAAGCTGCTGCATACAAACATCCTGTGGATGGACAGGGGTGAACAAGCACCCATTAAGATGCTCAAAGTCAGGTAAACCTGGGAAACCGACAGAATCTCCTGCCATACAAGTGTGCAGGAACAACGGAATGTATGCCAAACATCCAAAGTAAAGAAGGGACAGTCTGTTAGCCAGGACAACTCAGGAACCTCATAACAAACCCAGCAAGGGGGGAGGAAGCCCCAAACCTGAATGAAGCAGAATTCATCAAAGAGGTGTGATCCGAGTCACGCAGGAGATAAGTCATGATGGCCACTCGCACCTCATGCGCCGGGATGTGGGAAGCCGAAAACCTCTGGAAGAACAGGACCAACAAACCCAAAGAGACCCAGAACCGAACCCGGGGAGGGACTGACACCATATCCAAGTCATACGCAGAAGGGGGGAAAGGAAAAAAAACCCTCCCTGTAACAACAAGCCCTGCTGGGAAGGAACAAAATCTCAAGCAGAGTCCAACGGGTCTCAAGGTCCCCAAGTCAATCCCTCCCCCGCCCTAAGAGGCCCTCTTGGCAGGCCCCAGGGGTGGAGCCGTCCCCCCAAGACTCCCGACCTCACAAGAAAAAGTTGGAGCAATCGTAAAAGCAGGGATGGAGGGAGCCCACTGGTTAGACTCAGATGCCTCGGCAGGAGGACCCGGCTCAAATGCCTCCTTCGCCAGCTCGGAAGGGGCAGTCCCCGAGACCACTTGAGTCACCACAGTATCTAAACCCGGGACTGACTCCGAAACCCTCACACTTTGGAGTTCGAACCAGGGAGGGAGGGGGGGGGGAGCAGAATGAACGACAGAAGGAGAAGGACGAGGGGGCACGGACCGAACCAAGGTCGAAGTGTCCAAAACCCCCAAGACCGGGTCCCGAAAAACAAAACAAAACAGTCTCGAGGCTTCCGGGCTAGCCACCAACCAAGCACATTGAAGCAACCGGAATCGAGATTTGCAACGACTGAACCGCCTGTATCCGAAGACCCACATCAGAGGTTCGGGTTACCTGAATCACTAACAAGCAACAGAGCTCACAGGACTTTGAGTTGAAGGTGTCACCGATCCAGCAGGCAGCATGACGGAGACAGAAACAGTGAGCGTCCCCCTTAGCAACCATCAAACTCGCACAAAGCGAGAGTAGACTCGGGACACATCCATCGGACCCAAGAGCCCCTGTGGGGTTTCCCAGGGCCCTTAACTTTTCAATCTCCACTAAGGGAAGCCCCAGTCAGGGTCCTACTAACTGGCTTCCAATATTACCAAACAAACTTATAAGACTGCACCCCATGGATGTGTACACTCAAGGGAGCCTAGTGGGGTACCACCAATATATACAGTATTTAGAGGGTGTGACCCAAACCCAAAGGCAGACTTTTTTGTTGTTTTTTTGTTCCTTGCCAAGGAACTTTTTTGTTCCTTTTTTGTTCCTTGCTAAGGCAAGGAACAAAAAAGAAACAAAAAAATAACCTGAATTCCTGTTAGAGTTAAAGGTGAAAAATGTGATAAAATACT
>WNGS01070625.1:89578-101679 GCA_020271785.1 Procambarus virginalis | reverse complement strand
GCATATACATATACACAAACAAGATATGACATGTACACAGTGCACACACACACACACACAGCGTACACATGCACAAGCATACACCCAGGCACTAGGAAGCAATGTGGCGGAGGCTGACTCCCCTACACAGTTTCATAGTGTAGTGGATGATAAGAGCCCAACAGGCTCAGGTACCTGTACACCCGTCGAACGAGCGGTTTGAGCGGTGGGACCAAAGAGCTACAAGCTCAACCCCCGCAAGCACAACGAGGCGAGTACATACAATGTAAACGTAAAGTACCAGTTGCCGACCAGTGGGCAGAGGACCACACCGGCCTAGGCAAAGAAGGCACTACACTGCATCAAAAGGCCCACCTCGACAGCAAAACCCCAAAGGACACACAGCACAACAACATGTGCCTAGACCCAAAAAGAGCAGTCTGCAAGCCAGGAAGACCCCGGAACCCCAGGAAAGGCAGAACCCGGTCACATGAGGAAAACAAAAGCCCCCTGAACCCACAAAAAGGGGGCCCAGGAGGAAGAAACCTCTGGAACGAAACCAAAGAACCCAAAGGAACCAGGAAACGAACCAGGGGGGAAGCCAAAACCACCACAATTGCCGGCGGAGAAACACCACAAAAGGCAAGCGAAGCCCCCCTACAGAACCCCTCGGGAAACATGCAGGAACCAAAGACCGAAAACCGAGGGACAAGACAAGGTGTGGGAGCAAGCCTAAGCAGCCCGAAAACACTGACCCAAAACCCATGGGCCCAGAAGCCCCGGTGGAATAAACACCCAAAGGAACAATAACGGGCAGAAAAAAAACAGAGAAAGCAAAAAAAAAAAAAAAAAAAAAAAAAAACGACAACAGGAGAAGAAAACTCCCTGAAGAAAGGGTGAAAAACTCACCCCAGACGCTCGCTCGCACCCCAGGCGTATGTAAACAAACCGCAACGCAGCCCTGGTGGCCATCCCGGGAAACAGGCAAGACGAAAATGGCCGCCAGCAGGCGCTGTGCTGGACGATAAGAGACAAAACACGCCAGCAAAAGTGGGAAGCAAGCAGACTGGACGGGCTAAAAAACTCGTCGCCCCAAAAGCAAGGAAAGAAAACCCAGGTAGGGGCAAACCGCCCAGAACTGCTAGCAGGGCATCCCCCACAGCCCCGGGAACCAGCAACAGAGGCCCCGGGGCATAGGCGTCCTCCAAGCCCTCCGCCCTTACAGAAAGAAAGAGTCCATGGGAAAGGCAAGCAAGAACCGGGCCGCTGGTAAGCCCCAGAAGCCTTGCAGTGGAGGAACAGGCTCTAAACCCAACCTCCTTCCCCCAACCCGAATGGGGCCGCCCCCGAAAACGGCCCGAGCCTCTGCCCCAACTTAACCCCGCCCCGACCCCGAAAACCCGTCAGTCCGGAACCGGGAACAGCGAGGGAAAAGGGTGAGCAGCACCTAACCAAAACGGGGGCGGCCTCGGGGCATCCGAGTGGGACACCAACCTAGCATGTTGCAGCAACCCAACCTAGCGTGGCAACACGACTCCGCCTGTACTCTGAATAGCACTAACATCAGGAGTACTGGAGGAACAACGAAGAGGACTCTCGCAAGGACTCCGGGGTCAAGGGTGTCAGGGACCCAACAGGCAGCATGGACGGAGGGAAATGGCGACTGTCACCTAGAGACAAAGGCACAGCAAACAACGATCCCGTACAAGACGGGTTGGTAACCGGAAGACACATGCAATGGTCTACCGAGCCCAGACAGGGATTTCCAGGGCCCGTAGGTTAGCAACTACGGGAAGCCCGGGCAAGGTTTGCTAACCGGTTAAGAAACCCGAAACCAAGGGTAAAGATTATACTGAAAACCCCGGGACGTGTACAAGCACGGGGACCTAGCAGAGGGGAACCACCAGAAGAAGGAAAAACCCAGTGCAAAAGGGGGCAAGAACAAAAGGCAGACCCCCCCCCAGGCAAGAAAATAAAACAACAGAAAAACCCCGCAAAAGTACACCGTCCCCCGAGGGCGGGGCAAAACATGGAACCGGGCCCGCCTGCGTAGGTGGCAGGCAGCGCAACACCTTGGCGCACTAACCAGCACAACACCAACTCCGTACCCAAGGCCAAACAAGGGCCCCAAGCCCCAACTGGCCCCAAGTGCGAGGCAAATGCCGAGCAGCAGCAAGAACCCCTACGGGGAAGCGGTGTCTCCTGAACGCCCCAGGGAAGATAAACCTGACACGCAAGGGCAGTACTCACAGGGCGCCTAGGGGAGGGAACCCCTAGACTCATGCAGCCCCGGCACGGATGAAATACTCCTGGCCACCGCAGAACACAAAACAAAGCAAGAGAGAACGCCACAAGAGGCAAACACCGCTAAGGAATTTTGAGGCCAGAGGAAGCGTGTATCCCGGTGGACACTAGCTTACGAACTGGACGGCAGCCGGGCGCGGTGAGGTCCGGGGCCCCCCCCAATCCCCCCTACCGGGGAGGGGAGGGCTGCGCGGACATTACCGGCGCGGCAGTAAAGGGATTTGTTTGATTGTTTTCCTTGTGATTGTAGGGAATTTCTACCTCTTCTGTTCGGTTTGTTGTAGTTTCTACCATGTGGGGTTTTGTTTTGTTACGCCTACCTTTCTGGGTGCCCTACCCCGGTCGGATGGCAGATAGGAAAACCCCCCAACCATATGGGGTTTCCAGGGGCCATTGCTCCCCTGAAACCTCTCTGAAGTGGCCAGGTTTCGGCGCTGGTCCCTGGTAGGCTCTGAACTCCATAGCTAGTGTCCCGGTCTAACATAACATACACTAGCCCGATACGCTCCAGGAAGTCGTAGGGGCTCCCCACAGAAAAACTACAAAAATCAATCAGAGACATTGAAATAATTAGGTAGTTATATCTTTGTGGCAACTCCGGCTCTGACAGCTGGCAAGCAACAGACCGTCTGGGACGCACGCTTGAGTCAGCGCCTGTCTTTTGTCAGACTTCCCCGCCCTATGGCGGGCAATATATGCCACTACGATTTTTTTTTTATTATTTTCCCATGATCAGTGAACAAAAATTAACAGGTTTAGAAAGAGAAAAAATAATTTTTTTGTTTTTGTATGCACCTGTGAGTGGACACATGCTAAATAGCCAGGCGCCATACAAGGGTTAAGTTCGATAAAAACAATTTATACAACGCTGTTCAAACCAATCTTAAAACACAAGACATGTACAGTACTATGTTATTGCATAAAATCTCAAAACATGTATCAATGTTTTTACAATTTTTTCTGGGGGCTCCCTGAAGGCTATCTGGCTGATACAGATGTATAGTTTGGGCATCAGTCAATGTACATGGAGGTCTAGGCCTACCTGGGACCACGGGCCAGAACCTGGCCCCCCCTCGAGAGGTACAAGGAGCAATGGCCTATAGAGACACCATATATATGATTTAGAAGTACTTTATGTCTGCCATCGGCCACCCAGAAAGATCGGCGTCCCAAAATACCTTACACCCCCCCTCCAATTCTGGTGAGAAAAGCTACCAAACACCGAACGATGTGGATAGACCTCTCCATGAAGAAAAACGATCAAACGAGCACGACATCATGTCATTACGAACGCGCCGTGTTGCGCACCCTCCCTCCCCGGGAGGGGAATAAAGGAGCCCAGACCCCTCGCCGGCTACCCGAAACTTTCAGTTCTTGACTGATTTCAGTGGGCTTCGTTCGTGTACCTCGAGCTTCGGCTTTTCTTCTCTGTTCTTGCTTTCGGTTGGTGGGCGAGCTGGGAGTATATTCACAAATACTCGGGCTACATGTGCTTAGGGTCCCCTTCTCTAAATGCGTGGGTAAGTATGCCCTTGAGGCTTGGGGCCTACTTCCACACACTCGCCTGGGAGCTACCTCCATTGTGTCAATTACTGCTCGTACTTGTCCGCCTTTGGAGTCAGCTAGAGGGTTTCTTGCTCCTCTGTTTGCCTCTGGGAGGGGGGTAGTATGTGTCACTGGTAGGGGGCGCAGGGTATTTATGCAGCTAGTTATCACCAATCATAGCGGCTGGTTCGGCATCCTCTGGGTACGCTGTTCTCTTGCAGGGTTAAAAGTTACACCAAACAAAAACTTGAATAAAATCGAGTACCACATGCTTGACTTATCAACTCGAATAAAAATTCAGGTCTTAGTTCAAATAAAATTCAGATTATTGCAATTTCTGCCAAATGAGAAACCCAAATAAAATCATATATATTAATTTTTTGATTCTCTTGATAAAATGTCAGCAAAGTCAAATGTCAGGTCGTTTTGTTCATTTGCAGCCAGCTCCTCCTTTTCAGACGAAGAATGCGACAGCAGGCTTGGGTCTGTTGGTTGTGAAGGCTTGGTTGTTAGGCCGGGGGGTGTATCTGGTGCTGTGTCAGGTGGCACCTTACGATGATCACAGGAGTAGTTGGATAACTAGGTGTCCGAGGTATTCACCTGCTGCTCTACATCTTATGGGGACAGAATTTGCCTAATGAGTCTCCAGAGGCACTGCGAAGTCCCTGTGTTTTGGGGGCTGATGTACACAGGGGTTAAGAACTTACTTTATTGTGAGGAAAGTGAGCCTGGAGCCAACAGTAAGGATACTGTAAGAGAGCAGTGATGGAGTATCACCGGTGAAGCTCGACTAGGTTCTGCCCCTCTTTTTCCCTGTGACACCCCATATAGAGAGTCTGATTCTGGACTTTACTTTCAGTAGGTCTGGCACAGTTCTTAAAGTATAGCTACAACAGCATGTAAGCTTCGTGGAGCTATTGATGGCCCACCAAAAAGAGGCATTTCATTGCACTGAATGACAGACTTTTACATTTATACTGTATATGTTAAGTTACATATGCACAATGAAATCACATTAACATGATACATCTCTTAAAAAAAATTAATGCAATAAGGTGGAATAGAACTCATGCCCTGGAATTGCCAGCAGTTTATCTGTAGCTTACCTTTAATTGATTATGAGAGTTTTTCTTTCTCCCTAAGCCTACCCTGGGGCCTGGCTTGTCTTGTGATAACTTGATCTAAAGGACTTGTGCTCCCAAGCTACACACACTACCTACTGAGCCATGAAGAGCTTAAAAGTATCTCGACCAGACATCCTACTAGACTTATTTGTGGTTTGGAAGGCACCATACACCAAAGATCGACAAGAAGTAACACTTCATACCCTTATGCACCATATTTCAAATTCATTTGCATAGTTTCACTTTTGGATGAGTTAATACTGATTACTGAAGCCATCTTTTTCTGAGTTTTGCTCCATGCTTTTACTAGTATTTCTGTTTTGCATGGTAATTTAGATACTAAGCATAATATAGTAATTTACTGCTAAATTCATATATTGCTTTACCATTTTATCATTTAACACTTTGCCTGGCCGACAACTCATAATGCGTCAGTATATGAATATACCCAGTCTGAGCGAGAACGCACGCCGAGTCCAAAATTAAAATATTCATTAAAAATCCATTTTTCCCCGATCATTATGGGACTAGTTAAAATATGCATCTTTTGATTGCAAACAATTTGTTACCAGAATGAACATTGTAGCACGAAAGTTGAGGTAAGAAAATTCTAAAAGAGTATAAACATTTCAGTGCGGGTGCTTGCTCACGGTAATGCTCGGCCGATTTTCAAGTTTGCTGCGAGTGACGCGCTGGCCTTTTTATTTTATATGCATATATCACTTTAGAGAATTCTATTGCAAACAATTTGATACCAAAATGAATGACGTAGCATGGAAATTGACGTGAGAAAATTGAAGAGTATAAACATTTCGGTGTGGGTGGGTGTACACTCATGGGTAATGCTCAGCTGATTTTTGGGTTTTCTGCGGGTGGCAAGGCAGGCTTTTTGACCTTATAGGCATATTTCCCTTTAGAAAGTTCTATTGCAAACAATTTGACACCAAAATGAAAGACGTAGCATGAAAATTGAGGTAAGAAAACTGAAAAGATTATTCACATTTTACTGCGGGTGCTCGCTCACCAGTAATGTTTGTCCGATTTTCGGGTTTGCTGCGGGTGACGTCCCAGGCTTTTTTACCTTATATGCATATATTCCCTTAGATCATTCTATTGCAAACAATTTGAAACAAAAATGAATGACGTAACATGAAAATTGAGGTAAGAACACTGAAAAGATCATAAACATTTTAGTGTGGGTGCTCGCTCACGGGGTAACGCTCAGCCTATTTTCGGATTTGCTGCAGGTGGCAAGCCAGACTTTTTGACCTTATATGCATACATACCTTTAGGGAAAACTATTGCAAACAATTTGATACCAAAATGAATGACGTAGCACAAAAATTGAGGTGAGATAGCTAAAAAGATTACTGTATACACATTTTAGTGCGGTTGCACCCTAATGCGAAACGCTCGGCCCACCTTGGGGTGTGCTGGGAGGCGCGCGCCAGGCCGGGCAAAGTATTAATATGCCCTAGCCTAGTTTGACAGTAATTTTGTTGGTTGGTTTAGGCAGTATACAATTCATGTAGACTGACTCACTAAACAAACAGGTCCACACAAGGGCAGTTTTCTTTGAACATCTGCATTGCATTGGTGCTAATTCTGCTTTTTGTTTGTGCTTGTTTCTGTGAATGATCGCCTCTGAACTACAGGGCAAGAAGGGGTGAGAGCCAACGTTAGTGACTATGAAGATTTTCCCATCATTGCTGAACAGCCCACAATCCCAGATGTGATGGAAGAAGAGTTTGAGTCAACCCCTCACCCTACCTTATATGTGTCCTCTACCACTGATGACTTAACTACCCTCCCTACATTCCTAACTACTACTACTACTACAATTATTAGTACATCCTCCACCACCATCACTGCACCAACAGGTAGCTGGTATTCATAGAGTTTTTGTTTAATGTATTTTATGTAAATTTTAATTTAGATATATTAAGTAACAAGAAAGAGTTTATCCTATAGATAATGCATGTTAGTAAATCTTCCTGATCGCAGGGTTTTCATTCAATGATTCAATGGGTTTTCATTCAACAATCATCAGCAGGTTTCCTAGAATTAATCAAAACTACACAGCTCGATGGAATCATTGCTTCCCTGGACGTCAAATCCCTATTTACCAACGTCCCAGTCGACACAACCATAGAAATGATACTGGACAGAGTATACAGAGACGAGAGTACTCCCAAATTAGACATACCCGAGCCACATTTGAAGAGTCTTCTTGAAGCTTGTACAAAGGAAGCTTCTTTCATCAGTCCGAAAAGGGACATGTATCTACAAATAGACGGAGTAGCAATGGGCTCCCCCTTAGGAGTGTTATTCGCTAATTTTTACATGGGAACCATCGAAGACAGAGTCTTCAGTAGTAGACAAAAACCAACTGCATACTGTTGTTATGTAGATGACATATTCGTCATAGTATAAGACTCAGCTGAACTAATTGATCTAAAGAGCCATCTAGAGAGAGAGAGTCAGTATTCCGATTTACACATGAAATAGTGAAATAACAGTCTGCCTTTCTTAGATGTACTAATAACAAAAACAGGAAACTCTCTAAGCACCAGCCCCTCCCCGAAAGAAAAAGTATATATACCACATATACAACATATCTATTATGTATATGCACAAACACATACATAACACATACACACAGGTAAGTTACACCACACACGTGCGTTTACACATACACATGTGTACACACCTTTGTGCCTTCTTCGCCTGGCCGGCGTGGTGCTCCCTGCCCACTGGTTGGCGACTTCTAATTTTCTTTTCACGTGTATGTGTGTGTACACATGTGCATGTACATGTGTACACTGTGTGTAATACCTAAGTGTAGTTACAGGATGGGAACACCACGAGGCGTAGCTCTCATCTGTAACTACACTTAGGTAATTACACACACAGTAATTATCTAAGTGTAATTATCTAAGTGTAGTTACAGGATGAGAGAGAGCTAGCTCGTGGTGTCCCATTTCCCAGCACTCTTGTCATATAACGCTTTGAAACTACTGACGGTCTTGGCCTCACCACCTTTCTCCCCTAACTTGTTCCAACCTCTACCACTGTTTGCGAAAGTTAATTTTCTTATATTTCTTCGGCATCTGTGATTTACTAGTTTAATCTATGACCTCTATGTTCTCAAAGTTCCAGGTCTCAGGAAATCTTCCCTATCGATTTTATCAATTCCTGTACTATGTTTGTATGTAGTGATCAAATACCCTCTTTTTTTCTATTCTCTTCTTCTAGCGTTTGGCACTATTAATGCCTCTAACCTCTCTATCAAGCTCTGCCCTTCAGTCGTCTGGAGCCACTTAGTAGCATGTCTTTGCACCTTTTCCAGTTTGTTGATGTGCTTCTTAAGATATGGGCACCACACAACTCGCTGCCTATTCTAGCTTTGGCCTAACAAAAGTCGTCAACAATTTCTTTGTATATCGCCATCCATGTATTTAAACGCAATTCTGAAGTTGAAACAAACATTGCATAGGCTCCTCGCACAATATTCTTTATGTGGTCCTCAGTGACTAGTTTTCTATCTAGAACCACCACCTAGATCCTCTTTCTTTATCAAAATTCCTTTTAAAGATTTCTCACATAATATATATGTTGTGTGGGGTCTATGTTTCTCCAATTCCACACTTCCAGTAACATGGCATTTACTTAACATTGAATTCCATTTGCCAAGTGGCGCTCCATGATAATTATGTTTGTCCAGGTCATCTTGAAGGGCTAGGGGGGGAGTTAGGGGGGACATGATCACCACATTAAGTTCTGAAGGGAATTGATAGGGTAGATAAAGACACGGCTATTTAACACAAGACAACGGTAATTACAAGACTAGTAATTCACCATTTATGTATCCACACATCCCAATGTACTTCTATAGTATATGCATACAATTTATAAATAAATAAAAAATAAAAACACAGGGGCACATGCACAAGGGGACAAGGTGGGAAACTGGAGTGCCCAAATGAGCCACAGAGATATTTAGAAAGAACTTTTTTAGTGTCAGAGTGGGTGCAAATGGAATGCATTAGGAAGTGATGTGGTGGAGGCGACTCCATACACAGCTTCAACTTGATAGATATGATAGAGCCCAATAGGCTCAGGAATCTGTACACCAGTTGATTGACAGTTGAGAGGCGGGATCCAAGAGCCAATGCTCAACACCCCCGCAAGCACAAATTAGGGTGAGGTACAATTAGGTGAGTACGTGAAAAGAAAAATACAAGCCGCACGACCAGTAGGCAGAGAGCACCATGCCAGCCTGGCGAAGAAGGCACAAAAGAAAGTACAAAACTGCATCAAAAGGCCAACCTCGATAAACAAACCCCAAAGCCCCGGCACGACCACAAGTGCAAAAACCCAAAAAGATCAACTCGCAAGTCAAGAAGACCCTGGAAACCCAGTTAGGGCCTCAAGAGGAAGAAACCTCCGGAACGAAACCAAAGAACCCAAAGAGAACCCGAATCAAACAGGGGGAGCCCAAACCACCAATTTGTCGGCAGAAAAAGTACACCACAGAAAGGCAAAGTACATCCCCCAGACAGAACCCCCAGGGAATAGCCAAAACAGACCGAAAAACCGAGAGACAAGGTGTGGGAGCAAGCATAAACCGACAGGGACACGAGTCCAACCCTAGGGCCCTAGGGCCCAGACCCAAAACAGACAGAAAACGAAAAAACCCCAACACCCAAACGTTCCCAGAGGAACAGAAGACGAGGAAAAAACACCACAACAAGCAAAGAAACGTACAACAGGAGAATAAAACCCATTGAAAGAGGTGAAAAAACATCACAAAAGACGCTTCGACCGGTGTGTCGCTGTACACCGCACTCCCAGATACATGGCCGCATGTAAACAAACCGCCGAGCCGCCCTGGTGACCACGCCGGGAAACTGGCAGAAGAAAATGGTCACTAGAATAGGGGGCCGTGACCGAACCCGCAACAAAGGCCCCGGGGCAGAAGCCGTCCTCTACACGTCTCTGCCCTTATAAGAACAGGAAGAGTCCATGAGAAAGGGCAGCAAGAAAGGATCGCTGGTAAGACACAGAAGCCTTGGCAGGAGGAACAGGCTCAAAAAACCTCCGTCCCCAACCGAATGGGGCAGCCCCCAAAACCACCTGAGTCTCAGCCCCAACTAACCCTGCCCCGACCCCAAACCCGTAGACGGTCCGGAGTCGGGAAAAGGAGGGAAAGGGGGAAACAGCACCTACCAAAACACCCTGGGCATCCGAGTGGGAAAACCAACCTAGCGTGTTTCAGCAATCTAACCTAGCTTGCAACATAGATGCCGCCTGTACTCTGAACACGTAATAACATCAGGAGAGTACTGGAGAACAAGCAGAAGAAACTTGTCACAAGACTCCAGGTCAAGGTGTCGGTGACCCAATAGGCAGCATGATGGAGGTAAAAGTGGCAACTGTCACCCTGAGACAAAGCCAGCAACCAACGATACCGTACAAGATGGGTTGGAACCCGGAAGACATTCAATGGTCACTGAGCCCCAATAGGGTTTCCAGGGCCCATAGGGTAACAACTACGGGAAGCCCGGGCAAGGTGTTGCTAACCTGTTAAGAAACCCAAAAATAACAAGTGGGTAGAGGACAACACTGAAAACCCCTGCAATGTGTACAATCACAGGGGTCTAGTAGAGGGCCACCAAACACTACAAGTGGAACTATAGACACACTAGGCAGGGCTCCCACAGGCCAAATGAAAAATAAAAACAAAAGAAAACCCCCGCAAAAGTACACCGTATCCAGAGGCAACAAGAACCGGTCGTTGCCTCTGGGAACGGTGTACTTTTGCGGGGGTTTTCTTTTGTTTTTATTTTTCATTTGCCTGGTGGGAGCCTGCCTAGTGTGGCTATAGTTCCACTTGTAGTGTTTTGGTGGCCCTCTACTAAGCCCCTGTGATTGTACACATTGCAGGGGTTTCAGTGTTGTCCTCTACCCCTTGTTAGTTTTGGGTTTTTAACGGTTAGCAACACCTTGCCCGGGCTTCCCCGTAGTTGTTACCTATGGGCCCTGGAAAACCCTATTGGGGCCTCAGTGGACCATTGAATGTCTTCCGGGTTCCAACCCGACTTGTACGGGTTGTTGGTTGCTGTGCCTTTGTCTCCAGGTGACAGTTGCCACTTTTACCTCCATCATGCTGCCTGTTGGGCACTGACACCCTTGACCTGGAGTCTTGTGACAAGTATTCTCTGCTTGTTCTCCAGTACTCTCTGATGTTCTTACTGTTCAGAGTACAGGCGGCATCTATGTTGCAAGCTAGGTTCTAGCTTGCTGCAACGCGCTAGGTTGGTTTCCCAATCGGATGCCCCAGGGTGGTTTTGGTAAGGTGCTGTTCTCACATTTCCCTCCTTGTTCCCGACTCCGGACCGTCTACGGGTTTGGGGTCGGGCAGGGTTTAGTTGGGGCTGAGACTCAGGTGGTTTTGGGGGCTGCCCCATTCGGGTTGGGGACGGAGGTTTTTGAGCTGTTCCTACTGCCAAGGCTTCTGTGTCTTACCAGCGATCCTTTCTTGTGCCTTTCTCATGGACTCTTCCTGTTCTTTAAGGGCAGAGAGCTTAGAGGACGGCTCTGCCCCGGGGCCTTTTGTTTGCGGGTTTCGGTCACGGCCCCCTATTCTAGTGACCATTTTCTTCTGCCAGTTTCCCGGTGTGGTCACCAGGGCGGCTCGGCGGTTTGTTTACATGCGCATGGGTGTGCGAGCGAGCGTCTTTTGTGAGTTTTTTCAACTCTTGCATGGGTTTTATTCTCCTGTTTCGTTTCTTGCTTTTGTGGTGTTTTCTGCCCGTCTTCTGTTCCTCTGGAACGCTTGGGTGTTGTTTTTCACATCGTTTTTTTGCATTTTCTGTCTGTTTTGGGTCTGGGCCATAGGGCCCTAGGGTTGGGACTCAGTGTCCCTGTCTGTTTTATGCTTGCTCCCAGACATTGTCTCTCGGTTTTTGGTCTGTTTTGACTGTTTCCCTGGGGGTTCTGTCTGGGGGATGTACTTTGCCTTTCTGTGGTGTACTGTATTTCTGCCAGAAAATGTGGTGGTTTGGGCTCCCCCGGGTTTGATTTCGGGTTCCTTTGGGTTCTTTGGTTTCGTTCCGGAGGTTTCTTCCTCTTGGGCCCCTACTGGGT
>WNGS01070625.1:38350-63226 GCA_020271785.1 Procambarus virginalis | reverse complement strand
AGACAGTATGGTTTCGATCTGGTAATCCTGTGTCATGCGAATTACTCATATTTATGATCGGCAACAGAGACTATTTACACAGGAAAGAGATGTTGGCTGACTGCATCTATCTGGACCTAAAAAAAGGTTTCGACAGAGTTCCCATAAGCAGGTTGTTCTGAGAAACTGGAAAAAATTGGAGGAGGTGACAGTACGCTTCTAACATGGATGAAAAACTTCTAACTGATCCACAAAATAGGGCGTCCCGAATCAGAGGCAATGTAGTCGGGATGTGGAAATGTCACAGATTGGAGTACCAACAGGGTTCAGTCCTCCTTGCACCAGTGATACAGTTCATTGTCTACATAAATGATCTACCCAGTGGTATACCAGAATTATCATGAACATGTTTTGTTTGCTGAAATGATGCTAAGTGATTAATAGGGAAGCTTAGCAACCCTACGATGATTGCTTCATGCCCTTCAAGAAGACCATGGACAAAATACGTATATGGAGACACCACTTGGCAAATCGAATTTAATGTTAATAAATGCATGTATATGGAATGTGGAATATGGTGGAACATACGACCCACATCTAACCTATAAGTACTGTAGAAATCTGTTAAAGAATCTGATAAAGAAACGAGATCTAAGGGGTGGTTCTTAGATAGAAAACTACTTCACCTTGGACCACATAAGAATATGTGCAGGAGCCTTGCTAGCTTTCTAACTTAGAATGCTTTATAAATACATGGATGGGAGATATACTAAAGAAATTGTTCAGACTTATTATTAGGCCCAACGCTACGACATTTGCAGCGGTTGTTATGGTCACATCAGTATATTAAGAAGCACATCAACCAACTGGAAAAGGGTGGTCACGACCAGCTCATAAGTGGCTCCCAGAACTGAGGACAAGCAGCTATGAGGAAAGGTTAGAGGCCATTAAATATGCAAAAATAGAAGACAGAAGAAAAAGAGGGATATGATCACTACATACAAAATAGTACCAGGATTATAAAATCGACAGGAGAAGAGTTTCCGTGAACCTGGACTGCAAGAATAAGAGGACATAGATTAAATTCGGCTAACACAGATGCTGAAGAAATATAAGAAAATTCACCTTCGCAAAGAGTGGTAGACGAGTTGGAACAGTTGGGGAGAAGGTGGTGGGCCAAACCGTCAGTAGTTTTTCAAAGCGTTATATGAAAGAGTGCTGTGGAAGACGGGACACACGAGCGTACTCTCATCCTTTAATCTACACTTATGGTAATTGAACACTTAGGTAATTACTGTCGCCGAGACGAAGCTCGCAGGTGGGTCACCATTAACAAAGCCACCTGATCACCACAGAAATGGTGATACCCACGTCAAAATACCAGACACAAAGAACCGAGGAGAAGGCCGAACCAGTCACGTACAGGACCGGTCCGACCTGCTAAAAGAGGCGGAGCCGTGGGAAAATGCCCCGGGTTTGGACACCTATCAAGCAGCGTCTGAAAATAAAGCTGGACTGGCCACCAAGGGACCATAAGGCTACTCTCGTGGGAATAGGCTCCCACCGAGCCAGAACCCAAAGCAACAGCTGGAGCAGGAGAAGAGGAACAGGTACCCCCCCACCTCGACCAGTCCTGAAGAAAAGCATCCACTGTGAACGCCTTGAAGGCGGGTAAGGGCGCCACATAAAATGGGCGATGCCCAGACCACGCCGACTTGAAGACGTCCATGACCAGGAGTCCATACGTCCGGCAGAGCCAACAAAACGAGTCGCGACGAATTCCCAATCCATAAATAGAGGATGAACCAAGACAGCTGTCCGCCAGGACGCAGGACACACCTCGAACATGAACCCCACAGTTAACAAACCCCGAGAATCCAGCAAACAAACCACTCTAAGGGACCAACCCCAAAGGTCAACCACCTAAGAGAAACCCTGTGGTTCCGGCAAAGAACTGCCAGAGAACAGTCTGAATATAGCTGAATGGCAGAGCACCGAGTGATCCAAACGCTCCAAAGCGCAAACCAGACAGCCACGAACTTCCAAACCGTGTTGTTAGCCCGACGAACGGACAGACCCTACCATCCCTGGCTGACCTGGTGAGCACTAGTCACAAAGCCCAGCCGAGAGATGACCGTCTGTGAAGACATCGAGCGAAGGCTCAGGGAGGTTGCAAGGCACGGGAACCCCGAAAAACCCCAAAGAGGAAGCTGGTGACGCAGCACCAACACAAGATCCTTGGAGGAACGAACCCAACGATTGCAAGAGAGGCAGAAAGGGAGTCTCTGAAGGAACCAACAGACACCAAAGCCAAACCCTACCCCACAGGCAGACCAGCATGTCGAAGTTCAGACTCCCGCACAACTGCTCGAGCAACCGCCGAGCAGCCCGGGACCCCCTCAGAACAGCCGAAGGCGGGACCACAGCGCAAGCAACTCTTCTGGAGGGAAAGACAAGGAGCGCCAAGAGCCCTAAACAGACCCAGCCAGGTCTCGAACCCGAACGGAAACAAATGAAACGATCTCCAGATCACCAGGAAAGCAAACCCGAGCGATCTGGAAAGAAACCACACCCTGGCGGCAGACAAGCGGACCGAATGGGTAGCCCACACCAGCCCAGATTGTCAAGGTAAGGCCAGAACACTGAACCCAAGCAGACTCGATCACGGGGCACCAAGATCTGGTAAAGATGTCTGAAATACACCAAGCTGCCAATTACAAAAAGGGACGGCAACAAAAAGCGGAAGCCTAAGCCCCACCGCCAACTGTACCAGTCCCGAGAAAACTGGAGAGGAAGTGCCAAGAATTGATCTGGAGGTCCAGGGCCACCATCCAAGCACCTCGACCCCAACAGAATGACGGACAGGAGACAACAGTCCTACCGATGAGGGCATAGAATCCAATGGCGCAGACTGAAGAAGTCCACAAAGAGACATGACGAAGCGCAGGGGAAGAAGCCCACCCCGCCAGCCCTGAACCCCCAAAGGGGGAGAAACCATCCACCGTCGCCACCAGCGGCCCGAAGACAACCAAAAGCGCCAACTAACTCAGGACCAGGCGAGAGTCAGCAGAGCAAGCTGCTCCCCCAGCGCCCCTCAACAGAAAAGGGAACAACCCCTTCCGAAAGAAAAAGTATATATACACATATCACATATCTATTAGTTATGCACAACACATACATATACACTACACCAAGTAAGTTACACACACGTGGCATTTTACACATCAACATGGGTACACACCTTTTGTGCCTCCTTCGCCTGGCCGGCGTGGTGTGCTCTCTGCCCACTGGTTGGCGACTTCTAACTTGTCTTTTCACGTGTATGTGGTGTACACACTGTGCATGTACATGGTGTACACTGTGTGTAATTACCTAAGTGGTAGTTACAGGATGGGACCCACGAGCGTAGCTCTCATCCTGTAACTACACTTAGGTAATTACACACACAGAAGTTGATACTAAGTGTAGTTATGCTGAAGTGTAGTTAGCGGATAGAGGAGAGCTATGCTCGTGGTGGTCCCGTCTTCCCAGCACTCTTTGTCATATAACGCTTTGAAACTACTGACGGTCTTGGCCTCCACCACCTTCTCCCCTTAACTGGTGCCAACCGTCTACCATCTGTTGCGAAAGTGAATTTTCTTATATTTCTTCGGCATTGTGGTTAGCTAGTTTATATCTATGACCTCTTGTTCGCAAGTTCCAGAGTCTCAGGAATCTCCCTATCGATTTTATCAATTCCTGTGTACTATTTTGTATGTAGTGATCATATCAGCCTCTTTTTCTTCTTCCCTTACTTTAGTCTTTGGCATATTAATGCCTCTAACCTCTCTCACAGCTCTTGCCCTTCAGTTCTGGGAGCCACTTAGAGATCATGTGCTTTGCACCTTTCCAGTTTGTTGATGTGCTTCTTGAAGATATGGGCACCCACACAACCTTGTGCATATTCTAGGCTTTGGCCTAACAAAGTCGTGAACAATTTCTTTATATATCGCTATCCATGTATGTAAACGCAATTCTGAGAGTTGGAAAGCCGTTGGTATAGGCTCCTCGCACAATATTGCTTTATGTGGTCCTCAGGTGATAGTTTTCTATCTGAGAACCACCCCTAGATCTCTTCTGATCAGAATTCTTTAAAGATTTCTCACATAATATATATAGGTGTGTGGGGGTCTATGTTCTCCTATTCCACATTCCATAACATGGCATTATTACATTGAATTCCATTTGCCAAGTGGCGCTCGCATGACTGTATTTTGTCCAGGTCATCTTGAAGGGCTAGGGGGGGAGTTAGGGAGGGGACAGATCACCACATTGTAAGATTCTGAAGTGAATTGATAGGGTAGATAATTACAGGCTATTTAACACAAGACAAGGTAATTACAAGACTGTAATTACCATTGTTATGTATCCACACATTCCCAATGTACCTTCTTGTATATGCATAAATTTTATAAATAATAAAAATAAAAACAAGGGGCACATGCACAAGGGGACACAGGTGGAAACTGAGTGCCCAAATGAGCCACAGAGATATTCGAAAGAACTTTTTTAGTGTCAGAGTGGTTGCCAAATGGAATGCATTAGGAAGTGACGTGGTGGATGGCTGACGCTCCATACAAAGCTTCAATGGGTAGATATGATAGAGCCCAATAGGCTCAGAAGTCTGTACACCAGTTGATTAGCAGTT
This sequence comes from Procambarus virginalis, assembly GCA_020271785.1. Classification (NCBI taxonomy): domain Eukaryota; kingdom Metazoa; phylum Arthropoda; class Malacostraca; order Decapoda; family Cambaridae; genus Procambarus; species Procambarus virginalis. The sequence continues at coordinate 58,560 of WNGS01070625.1, read as the reverse complement.
GAGAGGCGGGGATCAAAGAGCCAATGCTCAACCCCCGCAAGCACAATTAGGTGAGTACATTATGGTGAGTACACGTGAAAAGAAAAATACAAGCCGCCGACCACGTAGGCAGAGAGCACCATGCCAGCCTGGCAAGAAGGCACAAAGAAAGTACAAAAACTGCATCAAAAGGCCAACCTCGATAACAAAAACCCAAAGCCCCGGCACGACCACAAGTGCAAAAACCCAAAAAGATCACCTCGCAAGTCAAGAAGACCCTGGAAACCCAGTAGGGCCCAAGAGGAAGAAACTCCGGAACGAAACCAAAGAACCCAAAGGAACCGGAATCGAAACCCGGGGGAGCCCAAACCAGCCGACATTTTCTGGCAGAAATACACCACAGAAAGGCAAAGTACATCCCCCAGACAGAAACCCCCAGGGAAACGGCCAAAACAGACCACAAACTGAGAGACAAGGTCTGGGCAGGCAAGCATAAACAGACAGGGACACTGAGTCCACAACCCAAGTCCTAGGCCCAGACCCCAAACAGACAGATAACGAAAAAACCCAGCAACACCCAACGTCCCAGAGGAACAGAAGACGGGCAGCAAACACAGCCACAAAAGCAAAGAAACGAAACAGGAAATAAACCCATGAAAGAGGTGAAAAAACTCACAAAAGACGCTGTCTCGCACTCCCAGGGATGGATGGATGCCGCATGTAAACAACCGCACTCCCAGGATACAGGATCCATGTAAACAAACCGCCGAGCCGCCCTGGTGACCACACCGGGAAACTGGCAGAAGAAAATGGTCACTAGAATAGGGGGCCGTGACCGGAACCCGCAACAAAGGCCCCGGGGCAGAGCCGTCCTCTACATCTCTGCCCTTAAAGAACAGGAAGAGTCCATGAGAAAGGCAGCAAGAAAGGATCGCTGGTAAGACACAGAAGCCTTGGCAGGAGGAACAGGCTCAAAAACCTCCGTCCCCAACCCGAATGGGGCAGCCCCCAAAACCACCTGAGTCTCAGCCCCAACTAAACCCTGCCCGACCCCAAAACCCGTAGACGGTCCGGAGTCGGGAACAAGGAGGGAAAGGGAGAACAGCACCTAACCAAAACCACCCTGGGGCATCCGAGTGGGAAACCAACCTAGCGCGTTGCAGCAATCTAACCTAGCTTGCAACATGGATGCCGCCTGTACTCTGAACAGTAAAACATCAGGAGAGTACTGGAGAACAAGCAGAGAATACTTGTCACAAGACTCCAGGTCAAGGTGTAAGTGACCCAACAGGCAGCATGATGGAGGTAAAAGGGCAACTGTCACCGGAGACAAAGGCACAGCAACCATATCACTTCCTTATGTCCGGTCGTGATGGTCAAGTGGTTTAAGGCATCCCTGTACATACCAGTTGCGTTGCTCCTGGGAGTATGGGTTCGAGTCACTTCTGGGGTGTGAGTTTTCAGTTGTATCTAGTCCTGGGGACCATTCAGGCTTGTTTGCATTTGTGTTCCTCACGTGTTGCCCCAAAAAATGAGGTGATTTGATAAAATGCTATGCCCAAGATAACCATCCAGGTGCCGGCGGGGAAGTGGTTCATATAGCTCAGGCTATCACTTCCTTATGTCCGGTCGTGATGGTCAAGTGGTTTAAGGCATCCCTGTACATACCAGTTGCGTTGCTCCTGGGAGTATGGGTTCGAGTCACTTCTGGGGTGTGAGTTTTCAGTTGTATCTAGTCCTGGGGACCATTCAGGCTTGTTTGCATTTGTGTTCCTCACGTGTTGCCCCAAAAAATGAGGTGATTTGATAAAATGCTATGCCCAAGATAACCATCCAGGTGCCGGCGGGGAAGTGGTTCATATAGCTCAGGCTATCACTTCCTTATGTCCGGTCGTGATGGTCAAGTGGTTTAAGGCATCCCTGTACATACCAGTTGCGTTGCTCCTGGGAGTATGGGTTCGAGTCACTTCTGGGGTGTGAGTTTTCAGTTGTATCTAGTCCTGGGGACCATTCAGGCTTGTTTGCATTTGTGTTCCTCACGTGTTGCCCCAAAAAATGAGGTGATTTGATAAAATGCTATGCCCAAGATAACCATCCAGGTGCCGGCGGGGAAGTGGTTCATATAGCTCAGGCTATCACTTCCTTATGTCCGGTCGTGATGGTCAAGTGGTTTAAGGCATCCCTGTACATACCAGTTGCGTTGCTCCTGGGAGTATGGGTTCGAGTCACTTCTGGGGTGTGAGTTTTCAGTTGTATCTAGTCCTGGGGACCATTCAGGCTTGTTTGCATTTGTGTTCCTCACGTGTTGCCCCAAAAAATGAGGTGATTTGATAAAATGCTATGCCCAAGATAACCATCCAGGTGCCGGCGGGGAAGTGGTTCATATAGCTCAGGCTATCACTTCCTTATGTCCGGTCGTGATGGTCAAGTGGTTTAAGGCATCCCTGTACATACCAGTTGCGTTGCTCCTGGGAGTATGGGTTCGAGTCACTTCTGGGGTGTGAGTTTTCAGTTGTATCTAGTCCTGGGGACCATTCAGGCTTGTTTGCATTTGTGTTCCTCACGTGTTGCCCCAAAAAATGAGGTGATTTGATAAAATGCTATGCCCAAGATAACCATCCAGGTGCCGGCGGGGAAGTGGTTCATATAGCTCAGGCTATCACTTCCTTATGTCCGGTCGTGATGGTCAAGTGGTTTAAGGCATCCCTGTACATACCAGTTGCGTTGCTCCTGGGAGTATGGGTTCGAGTCACTTCTGGGGTGTGAGTTTTCAGTTGTATCTAGTCCTGGGGACCATTCAGGCTTGTTTGCATTTGTGTTCCTCACGTGTTGCCCCAAAAAATGAGGTGATTTGATAAAATGCTATGCCCAAGATAACCATCCAGGTGCCGGCGGGGAAGTGGTTCATATAGCTCAGGCTATCACTTCCTTATGTCCGGTCGTGATGGTCAAGTGGTTTAAGGCATCCCTGTACATACCAGTTGCGTTGCTCCTGGGAGTATGGGTTCGAGTCACTTCTGGGGTGTGAGTTTTCAGTTGTATCTAGTCCTGGGGACCATTCAGGCTTGTTTGCATTTGTGTTCCTCACGTGTTGCCCCAAAAAATGAGGTGATTTGATAAAATGCTATGCCCAAGATAACCATCCAGGTGCCGGCGGGGAAGTGGTTCATATAGCTCAGGCTATCACTTCCTTATGTCCGGTCGTGATGGTCAAGTGGTTTAAGGCATCCCTGTACATACCAGTTGCGTTGCTCCTGGGAGTATGGGTTCGAGTCACTTCTGGGGTGTGAGTTTTCAGTTATATATATATATATATATATATATATATATATTATATATATATATATATATATATATATATATATATATAATATATATTATATATATATATATATATATATATATATATATATATATATATATATATATATATATATATATATATATATGTATACTTTTTCTTTCGAAAGGGGCTCTGTTCCCTTCTCTGTTGACGGGGCGCTGGGGGAGCAGCTTGCTCTGCAGACTCTCGCATGGTCCCGCAGTTAGTGGGCGCTTTTGGTTGTCTTCCGGCCTCTGGTGGCGATGGTGGACGGTTTCTCCCCCTTTAGGGTGTTGAGGGCTGGCGGGGTGGGCTTCTTCCCCTGCGCTTCGTCATGTAATCTCCGTGGTTGCATTGGACGTGGTCGATCCACCTCATCCTTCTGGGGTTCCCGTCTGCTCTATGCAGACATGGGCCAGTCAAATCTGCGGTTGTTCTGGACTTCTTCAGTCTGCGTCTTGGATTCTATGCCCTCATCAGAGGACTGTTGTCTCCTGTCCGTCTTCTGTTGGGGTCAGGTGCCTGGATGGTGGCCCTGGACCTCCAGATCAATTCTTGGCACATTCCTCTCCAGTTTTCTGGGACTGGCACAGTTGGTGGTGGGGCTTTAGGCTTACAGTTTTTGTTGCCTTCCCTTTTTTGTAATTGGCGCTTGGTGTATTTAGACATCTTTACCGGATCTTGGTGCCCTGTCTGAGTCTGCTTGGGATTCAGTGTCTGGCCTACCTTGACAACTGGCTGGTGTGGGCTCCCAGTCGGTCCGCTTGTCTGCTCGCCAGGGGTGTGGTTCTTTCCAGATCGCCGGGTTTGCTTTCCTGGTGATCTGGAGGTCGTTCCATTTGTTTCCGTTTCGGGTTCAGACCTGGCTGGGTCTTGTTTAGGGCTCTTGGGCCGCTCCTTGTCTTTCCCTCCAGAAGTGTTGTTGCAGCTGTGGTCCCGCCTTCGGCTGTTCGTGAGGGGGTCCCGGGCTGCTTGGCGGTTGCTCGAGCAGTTGTGCGGGAGTCTGAACTTCAACGTGCTGGTCTGCCCGCAGGGTCGGGTTTGGCTTCGGCGTCTGTTTGGTTCCTTCGGAGACTCCCCTTCCACCCTTCTTGTAATCGTTAGGTTCGTTCCTCCGGGGATCTTGTGTTGGTGCTGCATCACCAGCTTCCTCTTTGGGGTTTTCAGGGTTACTTGCCTTGGCACCTCCCCGAGCCTTCGCTCGATGTGTTTGATGGACGGGTCATCTCTCGGCTGGGGCTTTGTGACAAGTGCTCACCAGGTCAGCCGGGGATGGTGGGGTTTGTCCATCCGTCGGGCTCACAGCACGGTTTGGGAGTTCGTGGCTGTCTGGTTTGTGCTTCAGAGAGTTTGGGTCACTCGGTGCTCTACCATTCAGCTCCATTCGGACTGTTCTCTGGCAGTTCTTTGCCGGAACCTCAGGGTTTCTCTTAGGCATTTTACCTTTGAGGTTGGTCCCTTAGAGTGGCTTGTTTGCTGGATTCTCGGGGTTTGGCTAACTGTGAGGTTCATGTCCTGGGTGTATCCTGTGTCCTGGCGGACAGCTGTCTTGGTTCATTCCTCTGTTCGCGAATTGGCCAGTCGTCACCGACTCATTTCGTTGGCTTTGCAGGACATATGGACTCCTGGCCATGGACCTCTTCGAGTCGGCGTGGTCTAGGCGTCGCCCATTCTATGTGACACCCTTACCCGCCTGCAAGGCGTTCACGGTGGATGCCTTTCAGCAGGACTGGTCGAGGTGGAGGGTACCTGTTCCTCTTCTCCCAGTCTAGCTGTTGCTTCGGGTTCTGGCTCGGTTGGAGTCATTCCCACGAAAGTAGTCTTTATGGTCCCTTGGTGGCCGGCCCAACTTTGTTTTCAGACGCTGCTTAACCCTTAACATGCTCGGGGTCTAATATCCTGCTATCCGCACAGGCGCATGTCATTTTGAAAAAAAAAAAATTATTTTTTCTTCCTAACCTGTTAATTTGTATTCACTGATCACGGGAAAAATAATAAAAAAATCGTAAGTGCCATATATTGCCCGCTATAGGGCGGGGAAGTCTGGCAAATTATAGGCGCTGACTCAGCATGCGTCCCAGGCGGTCTGTTGCTCGCCAGCTGTCAGGCCAGAGTTGTAACAAAGAGATAATTACCTAATTATTTCAATGTCTCTGATTGATGTTTCATAGTTTTTTTGCTGTAATATTATTCAATAGTGTGTAGTTTGATATATTTATATAATAAAATGAGTGAATCGTTGCTGTACTCAAAAATATGGTGTACATATTGTTGATTCAGTCATGTTCATCAATCAGTGAACAAATACTTTGTCGGTTATTACACTATAAGCACAGGTTATATATAAGTATCTGCATGTTTTGTTCACTATAACGAACCACTAAGTAGCTATTATGAGTCAAAAAGTAACGAGGAGTGACCGCCGTGTACCAGCCAGCCACTCCCGCCCTCCCTTAAGTCATCTGACTCGCCCACATTCTCCTCCCACAATACTGTTTTTGCTATAATTCACTATATACAGACGGTATATATAAGTATCTACATGTTTTGTTCACCATAACTGTACATCTAAGCTTGTATGGTGAGTAAAGTCACAAAGACATAGGACCTAACACAGTCAGCTGATGGCTGCCACCCTCAAGGCCAGATACACTAATATTTCTCCTCCAACAAAACTGTGTGGTGTTATTACACTATATACACACATTATAAATAAATATCTACCTGTTTTATTCACCATACTTGTACAAATAAACTGGTATGGTGCCCAAAGACTATCGTGGTAACCAGTAAACAACACCGTCATCTGCACGGTGTTGCTCACCAGGGGTGAGCAACCCTCACCAAAATGGCGGCTCCAAACCTTCTCTTGCTGTTTATACCCTCTATACACACGTTATATATAAGTATCTACATTTGTGTTCACTATAGCGAACCACTAAGCTGGTATGCTGAGTGCAGTCAATAAAAGGTGGCCACACACAGTCAGAAAACATCGCCACCACCCTCCCTCCCACAGCATTACTCCTCCCTCCATGGCGCACAGCGCTAAATATCATCGCAATCCTGCTATTATCAGAACCCTGGTCACTTTTATCACAGTCAGGGGTCTTCTGTAATAATATCATCGCTACATAATAGCATGAACAAGTATGCAGGCGAAGAGTCACAATAACGTGGCTGAAGTATGTTGACCAGACCACACACTAGAAGTTGAAGGGACGACGACGTTTCGGTCCGTCCTGGACCATTCTCAAGTCACCATTCTCTAGCGACTTGAGAATGGTCCAGGACGGACCGAAACGTCGTCGTCCCTTCAACTTCTAGTGTGTGGTCTGGTCAACATGAACAAGTATATTATGGCATTTTTAGGGGATGCTGTGGTCACAAGCTGAACAGCAGTGCTGTGAGCTCATGCTGCGTGCGTCAGGCTTGGTAGCTTACGCGATACTGAGGCCCCTAACACCCGGGAGTTTGGCCCACGATTTTTTTAAAAAATGGCGTCTGTTTACAAGAGCCCTGATGAAGGTGTGGTGAACCCCGTGTATCCGCGGGCCGTTTAAATCTTGCGTAGTGCTCCAACACTTCATATGAAGTGAAGAGCAGTCGACTGGTAAAACGCCTAGCACTTCGTATGAAGTGATGCGCACTTTAAGGGTTAATAGGTGTCCGAACCCGGGGCGTTTTCTCGCAGCTCCACCTCTTTCAGCAAGTTGGACTGGTCCTTAACGTGACTGGTTCGGCCTTCTCCGGCCTTCGGCTCTTCGCGTTTGGTATTTTGACGCGTTTATCACCATCTCTGTGGTGATCAGGTGGCTTTGTTGACAGTGTCCCATCTGCGAGCTTCGTCTCGGCGACAGTATGATGTTTCTGGTGTTCCTATGCACCTTTTTTCTTGATGAAGTGGAAAATATGCTAAAGGAGCTAAGTAAGAACAAAGCAGTTGGTCGAGATGGAGTTTCACCATGGATTCTGAGAGAATGTGCATCTGAGCTCAGCATTCCAATTCACCTGATCTTTCAGGCATCCTTGTTTACAGGAATCGAAGCAGATGTGTGGAAACAGGCTAACATAGTTCCAATCTACAAAAGTGGCACCAAGGAAGACCCCCTCAGTTATAGACCTGTATCATTGACAAGTGTAATAGTAAAGTATTGGAAAACTAATCAAAACTAAATGGGTAGAACACCTGGAGAGAAATGATATAATATCAGACAGACAGTATGGTTTTTTATCTGGAAGATCCTGTGTATTGAATTTACTCAGTTTCTATGATCGAGCCACAGAGATATTACAGGAAAGAAATGGTTGGGTTGACTGCATCTATCTGGACCTAAAAAAGGCTTTCGACAGAGTTCCACATAAGAGGTTGTTCTGGAAACTAGAAAATATTGGAGGGGTGACAGGTAAGCTTCTAACATGGATGGAAAATTTTCTGACTGATAGAAAAATGAGGGCAGTAATCAGAGGCAATGTATCGGACTGGAGAAATGTCACAAGTTGAGCACCACAGGGTTCAGTTCTTGCACCAGTGATGTTTATTGTCTACATAAATGATCTACCAGTTGGTATACAGAATTATATAAACATGTTTGCTGATGATGCTAAGATAATAAGAAAGATAAGAAATTTAGGTGATTGTCATGCCCTTCAAGAAGACCTGGACAAAATTAGTATATGGAGCACCACTTGGCAAATGGAATTTAATGTTAATAAATGCCATGTTATGGAATGTGGAATAGAACATAGACCCCACTCAACTTATATATTATGTGAGAAATCTTTAAATAATTCTGATAAAGAAAGAGATCTAGGGGTGGTTCTAGATAGAAAACTATCACCTGAGGACCACATAAAGAATATTGTGCAAGGAGCCTATGCTACGCTTTCTAAGTTCAGAATTGCTTTTAAATACATGGATGGCGATATACTAAAGAAATTGTTCATTATGGTTCGGTTCGGAACATATACAAGAGTTGTTACATTCTTGTACAGCCAATAGTATGCGTAGCATTTCGGGCAGGTCCCTGGAATACGATCCTCGCCGTGAAGAATCATTTTTACAACCAAGTACTCATTTTACTATTGAGTTAAACAGAGGCTACAGTTAAGGATTTGCGCCCAGTAAATCCTCCCCGGCCAGGATACGAACCCATGACAAAGCGCTCGCGGAACGCCAGGCGAGTGTCTTACCACTACACCACGGAGACTGGTTCATGACTTTTGTTCGCTTAAGCTAGAATATGCAGCTGTTGTGTGGTGCCCATATCTTAAGAAGCACATCAACAAACTGGAAAAGGTGCAAAGACATGCTATTAAGTGGCTCCCAGAACTGAAGGGCAAGAGCTACGAGAAGAGGTTAGAGGCATTAAATATGCCAAAACTAGAAGACAGAAGAAAAAAGAGCGTGAACTAGCTAAACACAGATGCCGAAGAAATATAAGAAAATTCACTTTCGCAAACAGAGTGGTAGACGGTTGGAACAAGTTAGGTGAGAAGGTGGTGGAGGCCAAGACCGTCAGTAGTTTCAAAGCGTTATATGACAAAGAGTGCTGGGAAGACAAGACACCACGAGTGTAGCTCTCATCCTGTAACTACACTTAGGTAATTACACTTAGGTAAATACCCCCGGCCGAACCAACCAAGCATCAATAACCCAGGGACCCCTCCGGAAAGCAGCTGTCTTGGTCTTCGCCAGTAAAGATGGAGAAGGCTGCAAATGTACAAACCAACCACCTGGACTGAAAGAGCAGACACCCCTGCGCCGGAGGTGAGCTGGAAGCTCCCCGACGCGACCCCCAGAGGCCAATGCCAACAAAAATAGGACCTTTAAAAAACAATCTTAAATTGAAGGGGCCACCACAAATCGAGGAGAGGAAAGATAAGAGAGCACCCTGACCAAGGACCAGGACGGTTCAGGTGGTGCATGAGCAAGCCAGAGATGAAACAAAGCATGAGAAATCATACGGAACGGGGCAGATGTGACGTTAACCCCGAAGGCAAGCTGGAGTGGCTCTGCCAGTGCCGCATTATACAAGGCATCATTATTAGCATTAGGCATCAAATGATGGTCCTGAAAAAGCCAAGAAAGAAAGGATCAAACAGTCGGCATTGGAACAGGCGGAAACCCTGGAAGGATGGGCGGATCAACCACGTCCAAACGCACCCACACCAAGATGACATGATGAAGTGCAGGGGAAGAAGCCCACCCCCACGAGCTCCGAACCCCCCAAAGAGGGAGGAGCCGACCAACTCCACCAAATGCTGGAAGACAACCGAAAAATGCCCACGAACTGCGGGACCAAGCAAGAGCCAACAGAGCAAGCCACACCCCATCACCCCGTCAACAGCGAAGGGATCGGGGCTGTATATATATACAGAATATATATATACATATGAAAATAAAAATAAAAATAAAGAAAAGAAAAAGACAAGCCGCTGACTGGTGGGCAGAGAGCACCACGCCATCCAGACAAAGAAGGCACAAAGAGAGCACAAAATCCGCAGCAAAAGGCCCTCCTCAACAACAAAAACCAAGGCCCCGGCACGACCACAACACATGCCAAGACCCAAAAAGATCAGCCTGCAAGCCAGGAAGACCCCCGGAACCCCAGAAGGCAGAACTGGGTCACACACAAGGTAACAAAAGCCTCCTGAACCCCCAAAGGGGGCCCAAGAGAAAGAAACTTCCAGAACCAAGCCAAAGAACCCAAAGGAACTCAGAATCAAACACGGCGGAGCCCAAACCACCACATTTGCAGGCGGAAGTACACCACACAAAGGGCAAAGCACAGCACTCAGACAGAACCCCCAGTGAAAAGGCCAAAATGGACCAAAAACCGAAGGATACAAGGTGTGGGAGCAAGCATAAACAGACAGGGACACTGAGCCCAAACCCCAGGGCCCAGACCCAAACAGACAGAAAACGCAAAAACCGGTGTAAAAACAAACACCCCAAGCATTCCCAGAGGAACAGAAGACAGGCAGAAAACTCCAGAAAAGGCAAGAAAATGGCCAGGAGGATAAAACCCCTGAAGGAGGTGAAAAACTCACCCAAAATGCGAGCTCGCACACTCAGGCACATGAAAACAAACTGAAGCGCCGCCCCGGTGGCCAGGTGGGGAAGCACCCTGCAGAAAGAAAATGGACACCAGAACAAAGGAGCCGTGACCAACTCAATAGATTGAACAACACGCCAGCAAATGTAGGAAGTAAGCAAACGAGAGGGATGAAAAACGTCGCCCAGAAGCAGAAAACTCAGGCAGGGGCAAACAGCCCCAGAACTGCTAGCAGGTATCCCCCACAGCCTCAGGAAACCACAACAGAGGTCCCAGGGTGGAGCCGTCCTTCACACCCACTGCCCTTAAAGAAAAGGAAGATTCCAGAGGAAAGGCAGCAAAGAAAGGGCCGCTGGAAAGACCCAGAAACCTCTGCAGGAGGAACAGGCTCGAAAACCTTCCTCCCTAACCTGAACGGGGCAGCCCCCAAAGCCACCCGAGTCTTGGCACCAACTAAACACCGCCCTGACCCCGAAACCCACAGACGGTCAAGGAGCCGGGAACAGGGAGGGGGAAAAGGACAAACAACACCTAACCAAAGCGTGGTGGCCCCGGGGCATCCGGGTGGGAAACCAACCTAGCGCGTTGTAGCAACCTGAACCAAACTTCCAATGCAGATGCCACCTGTACTCTGAACAGTAAGGACATCAGAAGAGTACTGGAGAACAAGCAGAGAACACTTCTCGCAAGACTCCGGGTCAAGGTGTCAGTGACCCAACAGGCAGCATGACGGAGGTAAAAGGGGAGACTGTCACCCTGAGACAAAGGCACCACAACCAACGAACCTGCACAAGACGGGTTGGAACCTGGAAGACACATCTAGTGGTCCACCAAGCCCCGACAGGGTATTCCAGGGACCCGTAGGGTAACGACTACAGGAAACCTGGGCAAGGTGTCGCTAACCGGTTAACACCCAAAGCTAACAAAGGAGGATGCTAACACTGAAAACCCCTGCGACGTGTACAATCACGGGGGCCTAGCAAAGGGCCACCAAACACCACCAGTGGAACTATAGTCACACTAGGTAGACCTCCATCAGGCAAATGAGAATAAAAAGAAAATGAAACCCCACAAAAGTACACCGTCTCCAGAGGCAACAGGAACTGGTCACCGCGTAGGTAGCAGGTTGTGCAACACCTTGATGTCCCAACCAGCATGATACCACTCCCTACCCAAGGCCAAACAAGGGGCCCCAAGCCCCAGCTGGCCCCAAGGGCGAGGCAATTGCCAAACAGCAAGACGAGAATGGGTCCTGAACGCCCCAGGGAAGATAACCCTGTCACACAGGGGCAGTACTCACAGGGCGCTTAGGAAAGGAAGCCCCTAAGCGCATGCAGCCCCTGTTCTGATGAGGAACACCTGGCCACCACACAACACAAAACACAGCAGTGAGCGCTACAGAGGCAAACACCGCCTAGGAAACTGAGGCAAGAGAAGCGTCTGTCCCGGTTGACATTAGCTTACGAACTGAAATGCTATGCAGCTGGCGAGGTGAGATCCAGGACCCCCTCCCTCTCTCAGGGAGGGGAGGGGAGGGGAGGGCTGCGTGGATGAGCAGTGCGGCAGTAGTGTGTTATGTTAGCTTGTTTCCTTGGGATTGTCGAGAGACCTTTCCGTTCGGTTTTTGTTGTTAGTTTCTTACCATGTGGGGTTTGTTTTGTTATGCCTACCTTTCTGGGTGCCTAACCCCGGTCGATGCCAGATAAGTAAAACCCCCAACTACAGTTTTTTTCCAGGGGCATTGCTCTCTTGCCTGGGCCGTGTCGGGGAGCTTCCTGCTCACCTCCGGCGCAGGGGTTTCTACTCTTTCGGTCCAGGTGGTTGGTTTGTACCTTTGCAGCCTTCTCAGTCTTTTCTGGCAAAGACCGAGATGGCTGCTTTACGGAGGGGCCCCTGGGTTATTGATACTTGATTCGTTCGGCCGGGGGTGCATCATGTGTTGTGTCCGGTTGCGGCTCTTCACCATTACCTGCGTGCCTCAGTTGTGGTGGCTGGGGATGCACTTTGGATTGATCTGGTTTCCCTCATTCCCTGTTCCAGGGCTTGGGTCTCCCAGGTCGTCCGCAGGGTTCTTCAGTCTAGCCAGCCTGCTGTCTATCCTCGCACCCCTGCCGTTCGGCTGTTTGGAGCTTTGGCTGCCGTGTTTGGTAACATGTCTTGAGCTCATATTTGTTCGTGGGCATTTGGTGGCCGCACAGGGTCCTGGCCTTCAATTATTTTGTGAGCGTGTCTGCTCCTGTGCGTTCTTGTGTTGCTTTAGGTCACAGGTTGCAACCTTTTGTCTCGACTTTGGGCTTTGTGCTTTGCGGAGTTTGTGGCAGCCACCTCCCGGTTCAGCCCTCTCTTTTCCTTCTCTTTGGGTATGTAGCTTCAGGGAGCCATAGGGGCTTCCCTCAGAAAACCAGCATTGAATGTAATGAAACGCCATTTTCTGGGTGAGCCCCGGGAGGCTCCCTGGCAACCCTCCCTCCCACCGGTCGGCAGTTTTTTCGCTTTGGTTGAAGCTTAGTTTCCGAACTGGAGTGTTATGCAGCTGGCACAGTGAGGTCTGCCCCCTCCCCTCCCTCTTGGAGATGGGAGGGCTGCGCAGACGAGCGATGTGGCAGTAGAGTTACATTTGCTTGTTTGCTTATTTCCTTGGGGTTGAAGGGAGTTCTACCTTTCTGTTCGGTTTTTGTTGTTAGTTTCTTACCATGTGGGGTTTGTTTTGTTATGCCTACCTTTCTGGGTGCCTAACCCCGGTCGATGGCAGATAAGGAAAACCCGCAACCACAGGGAAGGTTTTCCAGGGCCATTTCTCCCTGAAACCTCTCTGAAGGGGCCAGGTTCTGTTTCATGGTCCCTGGTAGGTCTGAACTCCATAGCTAATGTCCTGGTCTAATATAAAATACATTAGCCCAGATAAGTTCCAGGGAGCCTCTGGGGCTCACCAAGAAAATGACGTTCCATTAAATTCAACGCTGGTTTTCTAGATTTTGACACCATAACTCTTTTTATTATTTCCCTGTCCATGTACTTAAAAGCAATTTTAAAGTTTACAAGTGTAGTTTAGACTCATCTCACAATGCCTTTAATGTGGTTTTCTGTTTAATATGTGAATGTGCTGAGTAACATGATATATACTAAATAAATGAAAGTGTGTGTAATAGATGTTCTGTATTGTTATCGTCTTATATTACACAAAATGTTCTCTTGTTTCAGGCTCCTATGATAAATACAATGACAGTGAATGGCATGTAGTCATTGCTACTCGTGAACATAATGAACTTCGCCTTGATATAGACGATTTTAATCCTACAAGTTAGTAAATATTTGTTATAAGTGATGTTCTTATTAACCACTGTGATGTGCCGAGTTTATTGTGAAATTCCCCCTGTGCACATGATATCAAGTGTTCCCCAAAATTTCTTTTTTCTTTATAAAATGAAAAATTCCCATGCCTGAACATGTCTATGCAAAAATAAATACCAAATTCCACTTACTTTGGCTGTGGGGCATGGACAAGGTGCGCTCTGACATCATCAGGGGCTTGTCTCTCATGCGAGAAGCTCCCAGACACGGTTGCGCGGCCATTCAAGCACCAGGTGTTGCCACAAATATATTTCAATTATTTGTTCTATGTATTTCCAATGCAGTTTATTTGTTTTTGTTAACATATATGATGCATATTTGAGTCCTTTACAATATGTATACAGTAGAACGTTCATAATGTTCCATGGAACTGTGATACATGTGTCAGTAATGTGTCCACAATAAATGCTTATTGCTGCATATTACTTGTTAAAAATTCACTAAAATTTCAATATGTACAGTTTCACACACTATTTACACAGTAACACACTGTATTACACACAGTTCTTGCACCGGTAATGTTCATTGTCTACATAAACGATCTACCAGAGGGATTACAGAATTACATGAACATGTTTGCTGATGATGCTAAGATAATAGGGAAGATAAGAAACCTAGATGATTGTCATGCCCTTCAAGAAGACCTGGACAGAATAAGTATATGGAGCAATACTTGGCAAATGGAATTTAATGTGAATAAATGCCATGTTATGGAATGTGGAATTGGAGAACATAGACCCCACACAACCTATAAATTATGTGAGAAACCTTTAAAGAATTCTGACAAAGAAAGGGATCTAGGGGTGGTTCTAGATAGAAAACTGTCACCTGAGGATCACATTAAGAACATTGTGTGAGGAGCCTATGCTACACTTTCTAACCTAAGAATTGCTTTTAAATACATGAATGGCGAAATACTAAAGAAATTGTTCACGACTTTTATTAGACCAAAACTGGAATATGCAGCGGCTGTGTGGTGCCCATATCTTATGAAGCACAGCAACAAACTGGAAAAGGTGCAAAGACACGCTACTAAGTGGCTCCCAGAACTGAAGGGCAAGAGCTATGAGGAGAGGTTAGAGGCATTAAATATGCAAAAACTAGAAGATAGAAGAAAAAGAGGCGATATGATCACTACGTACAAAATAGTAACAGGAATTGATAAACTCGACAGGGAAGATTTCCTGAGACCTGGAACTTCAAGAACAAGAGGTCATAGATTTAAACTAGCTAAACACAGATGCCGAAGAAACGTAAGAAAATTCACCTTCACAAATAGAGTGGTAGACGGTTGGAACAAGTTAAGTGAGAAGGTGGTGGAGGCCAAGACCGTCAGTAGTTTCGAAGCGTTATATGACAAAGAGTGCTGGGAAGACGGGACACCACGAGCGTAGCTCTCATCCTGTAACTACACTTAGGTAATTACACTTAGGTAATTACTCAGTACTTCAAAAGTGAGTAATAATCAATGAAGTAGTCCATGGAACACAACGGGACTTCGCTCTCGTTGCACCAGGTAAAGATAGATTTTCGCTTCCTGTTTCTTCGTTCTGTGTGCTTGCAAATAACCCACTCACGTACACCCTTAAATTTAGTACTTGTAGGTGGTATGTAGCCAACCTTGTAAAGCATAAGGTATTATTGAAAAGATTGTAGGAAAAGATCAGTTTGTAAGGTAGTCTTGAAAAGATCGCTTTGTTATTTTCCACACAGGAAGAGATTCAACCACCCTCGTAGAGTGTCCGTCAATCTAAAAGAGATCCGGGATTCTGGAAGAGATTCAGCCAGCCTCAAAGAGTGTCAGTCAGTATGGAAGAGATTCAGCTATTCTTGAAACTATCTATGGAAAACACCACAATGGAAGCCGCTAACACTGTTCATCTATGTTACTTGTTCCAGATGCATCATGACTAAACGCAGAAAACGATTCGTCTGTGTATCATCTATATACTAAATAATATTCCTTCCTAAATATCCTAATATTACTTCCTAAATACTATTCCAAATAAAATATTATTATTATTATTATTTATTATTATTATTATTATTATTATTATTATTATTATATATAAATTGGAGATGGCATAGGTGGGCGGCGCTCAGAGCTACAACTGGATACGCTTGCTGTATCATCCTCATAGGTGCTGTATCACTTGCTTCCGACCTTTGTGTTAGATCCTTATTGCACCTGGCTTCACAAATATCATGACCCTTATTTTCTTCAAACAATAAAGTTTGAATTTCACCAACAGAGCGCGATCTTTCAACACCGCGTTGGACAGGTGTTTTGGAGCCAGAGGCGCAAGTGCTACTCATGGTTGCTCACTCAGTCCTAACCCAGCCAGCAGCCCTAGGCATTCTGGGAGTTTTTCCAAGATGGCTGCCTCTCACTGGAAGTCCTAAGAGTCCATTTCGTAGACAATCAACCGCGCACACATTTTGAATGGGTAAAAAAAAAAAAAAAAGCGTTTTCTCGTTTGGCGCAGTTTCCCACTGACTGAGTTTTCCCGGTTGGCACAGTACAGTGGTTAATGCTCGGTATAGTTTTTGCTTTTAATTTCCTCCCTCAAATTTTTTCAATCATTAATTAATTTATTTTAGTGTAAGTATTCGGTGTTGATTTACGTTCAACAGTGCCTGATGGATTGAATGTCTTCAGCTACCCACCTTCAGCTACCCCCGGCCGACGGCTCGCATGCTGGACTTGTGATCCTGTGGTCCTGGGTTCGATCCCAGGCGCCGGTGAAACAATGGGCAGAGTTTCTTTCACCCTATGCTCCTGTTACCTAGCAGTAAAATAGGTACCTGGGTGTTAGTCAGCTGTCACGGGCTGCTTCCTGGGGGTGGAGGCCTGGTCGAGGACCGGGCCGCAGGGACACTAAAAAAAAAAAAAGCCCCGAAATCATCTCAAGATACCTCAAGATAAGATAACCCAGGTCTCTTAAGTTCTGAAGCACTTAATTTTCCTAGTTTTTTTTTCATTTATATATATATGTCATCGTTTCTTGTAAAGTGAGACCTCTTTTTCACTCCAGAACAACTCCTCAAAATTTACCGTATTTGCCTGCGTAAAAGATTCACCCACCTGAACCCATCCGAGTTCGCCCAAAAGTGCCCAGGCGCGCGAACCCACTCAAAAACTCACCCAAGTCCGCCCACCTGTCCGAACCCACCCAAACCCACCAGAAACCACCAAAGCCGCCCACCTGCCCAAACCCACCCTGAAATGTCACTGAACCCAGAAATTATTCATCATCCATACCATCACTCAGTAGACTCACGTTTGATGAACACAGGATAGTGCTGGGTAGACGGGACACCAGCGTGTAGCTCTCATCCTGTTACTACACTAGGTAATACAGGACTGTATTTTCCTTTGGACTGTCGGAAAGCCGGTATGCACAGAACTACTAAACTCAACTAATGAGGTGGTAGAGGTACTTGGAATTAAGGTAGAGAAACTAAACCTAATTATTATTTTAATATATAAACCGCCAGATACAACGGTTGAGGAATTCACAGAGCAGATGCACAAAATAGAGAACATACTTGATGACCTAGCAAACCCAGCTCCAGATATTATCTTCCTTGGAGATTTCAATTTACCGAGTCTAAGATGGAGAATGGCAAACACAAATATCATAGCAGGGAACGACCCGGGAAATAACCAGCCACAGGTCAGAGAACTTTTGAGATTCTGTGACAAATTCTCGCTCAATCAACAGATTACAGAACCAACTAGGAACGAAAACACACTAGACTTGTTATTCACAAACAATGATGAACTAATCAGAGACATAACAATCTCAGATACTTCATACTCAGACCATAAGCTCATTGAAGTGCGAACTAGCATAAATAACGGTAGTAGATCTAAGAGACCCAACAAGCGAGAAGGAATATTCAATCAATTCAATTTCAACAATAAGAGGATTGACTGGGAAAAAATAAATGTAGACCTTTCAACCATTCAATGGGAGACGGTCTTAAGCGACAAAACTCCCACACAGGGAATAGCTCAACTGACAGCTGAAGCTTACAAGGTCTGCTTGAAGCACGTGCCGGTGAGGAGGGGCAGAAAGAGGAACACTCTAGAAAGAGAACGCAGACGACTGTACAGGAGAAGGAAAAAAATTACGGAAATGCTTCGGCAGACACAACTATCACAAGCAAGGAAAATAAGCCTAAGCAGGGAGATCGAAGAAATCGAACAAACGTTGAAGCGATCATATGAGTCTGAGGAAATGGAATTGGAACAGAGAGCTATACAAGAGATAAGGAAAAATCCGAAATATTTTTTCACATACGCTAAATCAAAATCCAAAACCTCGACCAGTATTGGACCGTTAATTACAAATGAAGGTACGTACACAGAGGACAACAAAGAGATTAGTGAAATTCTAAGAAGCCAGTATGAGGCTATGTTTAGCACACCAATTAACAACATGAAAGTTGATGACCCAGACAGCTTCTTTATGAATGACATTCAAGCTGCAGATAATATAACGGATATTACCACAAACTCGGAAGACTTTGAAAGAGAAATTGACAATATGCCCATGCACTCAGCCCCTGGGCCTGACTCATGGAATTCAATATTCATAAAGAAATGTAAAGTACCAGTAGCGAGAGCACTCAGCGTAATATGGAGAAAGAGCCTGGATACAGGGGAGATACCAGCAGCACTTAAATCTGCAGATATAGCTCCGTTGCACAAGGGGGGGAGTAAAGCCTTGGCAAAAAATTATAGGCCAGTTGCACTAACATCACACATAATAAAAGTGTTTGAAAGAGTGATTAGGAATCAAATTTCTAGTTTTATGGAAAACAATGAATTGCACAATCCAGGACAACATGGATTTAGAGCGGGAAGATCCTGTCTGTCACAGTTACTCAACCACTATGACAAAATCACAGAAGCCCTAGAAGAAAAGCAAAATGCAGATGTTGTATACACAGACTTTGCAAAGGCTTTCGACAAATGTGACCATGGGGTGATAGCTCACAAAATGAGGTCAATGGGAATAACTGGAAAAGTAGGACGCTGGATACTCAATTTCCTGTCGAACAGAACACAAAGAGTAACAGTCAATCAGATAAAATCGAGTCCAAGCGATGTTAAAAGCTCTGTACCTCAAGGTACAGTCCTTGCACCGCTACTGTTCCTTATTCTCATATCTGATATAGACAAAAATACACGTCACAGCTTCGTGTCATCCTTCGCAGATGACACAAAAATCAGCATGAAAATTACCTCTGCTGAAGACATTGAAAAACTACAAACAGATGTCAACAAAGTTTTCGATTGGGCAGCAGAAAATAATATGATGTTTAACAGTGATAAATTTCAGGTACTCAGGTACGGCAAAAATGAGGATCTGAAACATAATACAGGGTACAAAACACAATCAAATCTTCCCATAGTAGAAAAACAGCATGTCAAGGATTTGGGAATAATGATGTCCGACGATCTAACGTTTAGGGAGCATAACCAAGCAAATATCGCATCAGCCAGAAAAATGATCGGATGGATTACGAGAACTTTCAAATCCAGGGATCCCATCACAATGGTTGTACTCTTCAAGTCACTTGTGTTGTCCCGTCTCGAATACTGCTCAGTACTCACTTCCCCCTTCAGAGCAGGAGAGATTGCTGAAATAGAGGGAATACAGAGAACATATACGGCACGCATAGACGAGATAAAACACCTAAATTATTGGGATCGTCTCAAAGCTCTCCAAATGTACTCTCTAGAAAGGAGACGAGAGAGATACCAAATAATATACACGTGGAAAATACTGGAGGGCCAGGTCCCAAATCTACACAGTAAAATAACAACGTACTGGAGTGAACGATATGGAAGAAAATGCAAGATTGATCCAGTGAAGAGCAGAGGTGCCATAGGCACAATCAGAGAACACTGTATAAACATCAGAGGTCCGCGGTTGTTCAACGTCCTCCCAGCGACTATAAGAAATATTGCCGGAACAACCGTGGACATCTTCAAGAGAAAACTGGACTGTTTCCTAAGAGAAGTCCCGGATCAGCCGGGCTGTGGTGGGTATGTGGCTCTGCGGGCCGCTCCAAGCAACAGCCTGGTGGATCAAACTCTCACAAGTCGAGCCTGGCCTCGGGCCGGGCTTGGGGAGTAGAAGAACTCCCAGAACCCCATCAACCAGGTATCAACCAGGTATCAACCAGCCTTTGACACAGTACCCATAAGAGGCTGGTACATAATCTGGAGAGACATGCAAGTGGCTGGTAAGTGCTCCAGTGGATAAGAGTACCTAATGCAATAGGAAGCAGAGAGTTATAGTGAGGGGCTAGACTTCAGATTGGCGTGAAGTCACCAGTGGAGTTCCACAGGCCCTCTGTACTCGGTCCTATCCTGTTTCTGATATACGTAAATGATCTCCGGAGGTTATAGACTCATTCCTCTCAATGTTTGCTGACGATGCCAAAATTATGAGAACGATTAAGACAGAGGAGGACTGCTTGAG
>WNGS01070625.1:0-13841 GCA_020271785.1 Procambarus virginalis | reverse complement strand
GCGTCTGGTTTGCGCAACGCGCCTCCGGGTATTTGTATTTTTCACGTTCCATTCAAAACTCCCGCGGCTACATGGGGTTCACATCAGCTTCCTCAGGGCTCTTGTAAACAGACGCCATCTTTAAAAAAAAATGTGGTCCACATTCCCGGGTGTGGGAGCCTCAGTAGTGAGTGAGCAACCAAGGCTGGCGCTCGCAGCATGAGCACAAGCACTGCTGTTCAGCGTGTGACCACAGCATCGCCTAATAATGTCAAAAATATATATATAACTTGTATTTTTAGCCATGATAGTGTTATAGAAGAGCCTGAGTGTGATAATGACTGGGTACAATGTTCAAATATCAGTGATTCAATGCTGTTCACGATGTTCACAGCACCCACAGCATTATTTCGTCCATCTAGGAATCTTCAAATGATTTCTTAGGTTCCTTTTCAAAATAAACGTGTGGTCAATTATTCATTTACAGGAATTAGTGACCAGGATTGTGATAATAGCAGGATTGTGGTTATAATTAGCGTTGTGCGTAGTAGTTGTGGAAGGAGGAAGTTTGGTGAGGGAGGGAGGGCGAGAATTGAGGTAGCCTCATTGTGTGTGTGTGTGCTGCCACTCTTGTTTTGCTCACCATAATAGCTTAGTGGTTCGCTATGGGCAACACATATGTACATGGGTATATATAGTGTGTGTATATAGTGTAAGAACAGCAACAGGAGAATGTTGAGAGGAGCTATTTTGGTGAGGGAGGTGACGTAATCGTAGCGTCGTCTGCTGTCTGCTGTCTGATTTTTCATGCAGTGTATGGTGGCCACTGTACTGTTTGGACACAATACCGGCTTGCTTGCATAGTTCTGGTAAATAAAACATGTAGATAGGTATATAGAACCTGTGTAATAAGAACTATAATAGTATGGTGGGAGGAGCAATGTTGGCGAGTAAGATGTTGGAGTGAGGGAGACTGGCTGGGTGTGGCTGCTCTCACTCGAGGTGTTCTGAGTGTGTTGATGGTGAATGTATATAGTGTGTGACAGTGTAGTGTGTAAATAGATTGTATGTATATATAAATTAGCATGATACATAGTAAATATGTGTGGCATATGTGTACACAAGTGTCATGCATGTAACACAGTGTCTTCGGACAGTACGGATGTTTTACTGCCATAATATAGTGTACGTGTTCACTATACATAGGATTAGCACGTAAAAACAAATAAAATGTATTTGGAACTGTGCGAAAAAATGGACGAAAATATATTCGCGGCAACTCGCACGCCCCGCCCCGAGCGCCCTGCTGGCCCCGGGAGCGTACGTCACGGACGAACAGGGAATGGTGACGTCACGCACCAACTTACGGACCCCATAGCAGCCAAAGTAAGTACAATTTCGATTTTTTTCTACATACCCATACTGAGGGAAGGGTTTCTGACACTTTAAAAAGAAAAAAGAATTTTTCCAGAGAATTTATTTCCTGCGCACTGCGGGGGTGTCATATTTGGAGGCAACGCAGTTAAGGGGTTAAGGGCGGAGGGCTTGGAGGACGGCTCTGCCCCGGGGCCTCTGTTGCTGGTTCTCGGGCTGTGAGGGATGCCTGCTAGCAGTTCTGGGGCGGTTTGCCCCTGCCTGGGTTTTCTGCTTCTGGGTGGAGTTTTTTGCCCATCCAGTCTGCTTGCTTCCCACTTTTGCTGGCGTGTTTTCGTATCTTTTGCGTTGGTCACTGCCCTCTGTTCTGGTGGCCATTTTCTTCTGCCGGTTTCACGGCGTGGCTGCCAGGGCGGCGTTGTGGTTTGTTTACATGCGCCTGGGTGTGCGAGCAAGCGTCTTGGGTGAGTTTTTTAACTTTTTTCAGGGTTTTATTCTACTGTTGACGTTTCTTTGCTTTTCTAGTGTTTTCTGCCAATTTTCTGTTCCTCTGGGAACGTTTGAGTGTTGATTTTACACTGGGTTTTCTGTTTTGTCTGTTTTGGGTCTGGGCACTAGGGTTTGGGCTCAGTGTCCCTGTCAGTTATGCTTGCTCCCACACCTTGTCCCTCGGTTTTTGGTCTGTTTTGACCGTTTCCCTGGGGGTTCTGTCTGGGGGCTGTGCTTTGCATTTCTGTGGTGTATCTCCGCCGGCAAATGTGGTGGTTTGTGCTCCCCCTGGTTCGATTCTGGGTTCCTTTGGGTTCTTTGGTTTCATTCCGGAGGTTTCTTCCTCTTGGGCCCCCTTTGTAGGTTCCGGGGGCTTTGTTTCCTCGTGTGTGTCCCCGGTTCTGCCTTCTGGGGTTCCAGGGTCTTCCTGGCTTGCAGACTAATATTTCTGGGTCTTCGCACATGTTGTGGTCGTGCTGAGACTTTGGGGTTTTGTTGTCGAGGTGGGCCTTTTGATGCAGTTTTGGGCCTTCTTCGCCTGGCTGGCGTGGTGCTTACAAGCCCACTGGTCAGCGGCTTGTAGTTTTCTTTTCACGTGTATGTGTGTATGTGCACATGTGCATGTACATGTGTACACTGTGTAATTACCTGAGTGTAGTTACAGGATGAGAGCTATGCTCGTAGTGTCCCGTCTTCCCTGTGTGTGTGCACATGTGTATGTGCATACGCACATGTGTGTAACACACCTAATGTGTGCATGTATTTATATATGTGTGTGGTCATATTTATATATATATATGTATGTGTATATACATAATATATATGTGCATGTGTGTATGTATACTTTTTCTTTCAGAAGGGGCTCTGTTCCCTTCTCTGTTGACGGGGCGCTGGGGGGAGCAGCTTGCTCTGTTGACTCTCGCATGCTCCCGCAGTTAGTGGGTGCTTTTGGTTGTCTTCTGGCCTCTGGTGGTGGCGGCGGATGGCTTCTCCCTCATTGGGGTGTTGAGGGTTGATGGGGTAATTACCTAAGTGAGTGAGCTTCTTCCCCTGCGCTTCGTCATGTCATCTTAGTGGTCGTGGTCGATCCGCCCCATCCTTCTGGGGTTCCCTTCTGCTCTATGCAGACACGGGCCTGGCGAATCTGCGGTTCTTCTGGACTTCTTCAGACTGCGCTCTGGATTCTATGCCCTCATCGGAGAACTGTTGTCTCCTGTCCGGCTTCTGTTGTGGGTGGGTGGGTGCCTGGATGGTGGCCCTGGACCTCCAGGTCAATTCTTGGCACGATCCTCCCTAGTTTTCCGGGACTGGCACAGTTGGCGGTGGGGCTTCAGACTTGCCGCTTTTGTTGCCTTCCCTATTTTGTAATTGGCACTTGATGTATTTATGCATCTTTACCGGATCTTGGTGCCCTGTCTGAGTCTGCTTGGGATTCGGTGTCTGGCCTACCTCGACGACTGGCTGGTGTGAGCTCCCAGTCGGTCTCCTTGTCTGCTCAGCAGGGGTGTGGTTCTTTCCAGATCACCGGGTTTGGTTTCCTAGTAATCTGGAGGCCGTTCCATCTGTTTCCGTCCTGGGTTCGGACCTGGCTGGGTCTTGTTTAGAGCTCTTGGGCCGCTCCTTGTCTTTCTCTCCAGAAGTGTTGCTGCGGCTGTGGTCCCTACTTCAGCTCTTCATGAGAGGGTCCCTGGTTGCTCGGCGGTTGCTCAAGCAGTTGTGCGGGAGTCTGAACTTCGACATGCTAGTCTGCCCGCAGGGTCGGGTTTGGCTTCGGTGTCTGGTTCCTTCATAGACTCCCCTTCTGCCCCACTTGCAATCATTGGGTTCGTTCCTCCGGGGATCTTGTGTTGGTGCTGCATCACCACCTTCCTCTTTGGGATTTTCGGGGTTCCGTGCCTTGGCACCTCCCCGAGCCTTCGCTCGATGTGTTCACGGACGGATCATCTCTCGGTTGGGGATTTGTGACCAGTGCTCACCAGGTCGGCCGGGGATGGTGGGGTCTGTCCATCTGTCGGGCTCACTGCACGGTTCGGGAGTTCGTGGCTGTCTGGTTTACGCTTCGGAAGGTTCGGGTCACTCGGTGCCTTACCATTCAGCTCCATTCGGACTGTTCTCTAGCGGTTCTATGCCAGAACCACAGGGTTTCTCTGAGGTGTTTGACCTTTGGGGTTGGTCCCTTAGAGTGGCTCGTTTGCTGGATTCTCTGGGTTTGGCTAACCGTGAGGTTCATGTCCGGGGTGTGTCCTATGTCCTGGCGGACAGCTGTCTCGGTTCATTCCTCTGTTCGCGGATTGGCCAGTCGTCGCCGACTCGTTTTGTTGGCTCTGCTGGATGTATGGACTCCTGGCCATGGATGTCTTCGAGTCGGCGTGGACTAGGCATTGCCCATTCAATGTGGCGCCCTTGCCTGCCTGCGAAGCGTTCACGAGTGATGCCTTTCGGCAGGACTTGTCGAGGTGGGGGTACCTGTTCCTTTTCTCCCGGTCCAGCTGTTGCTTCGGGTTCTGGCTCAGTTGGAGCCCATTCCTACGAGAGTAGTCCTTATGGTCCCTTGGTGGCCGGCCCAGCTTTATTTTTAGACGCTGCTTGATAGGTGTCCGAACCTGGGGCATTTTCCCGCGGCTCCGCTTCTTTTGGCAGGTCAGACCGTTCCTGTTCGTGACTGGTTCGGCCTTCTCCTCGGCTCTTCACGTCTGGTATTTTGACGCGGGTATCACCATCTCTGTGGTGATCAGGTGGCTTTGTTGGTGTCCCATCTGCGAGCTTCGTCTCGGCGACAGTATGATGTTCCTGGTGTTCCTATGCACTTTTTTTCTTGCTCTTCGAAGGTTGTCTTTTTTTTTCGCATCGGGTTGTCTTGTCCTTTCTT
The DNA here is from genome assembly GCA_020271785.1 of Procambarus virginalis. Lineage (NCBI taxonomy): Eukaryota > Metazoa > Arthropoda > Malacostraca > Decapoda > Cambaridae > Procambarus > Procambarus virginalis. Next base: position 9,130 of record WNGS01070625.1, on the reverse strand, counting down.
GAGTTTTCAGGATTACAGTTATTTTATGTTTCTTATTGTTTCCTCATTTTGTGCGGCGCTGGCGGAGCCGCTCTGGCTTGCGTTCGGGGTGGACGTTACATCTGCCCCGTTCCGTATGCTTTCTCATGTTTTGTTTCACCTCCAGCCTGCTCATGCATCGCCTGAGCCATCCTGGTCCTTGTTCAGGGTGCCCTCTTATCTTCTCAGTTTGTGGTAGCCCCTTCGGTTCAGGTTTCTGCTCTTTGGTGCTGGCGGTAGGTTTGTATGTTTGCAGCCTTTCTCTGTCCTTCTGGTGACGGTCGAAATGGCTGCTTTCCGGAAGGGTCCTTGGGTTATTGATGCTTGATTGGTTCAGCCGGGGGTGCGTCCTGTGTTGTCCTGTTGCGCTTTTTTGCCGTTACCTGCGTACCGTGTCTGGGGATGCGCCTTTGGTTTGATCCAGTTCCCCTTGTTCCCTGTTTCAGGGCTCAGGTCTCCCAGGCCGTCCGCAGAGTTTTTAAGTCTTCCAGCTTGCGGTCTGTCCTTGCGCCCATGCTGTTCGGATATTTGCAGCTTTCGCTGGTGTGTTGGTGACGTCTAGGGCTCATTTCGGGCGCAGGGATTTGAGGGTCACACAGGTTCTTGGCCACCCATTCTTTATGCGCGTATCTGCTCCTGTGCGTTCTTGTTGCCTTGAATCGCAAGTTGTAGCCTGTGGTCTCGGTTTCGCGTTGCAGAGTTTGTGGCGGCTGCCTCCCGGATCAGCCCTTTCTTTTCCTTCTCTTTGGGTATGAAGCTCCAGGGAGCCGTAGGGGCTCCCCACAGAAAACCAGGGTTGAATGTAATGAAATGCCATTTTCTGGGTGAGCCCAGGAGGCTCCCTGGCAACCCTCCCTCCCACCGGTTGGCAGTTTTTTCGCGTTGGTTGAAGCTTAGCTTCCGAACTGATGCTAGGCAGCCGCGCTGTGAGGTCCAGGGCTTCCCCCTCCCCCTCTCGGGGCGGGGAGGGCTGTGCAGATGATCGACATGGCAGTAAAGTGTGATGTTTGCTTGTTTACTTGTTTCCTTAGGATTATAGGGAGTTTCTACCTCTCTGTTTGGTTTTTTGTTTTAGTTTTTTACCATGTGGGGTTTGTTTTGTTATGCCTACCTTTCTGGGTGCCTAACCCCGGTTGATGGCAGATAAGAAAAACCCCAACCACAAGGGGGTTTTCCAGGGCCATTGCTCCCTGAAACCTCTCTGAAGGGGCCAGGTACTGACGCTGGTCCCTGGTAGGTCTGAACTCCTTAACTAATATCCCGGTCTAATATAACATACATTAGCCCAATAAGCTCCAGGGAGCCTTCGAGGCTCACCCAGAAAATGGTGTTCATTACATTCAACGCTGGTTTTTTGGGACTACGGAATGGATTAATTCAATTTCTATTGTTTCTTGTGGGGAAATTCGCTTCAGTTTACAAATTTTTGGCTTAGAACCGTCTCTGGGAACGGACTAAATTCGTAAGCTAAGGTACCACTGTACTTTGTTCTATAAATGTTACAACCACCATTACACACATTCACCTTCATGCAGTGGAAAAATTCACAGCAACTCAAGTAAATATTTACATTGTCTGAGTATATTAGAGGGAAAGTGGGGGTGTGGGTGGTGTCCCGAGTAGCATAAATATATAGAAAACGGTAGTACAGGGGTACCTCAGCTTACAAATTTAATCTGTTCCCAGAGATGGCTCGCAATCCAAAAATTCGTAAACCGAAGCGAATTTCCCTTTAAGAAATAGTGGAAAATGAATTCATCCATTCCAGGCTCCCCAAAAAATTACCTTCAAAGTAAATTTATACCTAATTCACCCAAATCTTCAGTACAAAAGTATGTACAACTTATTACTTATTACTGAACTCTGCCAAAAGAGCAGAGTTCAACCCCCACAAGCACAACTAGGTGAATACAGCCTCATTAACACTTTTAATACATGCACTACTAACAATTTTTCTATTGTGCATTGCTACATCACTCTCACTTTTAGCATAACCTGCAAAAATCCTTATCTTTAGCCTTCAATATATCACTTAGAGTGGTTTAACTAACTTTGTACATGGTGCACACAACACTTGTAGGAATTCCAGCTTCAACTTTTTTTATAAGCCGAACTTTTTGTTCAAAAGTCATCACAAAGTGTTTTCTTTTTGCTCTATCGCGTGTTGAAGCCCTGAACAACAGATTTGCTTCATTTCCTTATGCCATAGTACCAGGATGCAAAAAATATGCATAGATATAAAATGGTAAGAGGGTAAAAGTCTTTGTACCGTACCGCATGGGCAGCCACAAAAACTACAGTACTTGGTCGTCAGCAGGTGCAGAGGTCGCAACGCAGTGGTTGGCTGTGAAACATACATAGGCCTCTCATGAGTTGAGGTGCCGCTTAGAACTGGACAGCAAATGAATAGATGGAATAATGAAAGATTGAGGTCCAACAGTTAGATCGGGGAGTGTATTATGTCCTAAGTACTCTATAGATATTATACCCTATGTACTCGTTATATCCTCTATATTAAATATATTCCAAATTCTCACTATATTTCCTTTATTCATTTACAACACTCAATGTTTTCATTCATCCCACTATTCATTGCTGCACCCTGAAATCCATGCACCCCCCTCAAGTCATTATATCTCTCTGTGCATTCTACATCATTTCATGACAGGTTAAATTAAAGTTTCTGTGCTTACTAATTGATACACATGAAATATTTTTCTTATAGGTTGCAAGTCTCGTGTCATTTGACAAATCAGCCCAGGCTATGTCAGATTATGGAAGTCCCGAGGGTAATGGCTTGCAGCTTGTGTTCAAATTCAAGACTGATGAACCAGATGGTCTAATATTGTACACATCACTAGGAATCAAGAGAGCTATCTCTCTCTTTCACTAGCAGAAAGTGCTCTCATCCTTCGTGCTGCCCCAGGAGGAAGCTCACCACAGGTATTAATGAAGCAATAAATTTTCTAGCTGTATTTCTGGGGAAAGCCCCTTGTTGCTTCCTGACGATACTTTCATGGTAGTGGACAAACTATTAGGTTGCATCAGGCCCAGAGTTCTATTTAAGATAAGAAAAGATAAGATATTTATTCAGGTAAGGTACATACCATTGAAAATGAGTTACAACCACGAGAGGTCATTATGGGAACTTTTACATTTCTTTAAGGAATTGACTGGAGAAGACTTGCTGGTAGGACATGCAGTGAATGAGCATGTATGTCAAGTTTGTGAATATATGATAAAGGCATAACAAAAATTTATACCCAAGCAGATGCAGAACTCAGGAAACCGGATTGGGTTCAACAGAATTCGCGAGGGGGCCAGAGACTAAAAGACACAAAATGGAATCTTATAGGAAGAGGCCAAACCTCCAAACATACCAGCAATACAAAGATGTGAGAAACAGACTACACGGCAGTGAGGAGAGTGGCAGAAAGAAATTTTGAAAAAGGGATTGCAGACAATGTAAAACAGAACCAGGTCTATTCTATAAATAATAAACAACACATTGCAGGTAACAGAGTAATATTCAGAGGTTGAAAATTGGAAACAGATTCACGGAAATTGATAAGGAATGTGTGAAACATTGAACGAAAAGTTTCAAAGTGGTTTGTACAAAATGAAATCTAAAGGGAACTAATTCAAATAAATTCAAATTCAAAATGTTTATTCAGGTAAAGTACATACATACAAGGGGTGATATAATATTGAATGAATTTATAGATAGAGCTAGTACATACAATGCCAAAGGCGCTATTACGCAAAGCGTTTCAGGCAGGAAAAACAATAAAGACTAAAAATGTAATACTGAATTAGGAATTTAAGTATAAAATGTGTTGAGAAAATATAAAAATAATAAACATGGAACATGGCAGAAAACAGCAAAAATACAATTTGGTCGACAAAATCAGTAGTCTGCTATAAAATAACAGGACATGGGTTGGCATTATAGGGGTAGGTAGAGTACAGGGAGTTAATTAGGTACATGCTTAGTTTTCATCATAAACTGGTTGGGAGTGGTACAGTCTTTAACATGATTGGGAAGGTCATTCCACATTCTCTGGGTCCCTTGATTTGTAAAATATTTCTAGTTTGATTAATTTACCTTGGAATATCAAAAAAACCAGCGGTTGAATGTATTGAAACGCATTTTCTGGGTGAGTCCCGGAGGCTCCCCGGAGCTATCCCCAGTGCTGATATGCTAATGTCAGACTTTGGCATCAGTCATGTGTATGGTGGTTCTTAGGCCTACCGGGGACCACGGCCAGAACCGGGCCCCCTCAGAGAGGCAAGGGGAGCAATGCCTATAGAAGCCCCGTGTGTGATGGAAGCATTCTATGTCTCAATCGACCGGGACAGGCACCCAGAAAGGTAAGCACCCCAAAACAAACCCCTATTCTGGTTAAAATGCTACCAAAAGTCGAACTAGGGATAGAACTCCCCAACAGAAAACAAGCAAACTAGCTATACGTCACACTCCACCGCGCCGCTGTCTGTGCAGCTCCCCCCCTCCCGCGGAGGGGGAAGGGGGAGCCCAGACCTCCCACGCCGGCTATCCACCCATCAGTTCTGAGGCTGGATGTCAAGACACGCGAAAAACCGCCGACCGGAGGAAGGGGGTGCGCCGGGGAGCCTCCGGGACTCACCCAGAAAATGGCGTTTCATTACATTCAACGCTGGTTTTCTGGGGGAGCCCCGTCGGCTCCCTGGAGCTAACTACCCACAGAGGAAGATCAAAAGGGACGGAACCGGGATGCGGACACCACGCACCCTCCCCGCCTTGCCTTGGACGCGAGACAACCGGCAGCAACGCCAACCCAAGGTGCCACAGCCCCGGAAAGTCCCGGGAACAACACAAGAACACGAGCAGCAAGGCCCCCGAACAAACACCAAAATCCATGCCCGAAAGACTGCTCAGAACCGTCATCCAGACGGCAGCGAGAGCAGCAAAGCCACGAACGCCACGGGCAGGAGGGAAGAGACACAGGCAGCTGAGCCCGCAAGACCACGGCTGACACACCCGGGCCACCATTCACAGGTGAACTTGGAAGAACAGAACTGGATCAACGCAAAAAGCGCTCCGGACACAGACGCCGTGGCACACAAACAACAGCGGAGACCAGGATGGTGCAAACGGCGCACGATCAGGCCGGAGGTGAAACAACGATGCACAAGACAGCACACTAACAGTGCAGAAGCAACACCAAGACCGAAAGCAAGCCAAAGCAGCTCCACCAGCGCCGCACAAAAGAGGCGACAGTATGTGGCACGACGACGGCCCCCAACCCCCACCAAAAACCAAGCCGACCATAACAAAAGTAACCACCTAAGAAGGGACAGGAAAGGACCGCCAACAAACACCCCATACTGCCGCCAAGAGAAACACGCAGGTGGGACCCCGACCACCAGCCAGAGGCGAGACCATGAGGCAGACGGAAGAAGCGCCGACAAGGCCCCTCTGAGCTCAGGAAAAGGCGGAGCCGCAAGATCCTCGGGCGGCGACCACCGAACTCAGGTGGTAAGAGGAGATGGAACGTCTGCCGAACAGAAAAAACTACAAGCAAGCAAACCCGCCAGGAGTTCAGAAATGACGGGTCCGACGCGGGACATCGCCAGACCCCGAAAAAACCAATTAGCAGGGCAAGCAAGAAAACCAAAGAAGGCGGACGGGATGCCGCCAGAACCATACCCGAACCAAGAGGTACGAGCAACCACAACAGACCGAGACAAAGAAGCACACCACAGGATACAGGCCGAAAAAAGCCCAAGACGCCAAGGAACCCACGCAGAACACCCTTGTGGCAGAGGAGGAAAACAAGGGAACGCACAAACTAGGAAGTGGTGGAAACCGACTACGCCCCCCAACATAGCAGCAAGCGCAGGCAAAACAGACAAAAGGAGTTGCCAGGAAAAACGGACTGGGTGGAGGCAGGACGAAAGAGCAGAAGCATAAAAACCCCAGGAATAAGGACACGCCACCGTGAAACACGGCACTAAAGCACACACGCAATAGTAGCAACAGGCACCCCCGCAACATGTCCACCAGGTAAAGAGCAACTCGCTCCTGCCCAGGCAGAGAACGGAGCAGACAGACCCCAGACAGGGCCCACGGAGGCACGACAGAACGCAGCAGGCCCAGGAACCCGCATACCAGGGCGACCGACGGCGGAGAAAACCCCGCTCAAAATCGGCTGGATGGGGAACTGGGAGCTCGTGTACACCCCAAGCCTGGCCCGAGGCCAGGCTAGACCGGCCAGAGGGAGGCCCACCAGGCAGCCGCATTGGAGCGGCCTGCAGGCCCACAGACGCCCCACAACCAGGATGGCCATAACTAATTCGAAAGTAAGCTAGCGTGCCCCGGAAGTCCATGGACGGACCATAATGGGCATAACTGGCAATCCCCCACAGTGTGCAGCATTGTTATACCAAGAATAGGTTAAGTAACAATTGTAATTACGAAAACCATAAGATGCTTATTTTAAACCTACTAAGTAGGTTAAGGAAGGTCGGTGTTGTCCATGAAGTTTTGTAAGGGAAACGATCTTCAGTATATCACCCATGCAGTAACTAATAATATCAATAATGACATATTAAATTTTCGAGGACGGGGTGGTTCAAGAGAACGGGAGAAGCACCTCCAAAGGGATACCCGATCAACCAGGCTGTGACCCATACGTCAGGCAGCAAGCAGCCACGTCCAAACAGCCAGGATGATCAGTCCAGGAAGAGCCTGGTCGACGACCGGGCTGCGGGGACGCTAAGCCCAAGAAGCACCTCAAGGAAAAACCCCAAGGTAATGTACCCGCAAGAAGGCGTATGCTCGCAAGTTGGTCGTGTAACAACTGCAGACCTCTGATGGATATACAGTGTTTCCCCAATGGTGCCTATAGCACCACTGCACTCCACTGGTACTATCCCGCAAGTTCTACCACATAGGCGTGACCCAAAAACCAGAGCGCAAAAACCTTGCAAGCACAGCCAGGGGCCCTACCAGGCGAGTACAGAACCAACACCACAACCCCCACACCTCATAACACTAACAAGGAGGAACCCCTTAATGACCCTAGCATGGGTTGGACATGCACAAGAGGGGGACAGGAAGGGGTGAAAAGGGGGGACAGACACTGGTGTGCGAACGGTCTCAGGCGTACAAAAGAGACCCAAATAAAGACAGGTATATAACACCGCATCCAGCGCCCTGCCAAAAAATGCCAGACTGCAGAAACTCACCTGGCGAACGGTGACACGAAGTGACACGACTCAACTCTCTCAACTCAGAGAAAGTCAGAGCAGAAGGACAGACTTATGCAAATTTTATGCAAAGGGCATATGCAGACATAGATATTCTGGTAATAAGAAAGGATTAGAATGCAGTTATCAACATCCCAAAAAATGTTTAAATATGCTTAGGAAAGGTGAGTGTCGATTTGGATCAATATGTAGGTTTTCCATCCTGAGATGTGCCAAACCTCACTGGAGGACAGAAAATGCTATGACCTCAGCTGCCCCTACTTTCACGTGAAAAGGCACGGAACGCTACATAAGAGTGGCAAGCAGGATAATGAATTTGGAGGAAATTCGATAAATTTTTTTATACCAGACCGAAAGAGAATTCAAAAGGAGGAGCATGGAGAATGTATGGAACTGGATGCCAGACCCACTTGCATACCAGTATTACAGATACAACTACACACCGAAAGGGAACCATAACTACAACAGGCAACTGCCCTACAACAATCAGGACTGGTCAGAACAAACTCAATATGTCCACGCATAATGGGCTTGCCGAAAAAGTCTCCCAGTCAAACTACCCCAATTAGAGTAACCTCATTCATCTTTGATAACATACAAGGACTGAAAACAAGAACAAACCATAAAGTACAGTTCATAAATGGCCTCCTCACGGGATCAAATGCAGTATTTGGAGCTTTCACAGAAACCCATGCAGGGGGAATTCTTGGACAGTGAGAGCTGGAGTCCAGGATATAACCTATACAGATGTGATAGGAAAATTAGGTCACATGGAGTGGGTCTGTATATTAGGGAAGACCTTGTGTGCTCGGAGCTCCTAAACGTTACAAATGAGGTGATAGAGGTACTGGGATTAAAAATAGAGAAGATAAATTTAGTGATTATTCTAATATACAAAGTGCCAGATGCAACGGCTGAGGAATTCACAGAACAGATAAACAAAATAGAGAATAGCCTTGATAATTTGGAGAAACCCAATACACTGATATTATCTTCTTAGGTGACTTTAACTTGCCTAGTCTCAGGTGGAGAATAGCCAACATAATATTATACCAGGGAATCTATCATTACCTAACCAACCACAGATTAGAGAACTACTTAGATTCTGTGACAAATTTTGACTTACTCAGCAGATATCGGAGCCAACGAGAAATGAAAGTATTCTGGATATGGTTTTTACGAACAATGAAGACATTTTCAGAGACATTACGATATCAGATACCACATATTTCAGATCACAAGCTCATTGAAGTGCAAAACTACCATCAATACTCAGAATAGACCTAAAACTTTGATAAAGCGAGAGGGGCTATTCAGTAAATTCAATGTTAATAATAAAAGGATAGACTGGGAGATAATAAACAGGGAACTTAAAAACATTCCATGGGAAACTGTTTTAAGTAATAAAAGTCCTACAGAAGGAATAGAAAAGCTTACTTCGGAAGCGTATCAAGTCTGTCTGAAACATGTTCCTTTGAGGAAAGCCAGAAAGAGAATCCAACGTAGAAAGAGAACGCAGAGAAGACACTATAAACGCAGGAAAGAATAACGGAATCTGCTTATGCAGACACGAATTTCCCGTCAAAGAAGGAATAATTTAAATAGGGAGATTGAAGAAATTGGGCGGAAATTGAAACACTCATATGAAACTGAAGAAAGGCAGTTTGAACAGAAAGCATTCAGGAAATAAGAAAAATCCCAAAATACTTCTTCACATATGCGAAATCAAAAGCCAAAAATCTACTGCCAGTATTGGACCTATTCGTACAATTGAAGGTTCATATACGGAGGATGACAAAGAAATTAGTGAAATCCTAAAGAAAGCAGTATGAGGACATGTTTAGGACTCCAATAAACAAAC
>WNGS01070611.1:56037-57506 GCA_020271785.1 Procambarus virginalis | reverse complement strand
GCTGCAACGACTGTTCACCAAGCTCCGAAAGCCGCCCTCACCATCAATCTGGGCAAGTCCACCTTCGCGAAAGGTAAAGTGCGGTATCTGGGTCTGTTATAATGGTGGCAGCCTAGCTCCGTTAAATATCCATATTCAAGCTATCCAACAGTATCCACAGCCTACTACCAGGAAGCAGCTCCTGTGCTTCCTTGGTCTTGCTTCCTATTACCGTAGGTTTGTGAGGAACTTTAAGCACTGTTGCAACACCTTTAATCACCTTAACCATCCCAAGCAACGTATAAATTGGACCAGGGAGCAAACCGTTGCCTTCGAACAACTCAAATTCCTCCTCTGTTCTAATCCTATTCTCGCCTCACAAGATACCCAGAAGCCTTTCATCCTCCACGTCGACGCCAGTGGTACCGGCATCGGGAGTGTCTTAATGCAGCAACGAGGCGAGAGGTTCTACCTGTCAGCTACTATAGCTACAAGTTGAAACCTCGTCAGAAAAACTACAGCACTATAGAGAAGGAACTCCTCTCCATCGTCCTGAGCTTGCAACACTTTGCACCATATCTGCAAGGTGCTAGGTCCACTACCATCTATTTGGACCACAACCCTCTAAGATTCCTACATCAAGCCCAATTCAATACCCACGTCTGCTGCGATGGGCTTTATACCTTCAAGGCTTCAATCTGAAGATCTGTTACATCACGGGCCTGATACCATGATCGCTGACGTCCTCTCCAGAGTGCATGAGGTAGAGGCAGCTACACCTCCCACTCTACCCTCCGAGAACGTGACTTCACCAGAACCGCAGGCTTCGGGGGAGAGTTGTGATTATAATCTCTTCCCAGAGATTTAGCCTGCTCTTCTCTTCCTTCATCACGTTCCCAGCAATATTCAAGATACTTTTACAGTGGCTTAAACGTATATATCAAGACCACCACGCACCTGCAACTCCCCCTCCCCCCCACTCCTACACCTCTGTCGACGCGCCGACCCCGCCAACAACTGCTACTTTCCAGCCAACTGCCTGCTACCAGTCTTCCTGCATTCTCATTTGCCGTTCGAGAACACACCACTTCAGTTCTACGCCAATCACCTTCCTCGCCAAGTCAACGTCTGGAGCAACTGGCAGCCCTACAGTCAGATATCTAGTGCTCTCAGGCTATGAACACCTAGTTGACTCACCTCGTGTGATCAAATAGAGGCTTATAGCTAGCGCATATATTCCCGCACCATTTCCTTATTATTCATTATTGTATGTCCTCCCTGTCCCATTGTTCACTTAAATTCATTCTTTTATATTATTTTTTCCACTTGTTGTCTTACCCCCTTTCATCAGCCAAGGAATTGTCTTTATTTTACTTTGTTTTTTCTAGATTTATTAAATGTCATTATTTATTATTGTGTTTGTGTCTCTTCCTTTACCTTACCACAGATTATAAGACAAGCAGTCTTCTTTTTTTTTTCTTTTTTTTTTT
>WNGS01070611.1:43537-53537 GCA_020271785.1 Procambarus virginalis | reverse complement strand
TATATATATATATATATATATATATATGCAAACAAGCCTGTATGGTCCCCAGGACTAGATACAACTGAAAACTCACACCCCAGAAGTGACTCGAACCCATACTCCCAGGAGCAACACAACTGGTATGTACAGGGACGCCTTAAACCACTTGACCATCACGACCGGACATAAGGAAGTGATAGCCGAGGCTATATGAACCACTTGCCCGCCGGCACTCGGATGGTAATCTTGGGCATAGCATTTTATCAAATCACCTCATTTTTTGTGATGATTTGTATATATATACATATATATATATCAGTGATATATATATATATATATATATATATATATATATATATATATTGTGACGGTAAAGTAGTGGAGTATGGTGTTCTGCAGTCTTCCAATGGCAGATGTCAATGCCAGGCCACATATAAGTATCAACAACAAAAAAAAAAGAAAAAAAAGAATGACTGCTTGTCTTATAATCTGTGGTAAGGTAAAGGAAGAGACACAAAACACAATAATAAATAATGACATTTAATAAATCTAGAAAAAACAAAGTAAAATAAAGACAATTCCTTGGCTGATGAAAGGGGGTAAGACAACAAGTGGAAAAATAATATAAAAGAATGAATTTAAGTGAACAATGGGACAGGGAGGACATACAATAATGAATAATAAGGAAATGGTGCTGGGAATATATGCGCTAGCTATAAGCCTCTATTTGATCACACGAGGTGAGTCAACTAGGTGTTCATAGCCTGAGAGCACTAGATATTCTGACTGTAGGGCTGCCAGTTGCTCCCGACGTTGACTTGGCGAGGAAGGTGATTGGCGTAGAACTGAAGTGGTGTGTTCTCGAACGGCCAATGAGAATGCAGGAAGACTGGTAGCAGGCAGTTTGGCTGGAAGTAGCAGTTGTTGGCGGGGTCGGCGCGTCGACCAGAGGTGTAGGAGTGGGGGGAGGGGGAGTTGCAGGTGCGTGGCTGGTCTTGATATATACGTTTAAGCCACTGTAAAACGTATCTTGAATATTGCTGGGAACGTGATGAAGGAAGAGAAGAGCAGGCTAAATCTCTGGGAAGAGATTATCGTCACAACTCTCCCCCGAAGCCTGCGGTTCTGGTGAAGTCACGTTCTCGGGAGGTAGAGTGGGAGGTGGAGCTGCCTCTACCTCATGCACTCTGGAGAGGGCGTCAGCGATGATGTTATCAGGCCCCTTGATGTAACAGATCTTCAGATTGAAGCCTTGAAGGTATAAAGCCCATCGCAGCAGACGTTGGTTATTGAATTGGGCTTGATGTAGGAATCTTAGAGGGTTGTGGTCCGAATAGATGGTAGTGGACCTAGCACCTTGCAGATATGGTGCAAAGTGTTGCAAGCTCAGGACGATGGAGAGGAGTTCCTTCTCTATAGTGCTGTAGTTTTTCTGATGAGGCTTCAACTTGTAGCTGTAGTAGCTGACAGGTAGAACCTCCTCGCCTCGTTGCTGCATTAAGACACTCCCGATGCCGGTACCACTGGCGTCGACGTGGAGGATGAAAGGCTTCTTGGTATCTGGTGAGGCGAGAATAGGATTAGAACAGAGGAGGAATTTGAGTTGTTCGAAGGCAACGGTTTGCTCCCTGGTCCAATTATACCGTTGCTTGGGACTGGTTAAGGTGATTAAAGGTGTTGCAACAGTGCTAAAGTTCCTCACAAACCTACGGTAATAGGAAGCAAGACCAAGGAAACGCAGGAGCTACTTCCTGGTAGTAGGCTGTGGATACTGTTGGATAGCTTGAATATGGATATTTAACGGAGCTAGGCTGCCACTCCCCATAACATGACCCAGATACTGCACTTTACCTTTCGCGAAGGTGGACTTGCCCAGATTGATGGTGAGGCCGGCTTTCAGGAGCTTGGTGAACAGTCGTTGCAGCTGGAGCAGGTGTTCGCTCCAGGTGTCGGATGCTACAACGATATCATCCAAGTAGGCGTAGGTGTTGTCCAAGCCCTGGATGACGCGGTTGACAGCTCTCAGAAAGGTGGCTGGGGCATTGCAGAGTCCAAAGGGAAGCCGGTTATATCTGAAAAGTCCGAAAGGGGTGATGAAAGCAGACAGTTCCTTAGCTCGCTCCGTTAGACGCACCTGGTAGTAGCCCTTGAGTAAGTCTACTTGAGACAGGTAGCGGGCATTATCAATGGCATCAAGGATATCATCGATCCGAGGTAATGGGTATGCGTCCTTCACGGTGACACTGTTTAATTTCCTATAGTCCGTGCAAAGACGATCTTACCGTGAGGTTTGGGAACCAAGATGCATGGTGAGGCCCAGGGGGACTCACAGGGGGTAGCCAGTCCATGGTCCAAGAGGTACTGTACCTCAGCACGCATGACTTCCGTTTTGCTAGGGCTGATTCGGTAGAACGGTTGGCGAATCGGCCGGGTATCAGGTAGCAGTTGGATGTCGTGTCGAGTCACAGTACACTCTTGGGGATCATCTCGAAACAACTCCTGATGTTCTCTGATAAGTTTGATGAGTGAAGCACTATTATCGTCCTGAAAGTGATCATAGATGTTAGTAAGGATTTCCGAATTAGAAAGCGCTGTCTCAGTGTCAGGGCTTTCGGAAGGAGAAGCAGGGAAGGTCTCACTGTGGTTGTATGGACCTGAAAAGGTTGAGAAGTTGGTTAGCACAGTGGGAGGAACACCCTGGTAACGTTTGAGCAGATTGATGTGACACAGCTGGGTCTTCCGCCGCCTATCAGGGGTTTCGAGAACGTAGTTGAAGTTGTTCCGGCACTCCTTAACACGATAGGGTCCTGAGAACCTGTTTTGTAAAGGAGAACCTGGGATAGGGAAATAGGCAAGAACTAAGTCTCCCGGTTTAAACTTCCTTACTTGGCAGTGCTGGTCATAACGAGTCTTCATCCTCTCTTGGGCTTTCTGTAGGTTGTTGCTGGCAAAAGAATGGACCCTCTCTAGAATGTGTCGGAGGTTTTGAAGATACTGGGGCACATTCTGATGCTCACTGAAGGTGGTATCACGTAGAGAATCCTTGAAAGCCTTGAGAGGTGTNCCGTACAAAGCGAATCTTACCGTGAGGTTTGGGAACAAGATACATGGTGAGGCCCAGGGGGACTCACAGGGGGTAGCCAGTCCATGGTCCAAGAGGTACTGTACCTCAGCACGCATGACTTCCGTTTTGCTAGGGCTGATTCGGTAGAACGGTTGGCGAATCGGCCGGGTGTCAGGTAGCAGTTGGATGTCGTGCCGAGTCACAATACACTCTTGTGGATCATCTCGAAACAACTCCTGATGTTCTCTGATGAGTTGATGAGTGAAGCACTATTATCGTCCTGAAAGTGATCATGGATGTTAGTAAGGATTTCCGAATTAGAAAGCGCTGTCTCAGTGTCAGTGCTTTCGGAAGGAGAAGCAGGGAAGGTCTCACTGTGGCTGTATGGACCTGTAAAGGTGGAATAGGTGGTTAGCACAGTGGGAGGAACACCATGGTAAAGTTTGAGCAGATTGATGTGGCACAGCTGGGTCTTCCGCCGCCTATCGGGGGTCTCGAGAACGTAGTTGAAGTTGTTCCGGCACTCCTTAACACGGTAGGGTCCTGAGAACCTGTTTTGTAAAGGAGAACCTGGGATAGGGAAATAGGCAAGAACTAAGTCTCCGGTTTAAACTTCCTTACTTGGCAGTGCTGGTCGTAACGAGTCTTCATCCTCTCTTGGGCTTTCTGTAGGTTGTTGCTGGCAAAGGAATGGACCCTCTCTAGAATGTGTCGGAGGTTTTGAAGAAACTGGGGCACATTCTGATGCTCACTGAAGGTGGCATCACGTAGAGAATCCTTGAAAGCCTTGAGAGGTGTACGGCACTTACGTCCGTAGAGCATCTCATAAGGAGATACTCCTAGTGACTCGTTGGGAAGACTTCTGAAAATACACATGATGAGATCAAGTTGCCTATCCCAATCCTTTGAGGTCTCATTACAAACTTTTTTAAGAGTGCCTTGATAGTCTGATGACTACGTTCAAGAGAACCCTGTGAAGCAGGATGATAGGGGCTGGACAGTACCTGTTTGATGTTGAACTCCTCCAGAGTCCGTTTGAAGAGATCACTGGTGAAGTTGGTGCCACAGTCGCTCTGAATCTCCCTCGGAAATCCATACTGGGTGAAGATTTTAGTAAATTCTTCACCACTGTAGCAGCCGTAATATTTTTCACTGGAACTGCTATCGGGAATCTGGTGGTAGGACACAGGATGGTTAAGATATAGGCGTTGCCGGCACTGGTCCGAGGCAAAGGACCAACACAGTCAATAATAAGTCTGTGGAATGGTTCCTCAGGCACCTGGATGGGTGTCAGTGGTGCTCTGGGAATTGAAACGTTCGGTTTACCTGCTTTCTGACACACGTGGCATTGTTGAACATACTTCTTTACTCATTAACCATACCTGGCCAGTAGTAGTCTTGACGAATCCCATGGTATGTCTTGTTAAACCGTAGTGTGATAGAGCTCCGTGGGCCAGGTGTAGAATCGTGGGCCGCAGGCTGGTAGGAATCACTAGCTGTTCAACGTTTGCCCAATCGTCCTCTTCCTTCAGTTTACTGGGTCTATATCTGCGATAGAGTAATTCGTTCTCCATAAAGAACCCAGGAACACTGTCGGATTGGGTCTCAGCCTGAAAGAATAATGGTGTCAAGGTAAGATCTTCTCTCTGTAACTTACGGAACTCCAAAGCGGTCAGATTGGGGGTAGTTTCGAAGGGTCTTGAGGGACAGCGGTAGCAGTAGAGTCAGCTGGCTGTGGTCGTGCAGCTTGAGCACGGGTGGTCACCATAACAGGAGGAGAAACTTCATCACTCTCTTGAACCTTTGCTGGAACATGCTTAAAAATCGGATTATCCAACACAGAGTTACCCACCTGGGATATGTCCTTGACGATCAAGTTGGTCGGTTGTTGGTCTTCTGCCAAGTCGTTGCCTAGGAGAAGTTGCACTCCAGGCATGGAAAAAGGCTTTTCCCTGACGGCGACTTGGACTTCACCGGTCACGAAGGGACAATCCAGGTGGACTCTGGCAAGAGGATAAGGAGTAGTAGCAGTAAGGTCAGTGATGAATACAGTCTCTCCTGTGTAGGCGACGTTGGGCACAGCTGATTTCAAGACGATCGATTGTAGAGCCGCTGTGTCCCTCAGGATCTTAAGTCCAAAACGTCCCTCAGAATCTGAACCGTGGGTAGAGATAGTTCCTGGATACAGATGTTTGCTAAAGAGAGAGAGATCATTAACATGAACACCAACATTCATTACAGGCTTACCGGACTTAGGGTGAGTAGGTTTGGGCTTAGTAGGTTCTGTGTTACCTTTAGATTGGGACTTACCACATTTTTCTATGGTATGTCCATAGAGTCGACAATACCTACAGTACAGTTGAGAGGTACCTTGATCTGGGCTCACTTTCTCGTAACTGTACCAAGACTTCTTACTGGTAGGTTGTTCTGGTGTCAGCCGGTGGATGAGGCTGTAAGTGTCAGCTGACTTCGCGCATTTCACCAAATCGGTCTCTTCCTTGTCTGCTAAGTATAGGCGGACAGGAGGAGGTACACGCCTCAAGAATTCTTCAACCAGTATGAGGTTGACAAGCTCTGGAAAAGTAGAGACATGTGCTGCCTCCAGCCATTTCATGAAATATCTCCGTTTGGTGTTAGCAAATTCTAAGAAGGTGGTGGTACTTGCCTTTACGTAGTCACGGAACTTTCGTCGATAGCTTTCGGTGGAGAGAAGGTAGGCGTCCAACACAGCTTGCTTCAGGGTGGTGTAGTCGTTTTCAGATGCCAAAGTGCTGAGTGTGACTGCTGCTCTACCTGTTAAATGTACTCGGAGAAGGGTAGCCCATTGGTCGTCAGGCCAACTAAGTTGATTAGCAAGGGTCTCAAAAGTAGTGAAAAAAACATCAACCTCCGTTTCGACGAACGGGGGCATTAACTTACTTGCATGGGAGACATTGAAACTTGGAGGAAGACTAGCTGCAGCTTGCTGGAGTTGAGCTTGGTGTGTAGCGTCCAACGTGAGTTCTCGGCCATGACATTCTAGAGCTGTTTCTGCCTGCCGTTTGTCGTGTTCACGTTGTATCTCTAGTCGCTCTTTGGATAAGGCCAACTCACGTTCTTGCTGTCCTTTGAGGAGTAGTGTCTCTCTTTCACTTTCTTCTTTCCTGATGGCAGCTGCTTCCTTGGCCAAGGCCGCCTCACGCTCCTTGAGGTAGATTTCTTCTTTCTTGAGTTGTAGAGCTTCTTTCGCCAGGGCAGCTTCACGCTCTTGTTCTTCCTTTCTGATGGCAGCTTCACACTCTCTGATTGCAGCTGCTTCCTGTTGTTGCTCCTTCTCGAGCTTTGCGAGCTCGATTTTGAGTTTCATTGCCGTCAAATCATGCTTATCTGAAATAGTGTATTGTTCATGAGTATCAGAGTCTATAATACCTTCTTCCGCAAGGTGATCCAAAATTATATTATGTATGGCATACTTGTTGGCTCCATCGGGAACTTCCAAGTGATACTCATGTGCAAGAGTTATCAATTCGACCCTCTTAGCATGACGTAAGTTCCCTATTTCACCTTCTGGATCTGTCTTGAAAGCTTGGATACGAAACATGGTGAAAATGGCAAATAAATGAGACACGAATATACTGTGATGATATGGTGAATGTCAGAAACAGGAAACGTGGCAACTGATACCTATCCTGTGGAATTGTTAATAATTAAAGTTAATTCAAGATGGTAAATGATTAAGGTCGCAGGAAATCTTGTACCCAGTACTCACTGTGGGAGGATAAAGGCAAGAAAATCCTACTAATTAGTTGAAACTGAGTTTTGAAAGACAAGTGAAACACTAAATGGTTCCAAAGTAAATGAGGTAGTCAAAAATGTAGTCATACCTTGCAGAGTCACTATAGAACATAAGCTAGGTACCCACTAAAATTGAATATGGTACTTACAGAATTAGCGAACTTCGTGCTCAAAAGAAAGAAAGCTAATTCCCTACCTTGAGTAGGTACCATTAATTCTGACCGACGAGTAGAGGTGCGAGTGTCAACTGGTGACGAGAACTATCGGCGAGGTCCCAACTCGCCAATAAAAGTCCGTGCGAGAGGAACTTTGGCCCTCTATATCCTCCTAGAGTCGGATTGCAGAAATTAGGTGCTATTGACCCGGAGACAGACCACAGTACCAGGGTACCTATATGATAATCTGTCAAAAATGTGAGAAATATCTGAGGGACAAAAGATGTTAAACACGGGTAATAACACGGAGGGGGAGATGACCAATTAAGAGTATGACTGCGGCCGACAGTCACCACGTAATCCAAAGTTGTCTCACACTCACCATATGCTACTCCCGTAATGCACAATATACACAACACCATATGAATAATAAAAGTGATTAAGGTAAATATTGAAAGCAAGGGAATGAAAGCCTAGTACGCTTACCACAATTACCAATACCTGAGTGCAGCTCCTGGACAGGCCCCCAATTATATGTGACGGTAAAGTAGTGGAGTATGGTGTTCAGCAGTCTTCCACTGGCAGATGTTAATGCTTTGCCACACATAAAGAAAAAAAGGAAAAAAAAAGAATGACTGCTTGTTTGATAATCTGTGGTAAGGTAAGGGAAGAGACACAAAACACAATAATAAACAACTACATTTAATAAATCTAAAAAACAAATTGAAATAAAGGCAATTCCTTGGCTGAGTAATGTGCAAGACAACAAGTGAAAAAATAACTGAACATAAAAATGAATTACGTTAACGGGAGGATAAATGACATACAATATAAAAATAGTGCTGGGAATATATGCGCTAGCTATAAACCACTATTTGATCACACGAGGTGAGTCAACTAGGTGTTCGTAGCTTAAGAGCACAAGATATTCTGATGGTAGTGCTGCCAGTTGACCCCGACGTTGCCTTGGCGAGGAATGTGGTTGGCGTAGAACTGAAGTGGTGTGTTCTCGAGCCGCCAATGAGAATGCAGGAAGGCCGGTAACAGGTAGTTTGGGCTGGGACTTCAGCAGTAGAAGGGGTCGGCGTGGAGACCAGGTGTGCAGGAGTGGGGGGAGGGGGAGTTGCAGGTGCGTGTGGCTGTCATGATATATACGTTTAAGCTACTGTAAAACGTATCTTGAATATTGCTGGGAACGTGATGTACATAGGGAAGAGCAGGCTAAATCTCTTGGAAGAGATTATCGTCACAATATATATATATATATATATATTATATATATATATATATATATATATATATATATATATATATATATATATATTATATATATATATATATATTATATATATGTATATATATATATATATATATATATATATATATATATATATATATATATATTATATATATATATATATATATATATATATTTTAAACCTAGAAGGGGTACCACCTCTGGTGCAAGTGTAGGGACCCATAGCCTCGGAGAAGAAAATAAAGAGTACTCAGAGAAGACCTTGTGGATCCTCACTGAACACTTTGATATTTTCTTCTCCTACCACCCCTATTCTTTTGGTATGTGTGTATATTTATCTAACTTTATTTGAAAATGTCATTACACAAAAAAGTTACAGTATTGATTACATGCAGGGTACAAGCCTGCTTGTCACAAGTTGAAAAGCTCCTCCAGCTCCTCAGATGGCGTGCAGGAACCATGGATGCAGTGAGCATTTCCTCTCTGGATTGCCACACTGAGGCGCTGAAAAAGAAAACTGGCAGCTCTAGGGTCTCTAGTTGTTTCGATTAGCTTAGACCCCAACTCCTTCAAAAAGCTAGCAGCACTTTTACCCCAGGCACCAAGTGTCTCTGAGGCAATGGGGACAAAATTGTAGTGGTGCTCAAGGTCTCTGTATTTACGTGACTTGGCCGCTTCCCGGTGATTAGCAGGTCCTCCTGCTTGAGTAGCACTGAAGTCAACATAGGTATTGGCTAAAGTTGAGACGCAAGTGTAGTCCCACACCAACTGTCTACCATTCTTCCAGGGGTTCACCGTGATTCCATCTGGGCGACCGACATGCTCATTAGAGTTGCGGGACATTAGGTAGCGGGGCTCTCTCTCTGCTGGACAGCCGGCTGTGGTAAGGCTTCTCTTAATAATGTCATTGACCTCGCCGTGTCTTGCATGCCATCCTCCTGTCCTTTGGCAGAGAAGGCCATGCCGTCCGTACCTGTCGGCCTCTGCCTCGCCGCAAATACACCTGTATTCGGTGTGGATTGGGGCAGCGAGACGGAGAGCCACGGCAATTCGGAGGGCCTGCGGTGTGAGACTGGTGCCGGTTGCTGACATTGGGATTGCTAATAGGAAATCACCTGCATGGGGAGCTGCTACCGCTCTAAGTCGGGCAGTGTCATGTGGTGTTGTCGCAGCTTCTAGCAAAGTCGCAGCTTCTTGGTCGGCAATGGGGCGATCCCAGCTGGATTGCTTATGGGCTTCAGAAGGCAGTGGTTGGGGTGCTGGTCCTGCGAGAGAGACCCATTTGGTTGTGAAGCTGGGATCATGTACCCCTGCCTGTTGAACTAGGTGCTCAGGTAGGATTTCCTTCACCAAGTTGTCAGACCCCACTGAAGAGGACAGGAACGCTGGTACAGCAATTTGTGTTGCTGTGCGCACGCCAAGGCCCCCGAGTCTGACAGGAAGGGAGGCCTGTTTCCACTGCGAGTTGCTGAGGGAAAGATTGAGGGCTTTTTCTAGTGTTGATTTCAGCAAGCTGTCGTACTCTTCTAATTTAATATTGTTGAAAGATGGCGAACATCTTAGAAAGTAGGTCAGCCTGGGGAGGGACAAGCATCTGGTGATGAGGTAAAGTGCATCATGGGCATCGATGTCTTCAATCCTCTCGTTCATTCTCTTCAGGTCAGTGATCTTCTTACCAAGGACCTCGTCGATGGCATTCCTTCCAAGAGGAGCACCTAGGAGTGTGCTGTCCTCAGGGTTGGTTGTAGAATGTATATATATATATAT
>WNGS01070611.1:28829-33513 GCA_020271785.1 Procambarus virginalis | reverse complement strand
GCGCTCTGTCTCTTCCCTTCCCCCCGTCTACCCCCTCCCCCCGTCTACCCCCCCTACCCCCGTCTCTCATCAGTACAGGAAGCCTGCAAATAAAATTTCAGCAATAAAACGGTGTAAAGACACAAGTATCCTTTAAGGTATGTATCCTCTTAGGGTTATATAAATTACAAATACAAATAATAATTTAATAATAATTACATTTAATTATATCCCTGTGTACCTATTCTTCTCCAATTATAAAAGTTTAATAAAATGAGATACTTGGCTCCTTTTGTAGCAATGTCACCGCAAGAAGGGCATACGTTCATTGTTAATATGAGATAATTGCCCTAATAACCTGGTATTAGAAATATATATATATATAATATTATATATAATATATTATATGTGTGTGTAGCACGACAAGGAACGTAACTTTAAACATACGGTATATAGAAATAATACAAGCGTATTATATTATTATATATATATATATTTATATATATATATATATATATATATATTATTATATAATATTAAACAAATGTTTCAAGAACTTACACACACAAAGACTTGAAACAAACACGTTTTAAAAACTTCACAGAACATCCCTGGAGACAGACAGAAGGAGCTTATGCATGTGTCTGTCCATCTCTCTCTCTCTGACTGTCTAGCCTCGCCTGAATAGAGTGGGACGATGGGAAACTTGTGTTAGTCTGTCAAGCTGTCAATCACTCAGTGTCACTTCTATTCACTATTATACCTCCCTCCCTCCATTATTTCCCAACTCTCCATCTCCTCCCTCATTCAACCCTCTCTCATGTCTCTCTCCTTCTCTGTCACACTATCAGATAATTGTTTAATCATGAAGAGCAGTCATTTATCACGGTTGTATTTACAAACTAAATCTTCCTTTAACATAACAAATTGTTTACAAATATCAGTAACAGTTCATGCTTACAATTTACGACAAACAACAGGGGGAATCTATCTTTATATTCTGTTCGAAAAAAAAATAAAGTATACTCCCTCCCCATTTGCTGGGATTCTATATCCCAGTAAACACACAAAAGTAACCACAGCGTGATCAAAACTGCCATTCCAACGACGTGCTTAGCCTGTATGTTTGTCCTGTAGATCCAGCAGTTGAATCGTGTTTTTTTTGGGGGGGAGGGGGGTGTTCGTAAGCTGTGATAGACGGAGCGGCGGAGCAGCCTTGTCACGAACGAAGACGAATTAGGCAGGTATCGCAAGGGAACAGGTAAGGGATCAAAGGCAATTTATCCGTATGGGTGAGCAGTTTGCTGACGTCTGGGACTACCATTATCCTCCATGCCACGGGTGTCCGAGACTTGTTCCGTGCCGGGGGAGGGAGAGGGGGGAGGGGGGAAGGGAGGAGAGGGGGGGAGGGGGAAGGGAGAGAGGGAGGGGAGGGAGGGGGAATGGGATGGGGATAGGAAGGAGTGCAGGGGAGAGAAAGGGTTAAAAGAAGAACGAGTGGGTATATTTTGGTTGTTGGTATCTCTGATATACATTAGTCATGGTGGTTACTTAGGCACACACAGAGAGAGAAGGAGAGAGAGAGAGAGAGGGAGGGAGATTAACCTTTGATTTCAATGTCCAAATATTTAAAATTAATTTCAAACTTTCATATTTTAAATCTGACAACAATCAACACGTGTTGTATATATCTGTTCGAAATCTTACAGTTCGTACAATACGTGTTCGGTTTCTATACGAAATCTGACAACAACCAAAACGTGATAAATACCTGTACGAAATTAATTTAATTCCCCACAGGACTGAAATTTACCCCAGGTGAATACTTTATTTTATTTATAAATATACTTTATTTATGAATTCTAATTTATTGAATTAGAATTCTAATTCAATATAGAATATTATCAGAGATTAATTATATGCTTTTAAATTGTTGTATTGAACAAAATTTTGAGATATTAGTCCAATCATTATTTTAAACATTACCCTGAGATACAGCCATGTAAAGATGTATACTGTATTCTGTAAATAGACATATATACTGTATTATGTAAATAAAGGGAAGGGGAAGGGAACTATCAGGTGGAAAGCGCTAAGGCATTACGACTATATAGCACTTGGAGGGGATCAGGATATACTGTATTCTGTTTTTTTCCCTCACGTGCCACTTTTCCTGTTCATTGAGGGTTGAGAGGCGGGGGCCAGGAGCCGCAACTCACCTCATGCCTGTACAACTAGGGTGAATCTATCCATGCTAATAACAGCTCTCCCTCTCTGTATCTTGGTCTCAACCGCTCCCATATCGTCTAACACACAACACTGCAATACAACAATACAACACAACAATACAACACAACAATACAACACACAATACAACACAACAATACAACACAATACAACAGTAAGATGATGAGCAAGGCGGCGTAATATGATCTTAGTAAACAAATGGATGAAAAAGTATACCAAAAGGGTTATTAATTAAGTGTTTAATATATAAACACAAAACAGAGCACGAAACAATGGATAAATTCAGATTTAGGAAAGACCTGGGTAAACACTTGTTTATATTTAGGAAAGACCTGGGTAAATACTGGTTTATATTAAGAAAAAAATACCTGGGTAAATACTGGTTTGGAAACAAAAGTTGTTGATTTGTGAAACGGTTTACCGGGTAATAACATAATAGACGTGGAATTGATGGACTGTTTCAAGCGTAGGTTAGACAAATGTTGAGTCTATATAAATAGGAGCTGTTTCATCTGGGTCAATAGAACTGAAAATTAGGTTCCAAAGCTGCACAGTGAGCCAATTAGGTAATCCATAAATAGGATAATTAGCCAATTTGGTTGTTCCTAAATAAGATAATTAGTTTTTTCCAAATTATTTGTCATGCGTAAAATTTACAGAGGTTCATCTTCAGTAAACAGCTTGTCAACGGTATCCAGATTTAACGTAATTTACATACTTAACATATATTGTGCAATTTATATGAATACAAATATTGCGTAATTTACAATGCTACAAATCCTGTGCATTTTACAAATCTATTGTAGCCCATCTCGAGGGATCTGTGGAGAACTTAACTATTCCCCCGTGTGTGTGTGTGTGTATATATATATATATATATATATATATATATATATATATATATATATATATATATATATATATATATAAACCTTAACGTAGGCGAGGAACCAAGGAGCCCAATTGGGTCGTTTGGCGGTGTCTATAAACGATCAAACCGTTACTTAAAACGGCAATTATCTCCTTGGAGAAGGATGTTAAGATTGGTTAAGAGATGACGGGATTAATTGGTGTTTGTTGGTTCCATGGATTCGTAGGGGGAGGGGGGGAGATGTTGAAGATACTTGAACTATCTGCATTTGCCAGTACATATCGCTTATCTCAGGCGAACGATTTACCAGCATTACGACCGCGATTTACAGCGCCCTTATACACCTAATCTCAGGACCCCTTGTACTCAAACGTAGGTCATAAAAACGTAATTGCTATATTATACCAAGTGCAGTTGGCCTTACGAAGCAGCGCTTAGGAGGGACCTTACATATGTAATCCCTGGACGCCCTTATACCTAATCCCAGGACACTTAAAACTTAATTCTAAAATGCATTTTATCTAATCCCAGAACCCTTAGACCTAATCACAGGATGTTTGTACACCTAATCCCAGGACTTGTATACCGAATCCCAGGACCCATATATATACCTAATCCCAAGACTCTTATACACATACACCCAAGACTTAGCAGCTTCTACACTCGTATCACATCCCATTCCAAAAACTCTACCCCTTACGGGCTATTCATGCCCGTGTCACCTCTTGGGTGGCTTAATCTTCATCAATCAATCAATCACCTGGCAGCTTTAGTGACGTCATATGCCGCCAGAGACCCGGATGGTGGTGGCTCGAACTCAAGTGGTTATGAGTATAATAACATGAGCTTCGTTGTGTGTGTGTGGGAACCTCATGTCACTGGTAATTATATCAGGAGGGTTCACACACACACTGTTACGGACTTAGTCACCTTCGTCAGTGTGTAGAGTGGCAATTCCAGCGCCATCTATGGGTCTGCACTCCAGCCCCCCCCCCCCATACTGGATGCTACGTAGACAACGCCATCTATTGATGGTGGCGAGACAGCGGCAAATGACCCTGGTTTCCTGCCTTGATCAGACACAGAGGTGGTAGTGGATGACCTCTGGTGGTGGGCGTATCAAGACTAGCGCCACCGAGATTGTGCTACGAGCATAATGTCAACTCCCGAGTGAGTGTTACCTCCTGGTTTCCCCAGAGTATTGTCCATTTAACCGATGACGTTTCATGTTCAAAGAGGTGAGGTGTGGAGGCAGTTGTAGTGAAGAGGGCAGAATACCTTGGGCAGTCCACGTTCTCTCAACTTGATCCTGGAAGACGACTAAGTAAGTCGCTGCCGATCTGAAGCAGTGTGTAAGCTGCTGATTACGTAGTGTTGGAAGAGATCGGCGTACCCAGGGAGGCTTAGAGTGACGACAGTGATGTGCCTGTTGTGAAGTGCTGCTAGCCGGTCGCTAGAGGCTTCTGCCAAGGGTTCGCTACCCCTGTATTGGTTGTTTTGTGACCCCGATCAGCGTGTGGCTGAGGTCCTCTACCAGCGAGTGGATGGAGAGCGATAGTCGGGTATAAGCTGGTGGGCTGGTCCACG
>WNGS01070611.1:16329-23829 GCA_020271785.1 Procambarus virginalis | reverse complement strand
GGTGGTGCGTTACAAAGTTATTTCCCTCTAGATGCTCTACGAGCCTTTTCCTCACGATCTTCTCCATTACCTTGCATGGTATACAAGTGTGTGTGTGTGTGTGTGTGTGATTACCTAAGTGTGATTACCTAAGTGTAATTACCTAAGTGTAATTACCTAAGTGTAATTACCTAAGTGTAGTTACAGGATGAGAGCTACGCTCGTGGTACCCCGTCTTCCCAGCAATGATATGATAGTCAGTCCCTTCCTAGTGTGTGTGTGAGTGTGTGTGTGTGTGTGTGTGTGTGTGATTACCTAAGTGTGATTACCTAAGTGTAATTACCTAAGTGTAATTACCTAAGTGTAATTACCTAAGTGTAGTTACAGGATGAGAGCTACGCTCGTGGTACCCCGTCTTCCCAGCAATGATATGATAGTCAGTCCCTTCCTAGTGTGTGTGTGTGAGTGTGTGTGTGTGGTGTGTGTGTGTATGTGCCGGCTGCTGGACACCATAGTTCTCTAAAACACTCACCTTCCAAACGTACCACAAAAAACCTGTTCCCGCGGCCGCTTGTCCCAAATTGACTTTCGGTGTAAGAGGCGTCCGGCCAGGGTGGACTGCCCACCGCCAGGCTGGCCTGGCGTGTAGCCTTGACGTCTGATGCTGAGATAATTAGAGGAAGATTGATAGCTGCTTTTAATTGTAAATGTCTACAACTGGGGGACCAGGTCTCTGGGTGGATTTTGTAAGTATCTTGAATTCTGTTTTTTTTTATATATATAAATTCAGGGAGTATTAATTGATAATATATATATATATATATATATATATATATATATATATATATGTATATATATATATATATATATATATATATATATATATATATATTTTTTTTTTTTTTTTTAAATTATAGGAAGGGAGTACCACCTCTGGCTGGAAGAAGGGGGACCCATAGCCTCGGAGGAAATCACACATAACGCATTGGAGGGAATGTGGGTCCCCTCCAATACAGTTTCTGTGTGCTTTTCTCCTACCACCCCCTTCCTTTTTTTTTTCTTATGCTTTATTGTGTATTTAAAGGTTACAAAACATACAAGACAAATGCCTAAAGGTTATGGATCTCTTGAAGCTCCTCCGCTTCCGGACAGGAACCGAGGACGCAGCAAGCATTACCCCTCTGGATCGCCACACTGAGGCGCTGAAACAAAAAACTGCAAGCCCTTGGGTCTCTGGTGACGTCAATGAGCTTGGAACCCAATTCCTTGAGAAATCCCAAGGCACTCTTGCCCCAGGGGCCATGCGTCTCAGACGCTATGGGAACAAAGAGGTATTGACCTGCCAGTCGCCTGTATTTGAGAGATTTTGCTGTTTCCCTGTGGTTGGCTGCCCCACCTGCTTGATCAGCTCCGAAGTGTACATAGGTGTCAGCCAGGGTGGATACACATGTGTAGTCCCACACCAACTGTCTACCCTCCTTCCATGAGTATATGGTGATGCCATCAGGGCGAAGTGCGGGGAAATCCGGGTTTTGGACCCCTAAGATGCGAGGTTCTCTCTCCGCTGGGCACTTAGCTGAGACGAGGCTTCTCTTGATGATGTCATTGACCTCGTTGTGTCTTGCATGCCAGCCCTTTGTGCTTCCGCAATGCAACCCATGCAGTCCGTATTGGTCTGCTTCCACCCTGTTGCAAATACACTTGTATTCAGTGTGAATTGGGGCACCAAGGCGGAGGGCCACTGCTACACGAAGGGATTCTGGATCTAGGCGCGTGCCCATTGTTGACATGGGTACTGCCAGGAGGAAGTCTCCTGCATGGGGGGCACGCACTGCTCTGAGGCGGGCTTTCTCCTTGTCTGATGTTGCAGCGCTGAGCATAGCATCAGCTACTTTTTCCACTAGAGGGTGGTCCCAGCCGGACTGTTTGTATTGTTTTGTTGGCTCTATAATGGTTGCTGGGGCTGCGAGAACACACCACTGATTTGAACATTCAGTGAAAGCATATATATATATATATATATATATATATATATATATATATATATATATATATATATATATATTTTGGCAGATTCTGAATTTAATAATTTGACATTTGTGCGGGTTTTGAATGAAATTTTGTCTATTTTACCGGGACCGGAGTTTTTGAGACGTGGCCCCATGGTCCAATCACAACCCGAGCCACCAGTCACAACCCCAGCCACCAGTCACAACCCCAGCCACCAATCACAACCCAAGTAACCAATCACAACCCCAGCCACCAGTCACAACCCCAGCCACCAATCACAACCCAAGTAACCAATCACAACCCAAGTAACCAATCACAACCCCAGCCACCAATCACTACCCCAGCCACCAATTACAACCCCAGCCACCAATCACAACCCCAGCCACCAATCACAACCCCAGCCACCAATTACAACCCCAGCCACCAATCACAACCCTAGCCACCAATCACATCCCCAGCCACCAATTACAACCCCAACCACCAATCACAACCCCAGCCACCAACTCAGAGTTTACAGTAAACTCCCACTTGGGAGATTAGTATCGAAGTCTCCGTCAAGGTGTTCCAGCACACATTCGAAGCTATAATTGCTCCTTTGTTTATCCTTATTATAGTAAAGGATATTATTTATCCTTATTAGTAAAGGCTACTTATTAGTCGTCTCCTTTACCGAGGCAATTGCCAATTGCTCTTATTTTCAATATATTTTTATAATAAACATGGTTAGTAATTACGAGGAGAGTGCTAGACCAGTATGAGTATACAGCACTGGGAAGGGATATGAGGACAAGGAGCTGGGATAAGAGGACGGAGTGAAGGTGCCCAACCACTTTCACCATCGGGGATCGAACGCCGACCCTGCAAGTAGCGACGCCGTCATTCTTCAGATCAAGTTCTTCCTTGTCCTTGGAAAAGAAACTTCATTTCATGGTGAGAGAAACACAGGTGTATTCTTAATGTAGTTGTACGTGGTTATATCGACCATACAAGACGCTAATTGGCCAACCTGTCCTCTTATAAAGAACGTCGCATTTGGCCGTTTGCTCGTATGGCCGAATTTGGACGTAATTTGAAAATGAAAAAAATATGAAAATAAATTTGGGATTTTTTTTTTTCAACAACAGTAAGTTAAGGGTCCTCTGATAGGTTAGGTGGGCAGGAAATTCTCTTAAAGTTTCAAAACGTTATGAAAAACGTTAATTTAAAGTGTCCTCTCATAACCTCTGCGCGTACGCCGGACGACTCAAATAGAAAACGGAACAGAACGTCACTTTTGTGAGTCGATTTCATTTCAAATTACGTCGAAATTTGGCCATATCGCGCATACGAGCCAAAAGTGACGTTCTTTTTAAGAGGACGGGTTGAATTGGCATCACCGATCGTTTAACTCTGGGAATATGTGAAGAGTAACTACTTAATGGTATTGTGAAGCGTAAATTCCTATGGATCTTGACTTTGTATTTTTAATAGAACGTAGCGATAGTACCTGGATTTTAAATACTATTTTGAAGAGACTGGAGGTGCAGTATCTGGACTTCAGAGCAGCGACAGACTGATAGAGGTGAACGATTTATCGGAAAGCAAACGAGCAGTAAGGACACGCTTGCCATGCCTTCCGGGAGCGGTATATTCCCGAAGAGATTCCATCCGTTGGTGGTAGATGTGGTGGTCAGGAGTGGGGGGAGGGGGGAGGGGGTTGGGGGTGTGGTGGGTGGTGGTAAGGGTGTGGTGGTTGGGGGCAGGGGTGATGGTAAGGGGTGTAGAGGCAGAGGTCGTGGTGGTGGTGATAGGTAGTGTGGGCTAGGAACAGGGAGGTGATAGCAGCCAGTGAGGGAAGCCTGCTTATGTGCAGACACTCGACCCTTGCAAGCACATCTGAGGATGCAACGAAAGCACACAAGCGAGTTACAAAGGCATACACATATGCAATAAAGAAATATACAGTGAAGATGCACACACACATGCACACGTCCATCTATATATGGCTCAGAGGTAAAAATGGATGCAAAAAAAATATGAATACTGTATAAATGAAGATGTGCAAACTAATAAAGCAGAGAATATAATCAAGTGACTTCTCAATTTAAGATCAATCATCGAAGCAATGAACACAAATATAATAACTGATGCTGTGCTCCATATAAAAAAATATAATTAAATATATAATGTTCAAATGAATATAAAACATCTACAAAATTGTCAACTATATATATAAATATATATATATATATATATATATATATATATATATATATATATATATATATATATATATATATGTATAAACTCCCATTACTCATCACAGGATATATTACGTGAAGGAAACAAAAAAGAGTCGTAGTGAACCACAGTAACCCCCACGACAATAACAAGGATCTAGAAACAAGTAGCACAGTATCACAGTAGCCTATATTTTCAGCTCAATAAGAAATTAAACAAAAATAAAAAAAATACAGTATAAGGTCAAACAGAAAAAGTCAAACACTGTAGTCACTTGGAGCCAAAAAAACAAATGATCCCCCATGAAAATGGGGGACAAGGAGAATAAAGCTTATGGAATACACAGTAAGTAATAACAACCCCCCGATTCCACCTTCCCGAACCCCCTCAACAACCAACCACTCCCCAACCTGGTCTTCCAAGGGTGCACAACACACCCCCAAAGGACTCTTCACAACCTCGTGGACTCACATCACCGCCAGAAGGTCCCCCAACCCAACAAAAAAGCCGGCAAGGTAGCCTGAGGATCGATCACCTCTCATAGTAGCCGGCAGCGCCCGCGTCAGGGGTATCGCCCATCACATTTAGCAATATTCGGGTTAAGATGTCTCCCTGGTGACAGGTCCGAGGTCCCGAGATGGATCAGGGACGAGGAGGCGGCGGCCGTGGCTGTGTGGGTATGTGGGTGGATGAGGGAGATGGCGTGTTGGTGGGTGGGTGGGTTGGTTGGTTGGTGGGTATGTGGGGGAATTTAGAAGGGTGGATTGGTAGTGGTGTGGGTGGACCGGTTGATGAGATGGATGGATGGATGGATGGGGGGGGGGCGACAGGTGGGAGAAGCAGCCCAGGTGAATGTATCACCCGGGCACACCTTCACTCTCTTTCCTGGATTGTGATTAAGGAGGGAGACAGACTTAGGGGAGGACTGTGCATTAGGTGGGGGGGACTGTGCATTAGGTGGGGGGGACTGTGCATTAGGTGGGGAGGACTGTGCATTAGGTGGGGAGGACTGAGCATCAGGTGGGGAGGACTGAGCATCAGGTGGGGAGGACTGTGCATTAGGTGGGGAGGACTGTGCATTAGGTGGGGGAGGACTGTGCATTAGGTGGGGGAGGACTGTGCATTAGGTGGGGAGGACTGTGCATAAGGTGGGGGAGGACTGAGCATCAGGTGGGGAGGACTGAGCATTAGGTGGGAGGACTGAGCATCAGGTGGGGAGGACTGTGCATTAGGTGGGGAGGACTGAGCATCAGGTGGGGAGGACTGAGCATCAGGTGGGGAGGACTGTGCATTAGGTGGGGAGGACTGTGCATTAGGTGGGGGGGACTGTGCATTAGGTGGGGGAGGACTGTGCATTAGGTGGGGAGGACTGTGCATTAGGTGGGGGAGGACTGAGCATCAGGTGGGGGGGACTGTGCATTAGGTGGGGGGACTGTGCATTAGGTGGGGAGGACTGTGCATTAGGTGGGGGGGACTGTGCATTAGGTGGGGAGGACTGTGCATTAGGTGGGGGGGACTGTGCATTAGTGGAGGGGACTGTGCATTAGGTGGGGGGACTGTGCATTAGGTGGGGGAGGACTGTGCATTAGGTTGGGGGGACTGTGCATTAGGTGGGGAGGACTGTGCATTAGGTGGGGAGGACTGTGCATCAGGTGGGGAGGACTGTGCATTAGGTTGGGGGACTGTGCATTAGGTGGGGGGGACTGTGCATAGGTTGGGGGGACTGTGCATTAGGTTGGGGGGACTGTGCATTAGGGGGGGGGACTGTGCATTAGGTGGGGAGGACTGTGCATTAGGTGGGGAGGACTGTGCATTAGGTGGGGAGGACTGTGCATTAGGTGGGGAGGACTGTGCATTAGGTGGGAGGACTGTGCACTAGGTGGGGAGGACTGTGCATTAGGTGGGGAGGACTGAGCATTAGGTGGGGAGGACTGAGCATTAGGTGGGGAGGACTGTGCATTAGGTGGGGAGGACTGAGCATTAGGTGGGGAGGACTGTGCATTAGGTGGGGAGGACTGAGCATTAGGTGGGGAGGACTGAGCATTAGGTGGGGGGGACTGTGCATTAGGTGGGGAGGACTGTGCATTAGGTGGGGAGGACTGTGCATTAGGTGGGGAGGACTGTGCATTAGGTGGGGAGGACTGTGCACTAGGTGGGGAGGACTGTGCATTAGGTGGGGAGGACTGAGCATTAGGTGGGGAGGACTGAGCATAGGTGGGGAGGACTGAGCATTAGGTGGGGAGGACTGTGCATTAGGTGGGGAGGACTGTGCATTAGGTGGGGAGGACTGAGCATTAGGTGGGGAGGACTGAGCATTAGGTGGGGAGGACTGAGCATTAGGTGGGGGGGACTGAGCATTAGGTGGGGAGGACTGTGCATTAGGTGGGGAGGACTGTGCATTAGGTGGGGAGGACTGTGCATTAGGTGGGGAGGACTGTGCATTAGGTGGGGAGGACTGTGCATTAGGTGGGGAGGACTGTGCATTAGGTGGGGAGGACTGTGCATTAGGTGGGATGGACTGTGCATTAGGTGGGGGGACTGTGCATAGGTGGGGGGACTGTGCATTAGGTGGGGGGGGACTGTGCATTAGGTGGGGGGAGGACTGCTGTGCATTAGGTGGGGAGGACTGTGCATTAGGTGGGGGGGACTGTCATTAGGGGGGAGGGAGGACTGTGCATTAGGTGGGGAGGACTGTGCATTAGGTGGGGGGGACTGTGCTTAGGTGCGGGGGACTGTGCATTAGGTGGGGAGGACTGTGCATTAGGTGGGGGGAGGACTGTGCATTAGGTGGGGAGGACTGTGCATTAGGTGGGGAGGACTGTGCATTAGGTGGGGGGGACTGTGCATTAGGTGGGGGGGACTGTGCATTAGGTGGGGGGACTGTGCATTAGGTGGGGAGGACTGTGCATTAGGTGGGGAGGACTGTGCATTAGGTGGGGAGGACTGTGCATTAGGTGGGGGGGACTGTGCATTAGGTGGGGGGAGGACTGTGCATTAGGTGGGGGGGACTGTGCATTAGGTGGGGGGGACTGTGCATTAGGTGGGGGGGATGTGCATTAGGTGGGGGGAGGAACTGTGCATTAGGTGGGGGGACTGTGCATTAGGTGGGGGGAGGACTGTGCATTAGGTGGGGGGGACTGTGCATTAGGTGGGGGGACTGTGCATTAGGTGGGGGGAGGACTGTGCATTAGGTGGGGGGGAGACTGTGCATTAGGTGGGGGGGGGGGACTGTGCATTAGGTGGGGAGGACTGTGCATTAGGTGGGGGAGGACTGTGCATTAGGTGGGGAGG
>WNGS01070609.1:0-11995 GCA_020271785.1 Procambarus virginalis | reverse complement strand
AGACGAATGAAATGCAGTGATACCACACAGATAAACACGCTTACACCTGTCATCTTGAGTTATCTTGAGATGACTTTCGGGGCCTTTTAGTGTCCCCCCGCCGGCCCGGTCCTCGACCAGGGCCTCCACCCCCAGGAAGC
Organism: Procambarus virginalis; assembly: GCA_020271785.1. NCBI lineage: Eukaryota > Metazoa > Arthropoda > Malacostraca > Decapoda > Cambaridae > Procambarus > Procambarus virginalis. The sequence continues at coordinate 11,855 of WNGS01070609.1, read as the reverse complement.
AGCCAGTGACAGCTGACTAACACCCAGGTGCCTATTTACTGCTAGGTAACAGGGGCATAGGTGAAAGAAACTCTGCCCATTGTTTCTCGCCGGCGCCTGGGTTCGATCACCAGGACGCACAGGATCACAATTGTCCAGCGTGCTGTCCGCTCGGCCGACCGGCTCCCAGGTTCTCTCTCTCTCCCGGTCGATTCACCTATAACCCGCGACAGGTATAAGAAGGTGAGATCTGTGGTTGATCCCTCAGATCAACACCGACACAATAAACCAATGACAAGATCTTGTACTTACAGATAAGGTACCCTTTCCTTACGCACTCACTCAGACCCGTTTATACAAGCACTCGTAGGTGGCCTGATAGCTGGTTTCGCTCGTAGACAGGGAGGGTAGCTCGCAGTATCTTGAGATGATTTCGTGAGTAGGGCGTGCTGTATGCTTAACAGACAGACACACGCGCACACACTGGCACAGACGGTGCGTGAGGTGGTGACGTCACGTAGGAGCTAGGGCGACGGCGGCTGGCGGCGGGCGCTCGAGGCGGCGGCTGGCGGCGGTACCATGCACTACACTGTACACTGTGGTAATGTCACACACAGATTACTTAGCCGGGGCGAACTGCCTTAGTTCACTCTAGGTCACTCACGACGATCTTGTCACCAGGGTTTACCTGATACAGTCTGTTTCGCTCTGGAGATTTGTCACTTTAGGCTTCTAAACCATATATTCGCACTCGCGATTCTGGCGAGTGTGTGATATATCGCAAAGACGCTGAGTTAACTTGACGGCGGAGGGATAGACGGTGATCAGTTTATTGGCCGGTAGAAACAGAACACGTCCTCTGGGTATGGTCTCTCTCACGTGAATGAGTTTGCAAGGGTGCTGGGCATCTCGTGGCACACAACACAAAAGGAGTTACAATTTGACGAATAACATTGCAGCAAATGAGCGGGAACCAATCATATTAGCTCGTTCGATGAGCAGTAGCAGGAAGTGACGTCATGAACACGTCATAGCTGTTATTCAACATCGCGCCGGTTGACCCCAGAGGCCAGACGCTGCTGGCGTCTCCCCTCGGTCCCACACTCTCCTCCAGGCATGTACTCACTGACCCTTGGTGGCCAGTATGCTTAACACTTTCCTGTATCTACTTCCTGCCTGGACATACGGCGGCCTACGTATCATAAAAGTGTTCCTGGTTAAGTGGGTATTCTGGAGATACCCAGCATGCCAGAAAACTATCCAGGATTAAGGGAAATAGGCTTTGTGCACGAAGATCTGTGCACTGCAATGAGCCATTCAAGTCAGCTGTGGGAGGATCTTGGGAGACATACTCCCACATCGACACTGCCCGACTTAGAGCTGTAGCAGCTCCCCATGCAGGTGATTTCCTATTATCAACCCCAATGTCAGCAACCGGCACCCGTCTCACACCGCAGGCCTCCGAATTGCCATGGCTCTCCGCCTCGCTGCCCAATCCACACCGAATACAGGTGTATTTGCGGCGAGGCAGAGGGACAGGTACGGACGGCATGGCCTTCTCTGCCAAAGGACAGGAGGATGGCATGCAAGACACGGTGAGGTCAATGACATTATTAAGAGTAGCCTTCACAGCCGGTTGTCCAGCAGAGAGAGAGCCCCGTTACCTAATGTCCCGCAACTCTGATGAGCCTGTCGATCGCCCAGACGGAATCACGGTGAACCCCTGGAAGAATGGTAGACAGTTGGTGTGGGACTACACTTGCGTTTCAACTTTAGCCAATACCTATGTTGACTTCAGTGCTACTCAAGCAGGAGGAGGAGCTGCCAATCACCGGGGAAGCGGCCAAGTCACGTAAATACAGAGACCTTGAGCACCACTACAATTTTGTCCCCATTGCCTCAGAGACACGTGGTGCCTGGGGTAGAAGTGCGGCTAGCTTTTTGAAGGAGTTGGGGGTCTAAGCTAATCGAAACAACTAGAGACCCTAGAGCTGTCAGTTTTCTTTTCAGAGCCTAAGTGTGGCAATCCAGAGAGAAAATGCTCACTGCACCCATCGTTCCTGCCCACCATCTGAGGAGCTGGAGGAGCTATTCAACTTATATACATATATATATATATATATATATATATATATATATATATTATATATATTCGTACCTAGTAGCCAGAACGCACTTCTCAGCCTACCCTACTATGCAAGGCCCGATTTGCCTAATAAGCCAAGTTTTCCTGAATTAATATATTTTCTCTAATTTTTTTCTTATGAAATGATAAAGATACCCATTTCATTACGTACGAGGTCAATTTTTTTTATTGGAGTTAAAATTAACGTAGATATGACCGAACCTAACCAACCCTACCTAACCTAACCTAACCTATCTTTATTGCTTAGGTTAGGTTAGGTAGCCGAAAAAGAGTTAGGTTAGGTTAGGTAGTCGAAAAACAATTAATTCATGAAAACTTGGCCTATTAGGCAATCGGGCCTTGCATATAGCGTAGGCTGAGAAGTGCGTTCTGGCTACTAGGTACGACATTATATATATATATATATATATATATATATATATATATATATATATATATATATATATATATATATATGGCGTCCTAGTAGCCAGAACGCACTTCTCAGCCTACTATGCAAGGCCCGATTTGCCTAATAAGCCAAGTTTTCATGAATTAATTATTTTTCGACTACCTAACCTAACCTAACCTAACTTGATATATATATAACTTGTCATATATCTACGTTAATTTTAACTCAAATAAAAAAAAATTATCTCACATAATGAAATGGGTAGCTTATCATTCATAAGAAAAAACTTAGTGAAAATATATTAATTCATGAAAATTTGGCTTATTAGGCAAATCGGCCTTGCATAGTAGGCTGAGAAGTGCGTTCTGGCTACTAGGTACGACATATATATATATATATATATATATATATATATATATATATATATATATATATATATATATATATTATATATATATATATATATATATATATATATATATATATAGTATTTCATATATATATATAATATATATATATATATATATATATATATATATATATATATTCGTACCTAGTAGCCAGAACGCACTTCTCAGCCTACTATGCAAGGCCCGATTTGCCTAATAAGCCAAATTTCATGATTAATATATTTTCACTAAGTTTTTCTTATGAAATGATAAAGCTACCCATTTCATTATGTGAGATAATTTTTTTTTATTTGAGTTAAAATTACGTAGATATATGACAAGTTATATATATATCAAGTTAGTTAGGTTAGGTTAGTAGTCGAAAAATAATTAATTCATGAAAACTTGGCTTATTAGGCAAATCGGGCCTTGCATAGTAGGCTGAGAAGTGCGTTCTGGCTACTAGGTACGACATATATAATATATATATATATATATATATATATATATATATATATATATATATATATATATATATATATAATGTCGTACCTAGTAGCCAGAACGCACTTCTCAGCCTACTATGCAAGGCCCGATTTGCCTAATAGGCCAAGTTTTCATGAATTAATTGTTTTTCGACTACCTAACCTAACCTAACTTTTTCGGCTACCTAACCTAACCTAAGCAATAAAGATAGGTTAGGTTAGGTTAGGTAGGGTTGGTTAGTTCGGTCATATATCTACGTTAATTTTAACTCCAATAAAAAAAAATTGACCTCGTACGTAATGAAATGGGTATCTTTATCATTCATAAGAAAAAAATTAGAGAAATATATTAATTCAGGAAAACTTGGCTTATTAGGCAAATCGGGCCTTGCATAGTAGGCTGAGAAGTGCGTTCTGGCTACTAGTACGACATATATATATATATATATATATATATATATATATATATATATATATATATGTATATAAGTTGAATAGCTCCTCCAGCTCCTCAGATGGTGGGCAGGAACCATGGGTGCAGTGAGCATTTTCTCTCTGGATTGCCACACTTAGGCTCTGAAAAAGAAAACTGACAGCTCTAGGGTCTCTAGTTGTTTCGATTAGCTTAGACCCCCAACTCCTTCAAAAAGCTAGCAGCACTTCTACCCCAGGCACCACGTGTCTCTGAGGCAATGGGGACAAAATTGTAGTGGTGCTCAAGGTCTCTGTATTTACGTGACTTGGCCGCTTCCCGGTGATTGGCAGCTCCTCCTGCTTGAGTAGCACTGAAGTCAACATAGGTATTGGCTAAAGTTGAAACGCAAGTGTAGTCCCACACCAACTGTCTACCATTCTTCCAGGGGTTCACCGTGATTCCGTCTGGGCGATCGACAGGCTCATCAGAGTTGCGGGACATTAGGTAACGGGGCTCTCTCTCTGCTGGACAACCGGCTGTGGTAAGGCTACTCTTAATAATGTCATTGACCTCACCGTGTCTTGCATGCCATCCTCCTGTCCTTTGGCAGAGAAGGCCATGCCGTCCGTACCTGTCGGCCTCTGCCTCGCCGCAAATACACCTGTATTCGGTGTGGATTGGGGCAGCGAGGCGGAGAGCCATGGCAATTCGGAGGCCTGCGGTGTGAGACGGGTGCCGGTTGCTGACATTGGGTTGATAATAGGAAATCACCTGCATGGGGAGCTGCTACAGCTCTAAGTCGGGCAGTGTCGATGTGGGAGTATGTCTCCCAAGATCCTCCCACAGCTGACTTGAATGGCTCATTGCAGTGCACAGATCTTCGTGCACAAAGCCTATTTCCCTTAATCCTGGATAGTTTTTCTGGCATGCTGGGTATCTCCAGAATACCCACTTAACCAGGAACACTTTTATGATACGTAGGCCGCCGTATGTCCAGGCAGGAAGTAGATACAGGAAAGTGTTAAGCATACTGGCCACCAAGGGTCAGTGAGTACATGCCTGGAGGAGAGTGTGGGACCGAGGGGAGACGCCAGCAGCGTCTGGCCTCTGGGGTCAACCGGCGCGATGTTGAATAACAGCTATGACGTGTTCATGACGTCACTCCTGCTACTGCTCATCGAACGAGCTAATATGATTGGTTCCCGCTCATTTGCTGCAATGCTATTGGTCAAATTGTAACTCCTTTTGTGTTGTGTGCCACGAGATGCCCAGCACCCTTGCAAACTCATTCACGTGAGAGAGACCATACCCAGAGGACGTGTTCTGTTCTACCGGCCAATAGACTGATCACCGTCTATCCCTCACCGTCAAGTTAACTCAGCGTCTTTGCGATATATCACACACTCGCCAGAATCGCGAGTGCGAATATATGGTTTAGAAGCCTAAAGTGACAAATCTCCAGAGCGAAACAGACTGGTATCAGGTAAACCCTGGTGACAAAGATCGTCGTGAGTGACCTAGAGTGAACTAAGGCAGTGCCGCCGCCTAAGTAATCTGTGTGTGACATTACCACAGTGTACAGTGTAGTGCATGGTACCGCCGCCAGCCGCCGCCTCGAGCGCCCGCCGCCAGCCGCCGTCGCCCTAGCTCCTACGTGACGTCACCACCTCACGCACCGTCAGTGCCAGTGTGTGCGCGTGTGTCTGTCTGTTAAGCATACAGCACGCCCTACTCACGAAATCATCTCAAGATACTGCGAGTACCCTCCCTGTCTACGAGCGAAACCAGCTATCAGGCCACCTACGAGTGCTTGTATAAACGGGTCTGAGTGAGTGCGTAAGGAAAGGTACCTTATCTGTAAGTACAAGATCTTGTCATTGTTTTATTGTGTCTGTGTTGATCTGAGGGATCAACCACAGTTCTCACCTTCTTATACCTGTCGCAGGTTATAGGTGAATCGACGGGAGAGAGAGAGAACCTGGGAGCCGGTCGGCCGAGCGGACAGCACGCTGGACTTGTGATCCTGTGGTCCTGGGTTCGATCCCAGGCGCCGGCGAGAAACAATGGGCAGAGTTTCTTTCACCTATGCCCCTGTTACCTAGCAGTAAAATAGGCACCTGGGTGTTAGTCAGCTGTCACTGGCTGCTTCCTGGGGGTGGAGGCCTGGTCGAGGACCGGGCCGCGGGGACACTAAAGCCCCGAAATCATCTCAAGATAACTCAAGATGACGGTGTATGCGTGTTTATCTGTGTGGTATCACTGCATTTCATTCGTCTGTGAATGTGAGCTTCACATACACCCCACATTTAGTTAGTGTGATTATTATTGTGTTTATTGCATATCATCATTACCGAGTATCCGGTTGGAACTCTTGTGATCCCTTTGCATACCGGCATTTAGGTTGCCGTGTTAATGATTGGCTGTCAACTGTGTTAAGTTAGGTGTTTCTCCACAAGTGGATACGAGTCGATTAGCCAGACGTCAAGAGTCTCGCTAATGCAACCATAGCTTTGCTGACGCCAATCGAAAGTAAATCAAGCACCCTGTGCATTAGTGGTTAAGTTAGTAAATAAACTACTGTTAAGCTTTATGCCGTGTTTCCGTTGAACTACTTCTGAATACTGCCAATATTACTCCAGCCTTCAGCTCTAAGTGTCTTCAACACCGAGTTGCCTGTAAGTCACTAAACTATAAATTTGGTGAGGACCCTAGGAGTCCCTTAAGGTGTTACATCATTGAGGAGATTCCAACGACCAACGTGGAGCAGGACCAGTGAGGCTAGTCTGAGAAGAGACCCACAAGGACTCTAACTCGACCTTGCTCCCAGGCCCTGTACGGTTATTCTCGTAGTTCTATTCTGCTAATTCCGACAGCTTCGTGAAGCGTCTGCCTCATGTACATTGGCGACGTACGCATTGCAGTCGTGGCAAAAAAAAAAAAAGAAACACCCCCACAGTCATGTGGTGTTGTCGCAGCTTCTTGGTCGGCAATGGGGCGATCCCAGCTGGATTGCTTATGGGCTTCAGAAGGCGGTGGTTGGGGTGCTGGTCCTGCGAGAGAGACCCATTTGGTTGTGCAGTCTGTGAAGCTGGGATCATGTACCCCTGCCTGTTGAACTAGGTGCTCAGGTAGGATTTCCTTCACCAAGTTGTCAGACCCCACTGAAGAGGACGGGAACGCTGGTACAGCAATTTGAGTGTGTATATATATATATGTCGTACCTAGTAGCCAGAACGCACTTCTCAGCCTACTATGCAAGGCCCGATTTGCCTAATAAGCCAAGTTTTCATGACTTAATTGTTTTTAGACAACCTAACCTACCTAACCTAACCTAACCTAACTTTCGGCTACCTAACCTAACCTAGCCTAAAGAGATAGGTTAGGTTAGGTAGGGTTGGTTACGTTCGATCATATATCTACATTAATTTTAACTCCAATAAAAAAAATTGACCTCATACATAATGAAATGGGTAGCTTTATCATTTCATAAGAAAAAAATTAGAGAAAATATATTAATTCATGAAACTTGGCTTATTAGGCAAATCGGGCCTTGCATAGTAGGCTGAGAAGTGCGTTCTGGCTACTAGTACGACATATATGTATATATATATATGTATATATATATGTATATATATACATGTCGGCCCTGGCTCTTTGGTTAGTTTTGCCTTTATCCTCTTGTTTTCTGAGGACTCTGGGTTTGTTTGTTGGCTGTGGTGCTAGTGGCCAGGTTGAGGTGACCAGGTTTGGACTTGGCTGGGCTTTGTGTGGGATTCTTGGATTGTGTCCTTTTCTCTCTCCTTCCCATTTCTCCAGCTGCAGTCTCGCTGTTGCCTGTTGTTGAGGGGGGACCCAGGGTTACCCGAGCAGCTGTGTGGGAGCCTAATTTTCTTCTTCTGGTTTACCCATTGGGCAGGATTTGGCTCGGGAGGCTGTTCTAGTATCTTCGGGGCAGTCCCTTTTGCCACTCTTGTGATTGTTAGTTTCATTCTCTGGTGCCCTTGCACCAGTTGCCAGCTTCACCGGCTTTCTCTTCGAGTTTCGGGGTTCGGTGCCATGGTGCCTTCCTCTTTCCTCACTTGAGGTTCCACGGCCGCCTCGTATGTAGGTTGGGGCTTGTGACCAGTGCTCACCAGTTCGGCCAGGGGCGTTGGTGGCAGTCCATGTGTAGGGCTCACAACGTGGTCCGGAAGTTGCAGCAGTATGGCAGTCGCTGTGAAGGATTTGGATTCCTCAGAGCACATCCAGCTTCATTTGGGCTGCTCCCCCGTGGTTCATTATCTCAACTTTGGGGAAGGTGGGGGGGAGTCTCTTTGCTCCGTGTCTACATGGAGCTGGTTGGGTAGCTCTTCTGCGAAGTTTTCGGGGCTTAGCTCACCATACTGTTCACATTCAGGGAGTGTCCAATGTCCTGGCAGACAATCTTGTCTCACTTCATTCCTCTTTCCACTGAGTGGTAGACGGTCATTGTCGATCCTTTCTTTGGCTTTGATTCGCCGATGCCGATTCCTTTCCTTCATTTAGGGCACCCAAAGGTGTACCTCTTTGCATCAGTTTGGTGTTTTCTGCGTCATCCTCTGTATATGGCGCCATTACCAGATTGCAAGGCCTCTCGGTGTCCGAACCCGATTATTTTTCCATGGCTCCGCCTCATTCAGCAGGTCAGACCAGTACTTGCTGGTTCGACTTTCTCCTCTGTGATACACATCTGGTCTTTCTAATGTGTGTGAAACTCCATTTGTTTGGTGATCAGGTTTTTTTCGATGGTGTCCCACCTGCATTCTTCTTCGCTGCGATAGTACAATGTTTCTTGGCAGGTTATCCACTATTTTCTTTCTCTTTGTAAGGTTTTGTCTGTGTCAGACAAGGTTGTTTTGGCTTTCCTCTCTTGGTTTTTCCTGGATCATGCTGAATAGTCGCTTCCTTTCGTGTGGCATTGGCAGAGCTGCTGCAGCTTGCGTTCAAGGGGGATTTCACTTTTGCACCTTTCTGCTGGCTTTCTCAGGCATTTTTTCACCTCCAGACTGAGGTGTGCTACCTTTGATGTGACACCTGAGCCGTCTTGGTCTTTGGACTGGGTTTTTTCCTTTCTTTCTTTACCTTGGTTTGTGGTGGCCCCTTCAGTTCGTGATTGCTTCTGGAAGGCTTTGTTTATGTTGGCTTTGGCCTCTAGGGGTTGGGTTGGGGAGCTCATGCACTAGGGGTTTTGTTCATTGGTCCTGGTGGTCATTTTGTTTGCTTGCAGCCGGCTACTTTTCTGGCATATTAAGAGATGGCAGGCTTCTGGAGTGCTCTGTTGGTTGTGGATGCTTGGTTGCTTAGGCCGGGGGTGCATCATGTGTTGTCCGGTGGTGACTTTACGTTGCTACCTGTGGGCCACTGGTTTTGTGACGGTAGTTCTGGTTTCCCCTGGTTTCCTGTTCCAGGGCTCGTGTGTCTCAGGTTGTCTGCAGTGTCATTCAGTCTAGCCAGTCTGTGGTTTTACCTCATGCCCATGATGTTAACAAGTATGCTGCTCTTGTGACAGTTTTTGATAAAGTGTCTTGGATCGACATACTGGCGCTGGGGGTTTTAGAGGTCGCACTGGATCCTGGCAGCCAGGTATCTCATGGCCATTTCGGTTTCTTCGTGGCCTTGAGCTGCCTGTCTCTTCCTTGTCTTGAAACCTGCGGGGCTGCTGCCTCCCAGGTAAGTCCATGTTTTTACTTTTTTTTGGGTAGTTAGCTTCAGGGAGCCAATGGGGCTCCCCACAGAAAACCAGCATTGAATGTAATGAAATACCAGTTTCTGAATGAGCCCTGGAGGTTTCCCAACCCTCTCCCTCCGGTTGGCGGTTTTCATTGTTCGAGAACTGGGGTTGTGGACTGACGGCTTCCCCTCCCCTTCTTTAAGGGAGGGGGGTAGTGCTAATGAGCAGAAATGCTAGTTGCAAGAAGGGTTGCTTGTTTGATTTGTTTGGGAGTTATTTTGATCTTTTAGGACAGATTGCACAGGTTAACCAGACTAGCCTGTTGTGATTCGCCTACCTTTCTGGGTCGTTCTCCGGTCGATGACAATTATGACATATTTTAAATGTAAAGTGCTCATATGCCATTGCTCCCTGCGCCTCTCTGAGGGGCCCAGGTTCTGGCTCGTGGTCCCTGGTAGGCATAAGGACTCCTGTGACTGATGACCCGAACTAATACAGTATAGCACATGTCAGTTTGGATAGTTTCTGGAAGCCTCTGGGGCTACCTCCAGAAAAGTGTACTTCATTACGTTCAACGCTGGCTTTTTCCTTCTCTGTGGGTAGTTAGCTTCAGGGTGTCGATGGGGCTTCTCACTGAAACCAACATTGAATATAATGAAACACCAGTTTCTGAGAGAGCCCCGGAGGCTCCCTGATACCCTCCCTTTTTCTGGTCATTGGCTTTCATCATTCAAGAACTGGAGGGTGGGTAGCCAACCTGTCCTCTTACAAATTACTGTACGTCTAAATTTAGTCGTTTGCCCATATGGCCAAAAATGGACATACAGGGGTACCTTGGTTTAAGAATTTAATCCGTTCCTGGAGACAGTTCGTAACCCGAAAATTCGTAAACCGAAGCGAATTTCCCAATAAGAAATAATGGGAAATGAATTAATCCTTTCCAGATTCCCAAAAACTTCACTTCAAAGTAAATTTTATACATAATTCTCCCAAATCTTCACTACAAAAATATGTTCAAGTTTTTACTTACAAGTTATTATGGGAGCCGGTCGACTGAGCGGACAGCACGCTGGACTTGTGGTCCTGGGTTCGATCCCGGTTGGTGTGGTTTGCACATCTTCATTCTGTTTGAGGGACTTAAACACATTTTTTTTGTATATTTCTGCATTTGAAATATAGTTTTCTTGTATTGGCCTCAATTTGGATGATATGTAAAAATTGGTATATTGAGGTTTTGTGAATTTTTGATGCAGCAGATGAAAAGCGAGAGTCCCCCCATGGAGCTTCACCGGTGTCTGAGACAAAGCTGGAGCCAAGGAGTGACCCTAGTTCCATAATGCAAAGTGTGGTTGCAGTCAAACATCCAGAGTTTACATTACCACCAGCTGGGAGAAGCAGAGGTGTCGTGACTATGACGGTTAGTACCTGTTACCTCTCTACGGTACTTCTGCTTGGAAAGATTGATTTTGTTTAAAAAGTAATTACATACTTAAAAAATTATCTGCTATTTCCACAATGTTAATGGCTCTTTCATTTCTTCTTCATAATTATCATTTGTATAATAAATATTTTATGGCTTAGACATAGTTTTGAGTTTTTAGTTCAGTTGCATTTTATTGATACTTTGAAATTCATTGGACCAATAACCCCAATTTTTGTTTATATTCAATAATTGCTATTTTCATTGGAATTTGTTTATTGTAAATATTTTTTCCACAATTTACTTTTAAATTATTTGCATTGTAATTATTTTGTAGCTATACAAAATTAAATTATTGGATAGTGAATTAGGTCTCCAAAACTAATTTTAAATATTTCAGGTTTCCAATATTTTCTTGATTTAATAAATTGCAGAAAAGGGCTACTGTATGCGTGGGGACATGTGCTCCTTTGATCATGGCTCTGACCCAGTAGTGCTTGAAGGGATCAGTGCTGTGCTGGACTTTCCCCCTCCCCCTGTGCCTGGAGCTGCGCCTAGTGCCCCAGGCTACACCCCAGCCCCAGCACCCCCTCAGGGAGTGCCCACACCCCGCCACCCACCTCCAAGACATCCACAGTTTGGTAAAGCATTATTTAGTTTGTGGTTATCTTCATTATTCCATTAAGTCATCCTAAATTGGTATTCAAATCTGGGGTAATGATTATTAGGTATCCGTGCTTATTATTTCCTCCCAGGTGAGTAACTAGTTTATGCTGGTAAGACCTTTTATAGTCATTCTCAGCTCAGAATGACTTGTCAGTAAATATGAATCCATTGTAGCGCATGTAAAATTTCTAGCCCTAATATATTCAATATGTTCTCTTCGTTATACACAACCTCATTTTCTCTGAGGAAAATTATCATGTTAAGAAAATGAGTTT
>WNGS01070599.1:0-23109 GCA_020271785.1 Procambarus virginalis | reverse complement strand
AACATGGTCTTACAAAGCTATACATTGATGATTCACAACATGGTCTTACAAAGATGAACAATGATAATTCACAACATTGTCCTACAAAGCTATACATGAATGATTCACAATATGGTTCTTCAAAGCTATTACATTAATGATTCACAACATGGTCCTACAAAGCTATACATTGATGATTACACCATTGTCCAACAAAGCTATACATTGATGATTCCACACCATGGTCCCACAGCTATACATGATGATTCACAACATGGTCTTACAAAGATAACATTGATGATTCACAACATGGTCCCACAAAGATGAACAATGATAATTCATAACATGGTCCTACAAAGTTGTACATTGATGATTAACAACAAGTCAAAAAAGTTGGACATTGATTATTCACAACTTGTTCCTTCAAAGCTGTACATTGATGATTCAAAACATGGTAATACAAAGCTGTACTTTGATCATTCACAACAACGTCCTACAAAGCTATACATTGATGATTCACAATATAGTCCTACAGAGCTATACATTGATGATTCACAACATGGTCCAACAAAACTATATATTAGCGAATAACAACATGGTCCTACAAAACTATACATTATTAATTCACAACATGGTCCAACATAGCTATACATTAATGATTCACAACATGGTCCAACAAAGCTAATCATTAATGATTCACAACATGGTCCTTCAATGATGTACAATAATGATTCATAACATGGTCCTTCAAAGCTATAAATTGATGATAGACAACATGGTCCTACAAAGCTATACATTGATGATTCTCAACATGGTCCTACGAAGCTATACTTTGATGATCCACAACATCCTCCAACTAAGCTATACATTAATGATTCACACAATGATCCTAAATTGATATAAATTATTGATTTTACACCTTGGTCCAACAAAGCTATACATTAATGATTCACAACATGGTCCTACAAAGATATTCATAATGATTCACAACATGATCCTACAAAGCTGTACATGAATGATTCACAACATGCTCCTACAAAGCTATTCATTAATGATTCACAACATGATCCAACAAAGCTATACATTTATGATTCACAACATGGTCCTACAAAGCTATTCATTGATGATTTTCAACATGGTCCTATAAAGATATACGTTGATGATTCACAACACAGTCCTACAAACCTATACATTGATGATTCACAACATAGACCTACAAAGCTAGACATTAGTGATTCACTAAATTGTCCTGTAAAGCTATATATTAATAATTAACAACATGGTCCTGCAAAGCTATACATTGATGATTCACAACTTGGTCCTACAAAGCTATTCATTAAAAATTTAGAAATTGGTCCTACAAAGCTATACATTAATGATTCACAACATGGTCCTACAATGATGTACAATAATGATTCACAACATGGTCCTTCAAAGCTATAAATTGTTGATAGACAACATGGTCCTACAAAGCTATACATTGATGATTCTCAACATGGTCCTACAAAGCTATACATTGATGATCCACAACATCCTCCAACTAAGCTATACATTAATGATTCACACAATGATCCTAAATTGATATAAATTATTGATTTACACCTTGGTCCTACAAAGCTATACATTAATGATTCACAACATGGTCCAACAAAGATATTCATTAATGATTCACAACATGATCCTACAAAGCTGTACATGAATGATTCACAACATGCTCCTACAAAGCTATTCATTAATGATTCACAACATGATCCAACAAAGCTATACATTTATGATTCACAACATGGTCCTACAAAGCTATTCATTGATGATTTTCAACATGGTCCTATAAAGATATACGTTGATGATTAACAACACGGTCCTAGAAAACTATACATTGATGACTCACAACATAGACCTGCAAAGCTAGACATTAGTGATTCACTACATTGTCCTGTAAAGCTATATAATAATAAATAACAACATGGTCCTACAAAGCTATACATTGATAATTCACAACTTGGTCCTACAAAGCTATTCATTAAAGATTTAGAACTTTGTCCTAGAAAGCTATACTTTAATGATTCACAACATGGTCCTTCAAAAGCTATTCATTAATGATTCACAACATGGTCCTACAGTGCTCTACACTGATGATTCACAACATTGTCCCACAACCTATACAATGATGATTCACAACATGGTCTTACAAAGCTATACATTGATGATTCACAACATGGTCCTACAGAGCTATACATTTATGATTCAAAACATGGTCCTACAAATCTGTTCAGTGATGATTCACACAATGGTCCAACAAAGCTGTACATTGATGGTTCACAACATGGTCCTGCAAAGCTGTGCATTGATGATTCACAACATGGTCGTACAAAGCTGTACTTTTATGATTCACAATATGATCGTACAGAGCTATACATTGATGATTCACAGCATTGTGCTTCTAAGCTATACATTGATGATTCACACCATGGTTCATCAAAGATATACATTAATAATTAACGACATGGTCCTACAAAGCTATACATTAATGATTCACAGCATGGTCTTACAAAGCTATTCATTAACGATTCAGAACATGGTCCTAGAAAGTTATTCATTAATGATTAAAAACAACGTCCTTCAAAGCTATACATTGATTATTAACGACGTAGTCCTACAAAGCTATACATTGATGATTCACAAAATGGTCCTTCAAAACTATGCATTAGTGAATAACAACATGGTCCTACGAAGCTATACATTATTGATTCACAGCATGGTCCTACAAATCTATACATTAATGATTCGCAACATGGTCCAACAAAGCTATTCATTAATGATTCACAAAATGGTCCTACAATGATGGGCAATAATGATTCACAACATGGTCCTACAAAGCAATACATTGATGATCCACTACATGGTCCTACAAAGCTATACATTGATGATTCACAACATGGTCCTAGAAATCTTTACATTGATGATTCACAACATTGTCCTAAAATCTGAACTTTGATGATCCACTACATGGTCCTACAAAGCTATACATTATTGATTCAGTACATGGTACCACAGAGCTATATATTAATGATTCACAAAATGGTCCTAAAAGCTATTCAGTAATGATTCACAACATGGTCCTACAAAGTTGTACACTAATGATTCTCAAGATTTTTCTACAAAACTATACACATATGTTTCACAACATGGTCCTACGAAGCTATACATTGATGATTCACAACATGGTCCTACGAAGCTGTACATTGATAATTCACAACATAGTTCTACAAGGCTGTACATTGATGATTCACAACATGATCCTTAAAAGCTATACATTGATGATTCACAACATGGTCCTACAAGGTTGTACGTTGATGATTCACAACATGGTTCTACAAAGCTATACAATGATGGTTCACAACGTGGTCCTACAAAGATATACTTTGATGATTCACAACATGGTCTTACAAAATTGTACATTGATGATTCACAACATGGTCATAGAAAGCAAGGCCTTCTTTACCCACTCCACTTACAATATAGTAATACACTATGACTTAACTCAGTTTACTCTTTATTAATATTAATACTTTTATTATATAGCTATAAACATTATTATAAACAGGTTAAAACAATTTTACAATTCATTATAAGATAACTCAGGTGTAGGAATGTCTTTCTGGACCTTTATACTTGAGTAGAAGCTTGGAGGAAGACGCGGCAGGGCACCGTTTTGGAGCAGGACTCAGAGGCACCGTCTGGAACATGGCTGAGAGGACACCATCCGAGTAGAGCAGAGAGGGCACAAACCGGGCAGGGCTGAGAGGGCACAAGCCGTGCAGGGCTGAGGGGGCATCATCCGGGCAGGGCTGAGAGGCACCATCCGGAGCAGGGCTGAGGGACACCGTCCGGATCAGGGCTGAGGGGCACCGTCCAGAGCATGGCTCAGAGGCACCGAGGAGGTTAATATTGAAGTCGTCTATAAGTACTAGTTTAGCTGATGAAGAATGTCGTCAAGGGCAGCTGGCTCTCCCTTACGTGGCAATGCCATTTCAATCACACTTCTTACAGACGCGCGTTTCGTCTTCATTTGTTCAAAGATGTATAAGACCATTCTCCCCAGCTTCTTCACATCCACATCCAGGTTCAAGTCTTTCTTTATCATCTGTGTATCACCCACATCCGCCAGGGTCTTTGGGCTCAAAGTCGACTTTCCGAAGTCAATCAGGAATACTTGAGGTGGCTTACAGAAGTCAGGAGAAAGGGTGACCATGACATTAGAGGTGTGAAGGTCACCATGTATAACTCCCCTCTGGTGGACCTCGCTGACCAACCTTCAAGACAATATAGACCAGGTACCAGTCCGGTAGGCTATTCAGTCCGGTAGGACTCCAGAGGACTTCTGAGAGCCTTATCTCGCCCCGGGAAGACATCACAATGGCTTTTGGGTCGTAGCACACTCCCAGGATCTTAGGAGCTCCTCCAGCACCGTCTAATCTTTTCAAGACAAACAGCTCTGTTTCGAAGGTCTTCGAGAAGGACCTCATCATCTTCATGATGGCATGTCCGCCGCACCAGTGAACACGACCCACAATCCCATCGGCGCCCGTTCCGATGTATTCCATCTGGGACGTCAGTTGATCAAGGCGAGCAGAGTTCAGTGAAACGCAAGACATCATGTTGATCGCTGTAATATACTCACAAGTTGTCTTATAAAGACTAGTGTATAACGGAAGTATGAGCACCAGGATCAACCGTAGGAGGCCGCTGCTCTGCACAAGACTGTGTGCGCAGAAGATGAGGCAAAATAACGTGGCTGAATATGATAGTCACACCGCACATTGGATGATATATGTTCTTGTTTTAGATTCAGCTACTCAGAACAATAAGTTCCTGGACATATATATGAGTCAGGTGAGGTGAGAGGAGTAGGCAAGAGAAAACAGATAAGAGGAAGATGAAAAGTAATAATAAGATAAAAGGCAATAATAGGATGAAAGGCAATAATAAAAATCCTCGTCACGGCCCTTGTGGATTTGTTCATTTGATGCATCACGTTAGTGTGATCTCTGTGTGTAGTAATAAAAAGATAAGAATGGGGATGGTGAGAATAAGGGGAAAAATAAGAGTAAGAGGAAAGGTAAAACTAAGATAAAAAATAAATGAAAGGGGGTTGATGCTGTTGCCAACTCGTTGGAACCTGTGGTTGGAGTGGTTTGTTTAGATTTAAACTTTTAGTAAATAGTGGCATGGGAATTGATATAAAGAAAGGCGGCAATAAAAGTATGTGTTAGTGGGGGGAACAAAATGGCAAAATTAACAAAAAATAAGGGGCCCCAAAATAACAATACACTTAAGGTATATTACAAGAACAGAATACAAAATAATACAATACGTTTACAAAATAAACGATTTAAATGCTCTTATCTGCATAGAAAAAAATAGATATTATTGCACTTGCCGAAACATGGATGAATGTAGAAAACAGAGAACTATTAGCTGAATATTAAATAAGAATATAAGAACATAAGAATAGAGGTAACTGCAGAAGGCCAATTGTCCATGCCAGGCAGCTCCTATTCATAACCACCCAATCCCACTCATATACATGTCCAACCCACTTTTGAAATAATCAAGGGACTCCACCTTCACCACGTAACGTGGTTTTTGGTTCCACAAATCAACTGTTGTTACCGAACCAGTATTTACCCAGGTCTTTCGTAAATCTAAACTTATATAATTTATACCCTTTGTTTCGTGTTCTACCTCGTGTTGATACTTGTAATACCCTATTAATATCCCATTTGTTATGTCCATCCATCCACTTGTACCAGGGAACCACCCTTAACTCTGCGCTTTCCAAAGAATGCAATTTAAGTTTTGTCAATCTTTCTTTATATAACAGGTTTCTAATTTAAGGGTTTAACTTTGTCATCCTATGCTGGGCGCGTTCTAGTAAATTTATATCCATTCTATATCATGGAATGTGTAATGGTTTATATTATGTTTGAATGGTTTTATTTGCGTTTGGGTTTTAAACTATTAGTAGATAGTGGTATGGGAACTGATATGGAAAAAAGAGGTAATAAAAGTATGTGTTTGTGGGAGAAACAAATTGGCAAAATGATCAAGGAACGAAAAGGGCCTCAAAATAACAATACACTTAGGGTATATTACATAAGAATAAAGTTAACTGCAGAAGGCCTGTTGGCCCTTACGAGGCAGCTCCTATTTATAACCACCCAATCCCATTCATATACATGTCTAACCCACGTTTGAAACAATCGAGGGACCCCACCTCCACCACGTTACTCGGTAATTGGTTCTATAACTCAGCAATCCTGTTACCGAACGAGTATTTACCCAAGTCTTTCCTAAATCTAAACTTATCCAATTTATACTCATTGTTTCGTATTCTGTCTAGTGTTGATACTTTTAATACCCTGTTAATATCCTCTTAACAGGGTATAAATTGGATAAGTTTAGATTTAGGAAAGACTTGGGTAAATATTGGTTCAGTAACAGGGTTGTTGATTTA
Organism: Procambarus virginalis; assembly: GCA_020271785.1. Taxonomy (NCBI): domain Eukaryota; kingdom Metazoa; phylum Arthropoda; class Malacostraca; order Decapoda; family Cambaridae; genus Procambarus; species Procambarus virginalis. The sequence goes on along the minus strand of WNGS01070599.1, from coordinate 16,613 downwards.
TGGAACCAATTGCCGCGTAACATTGTGGAGGTGGGGTCCCTCGATTGTTTCAAGCATGGGTTGGACATGTATATGAGTGAGATTGGGTGGTTATAAATAGGAGCTGCCTCGTATGGGCCAATAGGCCTTCTGCAGTTGCCTTTGTTCTTATGTTATTATGTTCTCTTTGTTATGTCCATTCGTCCACTTGTAAACCTCTATCATATCACCACTAACTCTTCGCCTTTCTAGTGAATGCAAATTAAGCTTTGTTAATCTTCCTTCAATGAAAGATCTATAATTTGGGGAATTAACTTTGTCATCCTACGCTACGCTGGACACGTTGTTGCTGTTATAGATTTAGCTACTCCAAGGTTCCAAGTAGCACGGGCTATGGTGAGCTCGTAACTTACTTGACATAGGAGCGGCGCAAGTAGCACGGGCTATGGTGAGCCCGTAGTGGACTTGCCTGGCACAGGAGCGGTGCTCTGCTGGACACTTGTTGTTGTTGTGTCGACCTTGACAACATAAGAACATAAGAACAAAGGTAACTGCAGAAGGCCTATTGGCCCATACGAGGCAGCTCCTGTTTATAACCACCCAATCCCACTCATATATATGGCCGCCTACAGACGCTCTAAGGACTTCAAATTCATTTGCCGTGTTGGAAGACTAGCGCTGTGGAGAGCCGACAGTTCACTCGAAAGAGAAATCAACGAAGAGCCACGAAGCGGACGCCTCTGGTAGGATTGAAGACGAATGGGGGTGTAGTCCGTCAACTTGACATCATGGTAGATAGCATCAGTCTGTGTTGGGACCTTCCCGAACAGACTGGAGAACTCGTTAAGTAACGACTGCACCTCCTTACGATGAAACATCAGCAAATGGAACAGCCTCTCCTCCATAGCCTTCACAGAACTAGAATGATTGAAAATGGGATTAGTTGGGTTCCCAGAACATTTAACCCCTCCCTCACTGGAAAAGGAAGTATTAGTTAGAGCGATTGGCACATAGCCCTGGAACTTCTTCAGACGGTTCAAGTGTACAAGCATCACCTGGTTACATTTGTCCGCGTGCCTTACTTAGTACGCAAGGCCTCCAACCTTTTCTGTCACATTTATTTTTGTCCATTTTTGTCACTATATAGTGACAGAAATGTACTTGTGTACTTGTGAGACATAGTGTTACCCAACTGAAGCTTTATTACCAGGACAGGGGTCTCAAGGCTGAAATACATTCAACTTAGCCTTAGCATCCTTCATGCTTTCTTGGGTCTTCCCGAGATATTTTAATGCAGCCGCCTTAAAGTCACTGAGTTGCTGGTGGTGTATCACAAAGAAAGATGAACACTGACCGAACACCTTCGGTCAATGCTACATTACCTAACAGATTCTCCTGTAATATTTGTAAGGGTCCGCGGACCCTTATGGTCAAACCTAACTCAAAAGGAGAACAACCCAGTGAACTCTGTAACCCCTCTCGAGCAGCAAACAAAACATAAGAACAAAGGTAACTGCAGAAGGCCTATTGGCCCATACGAAGCACCTCCTATTTTTAACCACCCAATACATAAGAACAAAGGCCACTGCAGAAAGCCTATTGGCCTATACGAGGCAGCTCCTATCTATAACCAACCAATCCCACTCATATACATGTCCAACCCGCGCTGAAACATATTGTTAAATTCCTCTTTAGTGAATACAGATATAAAATATTATTAAAGAATACTACTCATCTCTTCATCACTATCTGTTATTTGACCTGTCTCAGTTTTTAATGGACCTATCCTTTCCCTAATCTTTGTCCGGTATAATTGAAAAAACCCTTTAGGATTTGTTTTTGCTTACTCTGCTATGCGAACTTCATAGTTTCTTTTTGCTTTCCTTATCTCTTTTTTAGTATTTCTAACCAGTTGTACGAATTCCTGTTCTAAAGTGACTTCCCCATTCTTAATCCTTTTGTACCACGCTCTCTTTTTACCTATAAGGTTCTTCAGATCCTTTGTTATCCACTTTGGATCATTAGTATTCGATCTATTCAATTTATATGGTATACTACGTTCACATCGAAAAACGTCCACATCGAAAACCCCTTTTACGTCCCTTATCGCTGGGTTCACGTCTAGCTCCAAGACCGGCCCACACCCCATACCCAAGACTTTCCAATGTATTTGACCCAATAAATTTCTTAGGTTATTGAAATTAGCTTTTCGAAAATCAGGTACTTTAACAGAATTTTCTTCTTTAGATCTATTCCATTCTATGCTAAATCTGATTTCTTTATGATCACTGTTCCCTAGCTCATTCCCTATTTCGATGTCCTTAATTTGTGTTTCCCTGTTAGTTAACACTAAATCTAAAATATTATTTCCCGCGTTGGTTCCTTAATGTGTTGCGTAAGAAAGCAATCGTCAATTAATTCTAGAAAATCTTCTGCTTCATTATTCCCTGTTTTGTTCAACCAGTTTATTCCATTAAAATTAAAGCCACCCATGACATAAATACTGTTAGATCTAGATGCTCTAGATATTTCATCCCATAGATGCTTTGCTTCCATTCTGTCTAAATTTGGTGGAATATATATAACTCCTATTATAATATTGTTTGCTTTTTCGTTTAATTCTATCCAAATAGTTTCTGTGTGTGGCTCAGATTTGATTCCCTCTTTGAGATTACATTTCAAATTGTCCTTAACATATATGGCTTCTCCACCTCCTCGTCTAATATATCTATCTGTGTGAAATAGTTTAAATCCATTTATTTGATATTCAGCTAATAGTTCTCTATTTTCTACGTTCATCCACGTTTCGGTAAGCGCGATAATATCTATTTTTTTCTGTGCAGACAAGGGCATTTAATTCGTTTATTTTATTTCTTAGGCTTCTACTGTTAGTGTACTATACCCTAAGTGAATTGTTTTTTTGAGGCCCTTCAATTTCCCTGATCATTTTGCCAATTCCTTTCTCCCCCAAACACATACTTTTATTATCTTTTTCCTCCAAATCAATTCCCGTACCACTATCTACTAACAGTTTAAACCCAAACAAACACCTCTAACCACTGGTTCCAACAAGTTCGCAACAACAACAAGCTTCCACGACTCTGGCACTCTGCCTGACTCTAATGATTAGTTAAATATGATAGACAACGGATCGCAAAGCTCCTCTTTGCATTCTTTAAGCACCCTGGCAAACACTTCCTACGGCCCTGGGGATTTGTTTGGTTTGAGTTTTACTATTTGTTTAATAATATCATCCCTGGTAACTGTTAGACTAGTCAACCTGTCCTCGTCCCCAACCACATAGACTTGCTCGGCTGATGGCAAAGAGTTAAGTTCTTCTTTAGTAAACAAAGAGATAAAATATTAATAAAAATACAACTCATCTCTTCGTCATTATCCGTTATTTGACCTGTCTCGGTTTTTAATGGACCTATGCTTTCCCTAACCTTTGTTCGATATAACTGAAAAAAACCTTTAGGATTTGCCTTTGCTTGGCCTGCTATACGAACTTCATAGTTTCTATTTGCTCTCCTTATCTCTTTTTTAACATTTCTATCCAGTTGTGCGAATTCTTGTTCTAAACTGACTTCCCCATTCTTAATCATTTTGTACCAAGCTCTCTTTCTACCTATAAGGTTTTTCAGATACTTTGTTATCAATTTCGGGTCATTTGTATATGATCTATTTAATTTGTAAGGTATACTACTTTACTGCGCTTTGCTTTGAATATTTGTAAATAAGTTATATTTTGAATCCAAATCGACATCTTCCTCTACATCACACATCACTTGGTTCACGTCTTGCTCCAAGACCGACCCTCCCCCATCAATAATCCAAGACTTTCCAATCTATTTGGCCCCAAAACTTTCTTAGGATATTAAAATTAGCTTTACGAAAGTCTGGCACTTTAACAGAATTTTCTCCTGCAGTTCTATTCCACTCTATGCTAAATCTGACTTCTTTGTGATCACTGTTCCCTAGTTCACCCCCAATTTCGATGTCATTAATCTGTGTTTCCCTGTTAGTTAACACTAAATCAAAAATATTATTTACTTGCGTTGGATCCTTAATGTGTTGCGTAAGAAAGCAATCACCAATTAATTCTATAAAATCTTCTGTTTCATTATTACCTGTTCTGTTAATCCAGTTTATGTCACTAAAATTAAAGTCACTAATGACACAAATACTTTTAGATCTAGATGCTCTAGAAAATTTATCCCTTATATGCTTTGCTTCCATTCTGTCAAAATTTGGTGGCCTTATTAAATTATAAAATGATAAGATTATTTGTTTTTTCGTTTAATTCTATCCAAATAGTTTCTGTGTGTGGCTCAGTTTTGATTTCCTCTTTGAGACTACATTTCATATTGTCTCTAACATATATGGCTACTCCACCTCCTCGTCTAATATATCTATCTGTGTGAAATAGTTTAAATCCATTTATTTGATATTCAGCTAATAGTTCTCTACTTGCTACATTCATCCACGTTTCGGTAAGTGCAATAATATCTATTCTTTCTGTGCAGACAAGAGCATTTAATTCGTTTATTTTGTTTCTTAGACTTCTACTGTTAATGTAATATACCCTAAGTGAATTGATATTTTGAGGCCCTTCTCTTTCCCTGATCAATTTGCCAATTCCTTTCTCCCACAAATATATACTTTTATTACCTCCCTCCTTATCAATATCCATACCACTATCTACTAATAGTTTAAACCCAATCAAACGCCACCAACCACTGGTTTCAACGAGTTCGCAACAACAACAACCCCAGCCCTCTATAGATGCACCCATCCCGAGTATACATTTCATTTCTTCCATAGACGTGTTTCCAGTTGTCTATGAAAGATATTGCACTTGATTTGCAGCATTTTTCCAGCCGGCAATTGACACCAAGTGCCCTCGACATCCACTCATTCGCAACGCTCTTTCTTGGAAGAATGCCACATATGATCGGGATTCTTCCCTTGCTTCTAATTAATTCTATGGCTGTTCTATACCTCTGAATCAGTTCCTCACTCCTAACTCGTCCAACATCATTTCCCCCTGCAAATACCATCTAGCTCGTATCTTGTAACTTTATCATCATTACCTAGGGGAGCCGGTCGGCCGAGCGGACAGCACGCGGGACTTGTGATCCTGTGTTCCTGGGTTCGATCCCAGGCGCCGGCGAGAAACAATGGGCAGAATTTCTTTCACCCTATGCCCCTGTTACCTAGCAGTAAAATAGGTACCTGGGTGTTAGTCAGCTGTCACGGGCTGCTTCCTAGGGGTGGAGGCCTGGTCGAGGACCGGGCCGCGGGGACACTAAAAAAAAAAAAACGAAATCATCTCAAGATAACCTAGCCTCAGAACTTTACATTTATCTGCATTAAACTGCATCTGCCAATGGTTTGACTATTTAAAAACCCTATTTAGATCAACACTAAGTGATAGGGAATCTTCATCCTTGTTAATTTCCCTACCGATTTTTGTATCATCGGCAATTTGCAAATGTTGTTACTCAACGTGAATTTAAATCATTTATATATATATATATAATAATCAACAGAGGGCCCAATGCAGAACCTTGAGGCACTCCACTTACAACATTTTCCCACTCTGACTAAACCCCATAAATACTAACTCTCTGTTTCCTTTGGTATAGCTATGCCTTAATCCACCTTAACATAGCACCCCCCCCCCAATGCCATAAACCTCTATCTTTTTAATCAGTCTTTCATGTGGCAATGTATGCCACATGAAAGCTTTGCTACAGTCAAGGTACACAACATCGAAAACATTCCCACTATCAACTGCCTCAACTATTTTGGAATTAAAAGATAGCAAATTTGTTACACATGAACGTCCATTTGTAAAAAAATGTTGTGACTCGTTTATTAATTTATGTTTTTCAAGATGAAAACGAATGGTATTTGCAATTATCGATTCAAGTAACTTTCCCACAATAGACGTTAGGCTAATTGTCCAATAGTTTGATGCAAGTGATCAATCTTCTTTCTTAAAAATTGGTACCACATTGGCAACCTTCCCAGACTCTGGCACGCTGCCTGACTCTAATGATTTATTAAATATGGTAGACAATGGATCGCAAAGCTCCTCTTTGCATTCTTTAAGCACCCTGGCAAACACTTCATCCGGCCTTGGGGATTTGTTTAATTTGAGTTTTACTATTTGTTTAATAATATCTTCCCAGGTAACTGTTAGACTAGTCAACCTGTCCTTGTCCCCCACCCAAATAGACTTGTTCGGCTGAAGGCATAGAATTAAGTTGACCAGACCACACACTTGAAGGGGAAGGGACGACGACGTTTCGGTCCGTCCTGGACCATTCTCAAGTCGATTCTCTCATCGACTTGAGAATGGTCCAGGACGGACCGAAACAACGTCGTCCCTTCACCTTCTAGTGTGTGGTCTGGTCAACATACTTTAGCCACGTTATTGTGACTCATCGCCTGCATAGAATTAAGTTCTTCTTTAGTAAATACAGAGATAAAATATTTATTATAAATACTACTCATCTCTTCGTCATTATCCGTTAACTGACCTGTCTCGGTTTTTAATGGACCTCTCCTTTCCCTATACAATATATACAATATAATACAATACACTATAATGTACAATATACTGCAAGACAATGTTATAATATAACATAATACGTTTGCAAATAAAAAGTCAATATACAATGTATATCACAACTGAGGTGAGATGTATATAATATTCTGCATATGTAATTATCAGTGAGAATCAGGTAATTGCCTGATTCATAACATCCCTGCTTCTCCCAGAAGAAAAATAAAATTATTTGAAGATTGATTGTATTTTTTTTTACTAAAAACAAGTACAATAGTTAGTACTCAACCACTACCGATGAATGCACAAAAAAGTAAAACAAAAGAAAACCGCTACAATATGTGACAATACTCCTAAATTAGGGCATATCAGTTTGGAATCATCTGTATAAAGCATCTACAATCACATTATGTCTACCAGGAATATGTTTAATCACTAAATTGAATTCCTGCAGGATTAAAGACCATCTTAGGATTCTTCGGTTTTTACACTTCAACTGATTAACAAAATTAAACGATTATGATCTGTAAACACTACTACTGTATTACCTGAAGGTAAGTTTCATTTTTTTTACAAACCAAAGCTTAATTTCTTTTAAGGCAAAGTGATGCCTTCTCCACAACAGAAAAATTCCTCTGATCTTTATCAAATTTGCATAACAAATAATACTCTGGTTGCTCTACACTCTCAGATTCTACTTGAAAAAGAACTGCGCCAGCTCCTAAATCAGAAGTGTCAATATGCATAATGAATGGTTTATCATGATGAGAACTGGCTAACACAGGTGGAGTTGAAAGAATTCCCTTCAAATTCTGAAAAAATAGTCCATTTGAATTTCACATTTTTGCATAAAAGATTTATTAAAGGTTATCTTGAGGTGCACTTCACTTAAGGTTATCTTGAGGTGGTTATCTTAAGGTGCAGCGACTATTGATTTTTTTTAAATAAAGACGATAATAAGCACACATTCCAATGAATCTCTGAATCTTTTCTTACTGGTCAATACTAGGCCACTATTGTTTGAATCTTATCTTGCAAAGAGAATATTTTTCCTTGCTCGACCTCATGACCCAAATACATTATAGGTCCCTTAGCCCAGCTACAGTTACTCACATTAATAGATAAATTTGAATTTTGTAACACTTCAAACAATTTCTGTAAACCTGAAATATGATCGTCCTAAAAATTAGTATAAATTACAATGTTATATAAATATGCTCTGCAATTTGGATCATCTTTTAGCAGACAAATAAATCTGATGCAGTAGAAAATCCACTTCCTGTTGGATGATACGTTTCTTCTCTAAAGTCACTCGATTAGGATGCAGTCGGATTGGAGTAGAATCGAGCAGTTGGACATCATTGTCAAAGTGATGAGTAGATACTTCCTCAAACAGGCTGGAATACGTCCCTAACAGGGACGTATTCCTGGACATCATGCTGCTTATCCTACAAATAACATAGCATCTCTTCTCTGGAACTGGAATTGAAACAAGGAGAATTAACATTTTCCCTACTCACTGGATTCTTCCTTAGGTGTTAACTCCTCATGATGAAAAAAATCCACAGTAAAAAAATCCGTTTTGGTAAGTGCAATAATATCATTTTTTTTCTGTGCATACAGGAGCATTTAAAGCATTTATTATATTTTCTAGACTCCTACTATTCATGTAATATACCTTAAGTGTATTATTATTTTGAGGCCCTTCTCATTTCCTGTTCATTTTGCCATTTTTTCCCCATTTAATACATAATTTTATTACCTCCTTTCTGCATTTCAGTTCCCATTCCATTATATATTAACAGTTTAAACCCAAAAAAAAGCAGTTCAACCAAAGTAAATGCACCCCATCCCGAGCATACATGTCATTTCTTCCATAGAAGTGTTCCCAGTTATCAATGAATGTAAACTGAGATTTACAATAAATATTTGATTTACAATAATTGTCCAGTCGGCAAATGAAACCAAGTGAAACTCCCCTTCTTGGAAGAATGCCGCATATGATCAGGATTCCCTTGCTCCTAACTAATTCTACGGCTGTCTTAAATCTCTATCAGATCCTCACTTCTAACTCGTCCTTCATCAATTCCACCTGATACAAATAATGTGTTTGTTCCAATTTCCAGCAATAATATCATTCAATATTGTTAAAAATATCACGAATTCCTGCTCCCGAATAGCAAACCCTTAATCTATTCCCCCTATCTCTAGTCTAATCATCCAGTAGATTTGTGTTTTAGAATAATCAATTCTGCCTATAAAACCTCACAGACGCTGTCATGTTGAATCGGCCCTGATATCCTAAACGATCCTTAGTCCAGACTTTGGTGCTGTATTTCTATTGTATTTCTTTCTTTAGAAATGTCATCCGCCTTAGCTTTGTCCTGTCTCTTTTTACTGCAATATTTTATCTTCTTACAGTTTTCGAGCCTTTTTAAACTAATTCATTCCCTTGCTTCTAACCTTTCCTCTACCTGATACTTTTTATTTTTACAGTTTTTATTATCCTTTCCTTTCTATTAAAAAGTTTGCTAAAGTTAAAAGGATTAAAAAGTCAAGGTTCATAACGTTACAAACCTTTTCACTTTCATCGGCCATTTTAGGCTGGAATAAAATTATAAAAATATTGTGAAACATGAGCAACGCTTTGTACAACCATGTTGTGAATCATCAATGTATAGCTCTGTAGGACCATGTTGTGAATCATCAATATACAGCTTTGTAGGACCATGTTGTGAATCATCAATGTACAGTTTTGTAGGACCATGTTGTGAATCATCAATGTATAGCTTCGTAGGACCATGTTGTGAATCATCAATGTATAGCTTCGTAGGACAATGTTGCGAATCATCACTGTATAGGCTTTGCGATTGTTGACTCAAGAAATTTAACCACAATGACTAAACTGTTGTCATTACTGTGTCGCCTTCTACCACTTATATGGCTTCTGAATCAATTCCCCATCATATTTTTGTTTATGGTAAACAATATCATAAGCAATATCAATGTCTTTATTTATGATAGACAAGTCCCAAGGCCTTCTTTACCCACTCCACTTACAATATAGTAATACACTATGACTTAACTCAGTTTACTCTTTATTAATAATAATACTTTTATTATATAGCTATAAGCATTATTATAAACAGGTTAAAACAATTTTACAATTCATTATAAGATAACTCAGGTGTAGGAATGTCTTTCTGGACCTTTATACTTGAGTAGAAGCTTGGAGGAAGACGCGGCAGGGCACCGTTTTGGAGCAGGACTCAGAGGCACCGTCTGGAACATGGCTGAGAGGACACCATCCGAGTAGAGCAGAGAGGGCACAAACCGGGCAGGGCTGAGAGGGCACAAGCCGGGCAGGGCTGAGGGGGCATCATCCGGGCAGGGCTGAGAGGCACCATCCGGAGCAGGGCTGAGGGACACCGTCCGGATCAGGGCTGAGGGGCACCGTCCAGAGCATGGCTCAGAGGCACCGGGGAGGTTAATATTGAAGTCGTCTGTAAGTACTAAGTTTAGCTGATGAAGAATGTCGTCAAGGGCAGCTGGCTCTCCCTTACGTGGCAATGCCATTTCAATCACACTTCTTACAGACGCGCGTTTCGTCTTCATTTGTTCAAAGATGTATAAGACCATTCTCCCCAGCTTCTTCACATCCACATCCAGGTTCAAGTCTTTCTTTATCATCTGTGTATCACCCACATCCGCCAGGGTCTTTGGGCTCAAAGTCGACTTTCCGAAGTCAATCAGGAATACTTGAGGTGGCTTACAGAAGTCAGGAGAAAGGGTGACCATGACATTAGAGGTGTGAAGGTCACCATGTATAACTCCCCTCTGGTGGACCTCGCGCAGGCGCTGACCAACCTTCAAGACAATATAGACCAGGTACCAGTCCGGTAGGCTATTCAGTCCGGTAGGACTCCAGAGGACTTCTGAGAGCCTTATCTCGCCCCGGGAAGACATCACAATGGCTTTTGGGTCGTAGCACACTCCCAGGATCTTAGGAGCTCCTCCAGCACCGTCTAATCTTTTCAAGACAAACAGCTCTGTTTCGAAGGTCTTCGAGAAGGACCTCATCATCTTCAAGATGGCATGTCCGCCGCACCAGGGAACACGACCCACAATCCCATCGGCGCCCGTTCCGATGTATTCCATCTGGGACGTCAGTTGATCAAGGCGAGCAGAGTTCAGTGAAACGCAAGACATCATGTTAATCGCTGTAATATACTCACAAGTTGTCTTATAAAGACTAGTGTATAACGGAAGTATGGGCACCAGGATCAACCGCAGGAGGCCGCTGCTCTGCACAAGACTGTGTGCGCAGAAGATGAGGCAAAATAACGTGGCTGAATATGATAGTCACACCGCACATTGGATGATATATGTTGTTGTTTTAGATTCAGCTACTCAGAACAGATTGATTGATGATTGATAAAGATTAAGCCACCCAAGAGGTGGCACGGGCATGAATAGCCCGTAAGTGGTGGCCCTTATGAGCCATTAACAGTATCGAGTGATGATACTGGAGATCTGTGGAGGTGCGACGGCACCCTGCGTGACGGGAGATGTCTCCCGGACCAAATTGATGAGGAGGTAGAGAACGGGTAATAAATAGGCAAGAGAGAGGTGAGGAGGAAAGTAAGGTGTAGAGAATAGTAGTAATAATGAGAACTGCAGAAGGCCTATTGGCCCATACGAGGCAGCTCCCATTATAACCACCGAAGGAAAAGTAATAGGAATAAGAAGAGGATAGCAAGGGAGCGTAGAAGAGAGAAAGAAAGGGAAAGAGAAAGAAAGATAAATGGAAGGGGTAAGCTTATGTTAAGTCACGTTTGTTAGTCACACTATGTCACTTGTGAGGCATAGTGTTACCCAACTGAAGCTTTATTACCAGGACAGGGGTCTCAAGGCTGAAATACATTCAACTTAGCCTTAGCATCCTTCATGCTTTCTTGGGTCTTCCCGAGATATTTTAATGCAGCCGCCTTAAAGTCACTGAGTTGCTGGTGGTGTATCGCAAAGAAAGATGAACACTGACCGAACACCTTCGGTCAATGCTACATTACCTAACAGATTCTCCTGTAATATTTGTAAGGGTCCGCGGACCCTTATGGTCAAAACCTAACTCAAAAGGAGAACAACCCAGTGAACTCTGTAACCCCTCTCGAGCAGCAAACAAAACATAAGAACAAAGGTAACTGCAGAAGGCCTATTGGCCCATACGAAGCACCTCCTATTTTTAACCACCCAATACATAAGAACAAAGGCCACTGCAGAAAGCCTATTGGCCTATACGAGGCAGCTCCTATCTATAACCAACCAATCCCACTCATATACATGTCCAACCCGCGCTTGAAACAATCCAGGGACCCCACGTTACGCGGTAATTGGCTCCACAAATCAACAACCCCATTACCAAACCAGTATTTACCCAAATCTTTCCTAAATCTAAATTTATCCAATTTATACCCATTGTTTCGTGTTCTGTTTTGTGTTGATACTTTTAATACCTTATTAATATCCCCTTTGTTGTGTCCATTCATCCATTTGTAAACCTCTATCATGTCACCCCTAACTCTTCGCCTTTCCAGTGAATGCAATTTAAGCTTTGTTAATCTTTCTTCATATGAAAGATTTCTAATTTGGGGAATTAACTTAAGTCATCCTACGCTGGACACGTTCAAGTGAATTTATATCCATTCTATAGTACGGCGACCAAAACTGAACTGCATAATCTGAATGGGGCCTAACCAGAGCAAGATACAGCTAAAGAACCACACCAGGTGTCTTGTTACTAACGCTTCGAGTAATAAATCCCAGTGTCCTATTTGCCTTATTACGAACATTCATGCATTGATCCTTTTGTTTTAAATTCTTACTAATCATAACGCCCAGTTCCCTTTCGCAATCTCAACACCATCTAGCTCGTATCTTGTAACTCTATCTAACAGGGTTGTTGATTTGTGGAACCAATTGCCGCGTAACATTGTGGAGGTGGGGTCCCTCGATTGTTTCAAGCTTGCGTTGGACATGTATATGAGCGGGATTGGGTGGTTATAAATAGGAGCTGCCTCGTATGGGCCAATAGGCCTTTTGCAGTTGCCTTTGTTCTTATGTTCTTATCATTACCTAGCCTCAAACTTTACATTTATTAGCATTAAACTGCATCTGCCATTCTTTTGACCGTTTTAAAACCCTATTTAGATCAACTTGAAGAGATAGTGAGTCTCCTTCCGTATTAATTTCCCTTCTGATTTTTGTATCATCGGCAAATTTACAAATGTTGCCACTCAAACCTGAATCTAAATCATTTATATATATTATAAACAACAGAGGTCCCAGGACAGAGCCTTGAGGCACTTACAACATTTTCCCACTCTGACTAGACTCCATTTATACTAACTCTCTGTTTCCTTTGGTATAGCCATGCCCTAATCCAGCTTAATATAGCACCCCAGTACCATGAGCCTCTATCTTTTTAATCAGTCTTTCATGTGGCACTGTATCAAAAGCTTTGCTAAAGTCAAGGTATACAACATCACAATCCTTACCACTATCAACTGCCTCAACTATGCTAGAATAAAAAGATAACAAATTTGTTAAACATGAACGGCCATTTATAAAACCATGTTGCGACTCAATTATTAATTTATGTTTTTCATGATGAAGACTAATTTTATTTGCAATTATAGATTCGAGTAACTTTCCCACAATAGACGTTAGGCTAATTGGTCGATAGTTTGACGCAAGTGATCTATCTCCTTTCTTAAAAACTGGTGTCACATTAGCAACTTGCCATAACTCTGGCACTCTACCTGACTCTATTAATTTATTAAATATGGTAGACAGTGGGTCGCAAAGTTCCTCTTTGCATTCTTTAAGCACCCTTGCAAACACTTCATCCGGCCCTGGGGATTAGTTTGGTTTGAGTTTTACTATTTGTTTAAGAACATCCTCCCTGGTAACAGCTAAACTAGTCAACTGTCCTCGTCCCCACCCACATATATTTGTTCGGCTGAAGGCATATTGTTAAATTCCTCTTTAGTGAATACAGATATAAAATATTAATTAAAGAATACTACTCATCTCTTCATCACTATCTGTTATTTGACCTGTCTCAGTTTTTAATGGACCTATCCTTTCCCTAATCTTTGTCCGGTATAATTGAAAAAACCCTTTAGGATTTGTTTTTGCTTACTCTGCTATGCGAACTTCATAGTTTCTTTTTGCTTTCCTTATCTCTTTTTTAGTATTTCTAACCAGTTGTACGAATTCCTGTTCTAAAGTGACTTCCCCATTCTTAATCCTTTTGTACCACGCTCTCTTTTTACCTATAAGGTTCTTCAGATCCTTTGTTATCCACTTTGGATCATTAGTATTCGATCTATTCAATTTATATGGTATACTACGTTCACATCGAAAAACGTCCACATCGAAACCCCTTTTACGTCCCTTATCGCTGGGTTCACGTCTAGCTCCAAGACCGCCCACACCCCATACCCAAGACTTTCCAATGTATTTGACCCAATAAATTTCTTAGGTTATTGAAATTAGCTTTTCGAAAATCAGGTACTTTAACAGAATTTTTCTTCTTTAGATCTATTCCATTCAATGCTAAATCTGATTTCTTTATGATCACTGTTCCCTAGCTCATTCCCTATTTCGATGTCCTTAATTTGTGTTTCCCTGTTAGTTAACACTAAATCTAAAATATTATTTCCCTGCGTTGGTTCCTTAATGTGTTGCGTAAGAAAGCAATCGTCAATTAATTGTAGAAAATCTTCTGCTTCATTATTCCCTGTTTTGTTCAACCAGTATATTCCATTAAATTAAAGCCACCCATGACATAAATACTGTTAGATCTAGATGCTCTAGATATTTCATCCCATAGATGCTTTGCTTCCATTCTGTCTAAATTTGGTGGAATATATATAACTCCTATTATAATATTGTTTGCTTTTTCGTTTAATTCTATCCAAATAGTTTCTGTGTGTGGCTCAGATTTGATTCCCTCTTTGAGATTACATTTCAAATTGTCCTTACCATATATGGCTTCTCCACCTCCTCGTCTAATATATCTATCTGTGTGAAATAGTTTAAATCCATTTATTTGATATTCAGCTAATAGTTCTCTATTTTCTACGTTCATCCACTTTTCGATAATATCTATTTTTTTCTGTGCAGACAAGGGCATTTAATTCGTTTATTTTATTTCTTAGGCTTCTACTGTTAGTGTACTATACCCTAAGTGAATTGTTTTTTTGAGGCCCTTCAATTTCCCTGATCATTTTGCCAATTCCTTTTCCCCCAAACACATACTTTTATTATCTTTTTCCTCCAAATCAATTCCCGTACCACTATCTACTAACAGTTTAAACCCAAACAACACCTCTAACCACTGGTTCCAACAAGTTCGCAACAACAACAACAAGCTTCCACGACTCTGGCGTGGAGTCAGGCACTCTGCCTGACTCTAATGATTAGTTAAATATGATAGACAATGGATCGCAAAGCTCCTCTTTGCATTCTTTAAGCACCCTGGCAAACACTTCATCCGGCCTTAGGGATTTGTTTAATTTGAGTTTTACTATTTGTTTAATAATATCTTCCCAGGTAACTGTTAGACTAGTCAACCTGTCCTTGTCCCCACCAAATAGACTTTCGGCTGAAGGCATAGAATTAAGTTGACCAGACCACACACTTGAAGGGGAAGGACGACGACGTTTTCGGTCCGTCTGGACCATTCTCAAGTCGATTCTCTCATCGACTGAGAATGGTCCAGGACGGACCGAAACAACGTCGTCCCTTCACCTTCTAGTGTGTGGTCTGGTCAACATACTTTAGCCACGTATTGTGACTCATCGCCTGCATAGAATAAGTTCTTCTTTAGTAAATACAGAGATAAAATATTATTATAAATACTACTCATCTCTTCGTCATTATCCGTTAACTGACCTGTCTCGGATTTTAATGGACCTCTCCTTTCCCTATACATATAATACATACACTATAATGTACAATATACTGCAAGACAATGTTATAATATAACATAATACGTTGCAAATAAAAAGTCAATATACAATGTATATCACAACTGAGTGAGATGTATATAATATTCTGCATATGTAATTATCAGTGAGAATCAGGTAATTGCCTGATCATAACATCCCTGCTTCTCCCAGAAGAAAAATAAATTATTTGAAGATTGATTGTATTATTTTTTACTAAAAACAAGTGCAATAGTTAGTACTAACCACTACCGATGAATGCACAAAAAAGTAAAACAAAGAAAACCGGTACAATATGTGACAATACTCCTAAATTAGGCATATCAGTTTGGAATCATCTGTATAAAGCATCTACAATCACATTATGTCTACCAGGAATATGTTTAATCACTAAATTGAATTCCTGCAGGATTAAAGACCATCTTAGGATTCTTCGGTTTTTACACTTCAACTGATTAACAAAAATTAAACGATTATGTTCTGTAAACACTACTACTACTGTATTACCTGAAGGTAAGTTTCATTTTTTTACAAACCAAAGCTTAATTTCTTTTAAGGCAAAGTGATGCCTTCTCCACAACAGAAAATCCTCTGATCTTTATCAAATTTGCATAACAATAATACTCTGGTCTCTACACTCTCAGATTCTACTTGAAAAAGAAACTGCGCCAGCTCCTAAATCAGAAGTGTCAATATGCATAATGAATGGTTTATCATGATGAGACCTGGCTAACACAGGTGGAGTTTGAAAGAATTCCCTTCAAATTCTGAAAAAAATAGTCCATTTGAATTTCACATTTTTGCATAAAAGATTTATTAAAGGTTATCTTGAGGTGCACTTCACTAAGGTTATCTTGAGGTGCACTTCACTAAGGTTATCTTGAGGTGCACTTCACTTAAGGTTATCTTGAGGTGGTTGTGGGGTTATCTTAAGGTGCAGCGACTATTGATTTTTTTTAAATAAAGACGATAATAAGCACACATTCCATGAATCCTGAATCTTTCTTATGGTCAATACTAGGCCACTTTTATCTTACTTGCAAATATTT